>RDPX01000256.1:0-126599 GCA_003991215.1 Morbakka virulenta
TCATTTTTTCTTAACAATCTTCAAAATGCAATAAATTACTACAACATTTCGTGTATTATAAAGATGCATGGTAATTATGAAACACTCAATAGAACACTCGATAGAATTATGGAACACTCAGGCAAACAATGGCTATGCACGATGGTCAATTACATACCGCGCACTGACAAACAATGTCGCTATATACTATATATATATATATATATATATATATATATATATATATATATATATAAAATTCTACATACTAAATGTAAAAGGCAATGTAGAATATAAATATATATTTGACTTTGAATAAAAGCATTTTTTGATAATCTCTATGTAATTTCTCTAAAGACACACTCTTCTGAAATTAATTATATTATCTGGCTTCTTTCTGAAAGGATTTTCGCTCCCAGAAATTTTAATGATTGATGACCATTCCCTAAGTACGGTTTTGGAAAAAGAAAGAAGCTTCTGTTATCTCAAATATTGAGTCATTCTTGACGCAACCTGAAGTAGTTCAGAAATGACTTAAGTGTTTTCCTTTTAATTGCATCGTGTTTGAAGAAACATACTTTCGTCTTGTTTAGATTTGACAAAATTGAGATTGCAGAAGACCGCTATAAGATGCATTTGTAACAAAAGCGCAAAATACTTAGCTTTCAATCCATTTTTTACAATGAGAACTCAAGACCTTGAGCCTTTGAAAAGAAAATTGTTTTTGGTTGTCTGGAATTTGAGTTTCAGACTCCCAGTGTTTCAATCGTATGGCCACCTATACAGGCGATTGTAGAAGTAAATTCCATTCTTTGGTCCTCACTTAGGTACAGGAGCTGATTATGACTCTAATAATACTTTAATTGATGCCAATTTTAAAGCAAATCTCATTAGTCTTAAGTAAAACATGTTCATCAAACTAAGGTGGAGCATAACACAATAAATGAAAAATGCCAGGGTTTCTTTGATGCAAAATATGAGGTAAAACCTTTGATTTTTTAACAACTTCATAAATCTTTCTCACTGACAATTACGCCCAATCCATTTATTAAAATATTATATAATATATTTAATATGCTTTTTTAGACTTATATTAAGTTATTATCATTATTCATGCTCAGATTTGTTGATTGAGGAAAAGAAGGGTCAAGTATCGTTCTTTATTTGTGAAAGTCAACTTTATTTGTTTCCATAACAACCTGCCTTGCTTTGTGTTTTTGTAAGCTGCTTAAAAGTTGGTTGGTGATTGGAAGAGCTGACCTTTATATGTTTTTAAAACTGTAACAGCAGAGGTTTTGACCATAAATGGAAGCTTCAGTTTCAACACGTCGTCACATAATTACTTTATTAACCAGAATGAAACTTTAGGGTTCAAAGGTCAACAAGGATTTTTTATTTTGAGTTTTGAGGTAGAATGTCACTTTTGTATTCTGATTTGTCTGGCTGGTTGAGTGTGAAGAAAGCTGACGAATTAAAATTCCTAATTGACTTGAGGGTTTTAACGTCAAGTAAAGAAAAAGAGGGGTGGGATCAAACGCATGCCATTTCCATATTATGTGAAAAAGTACTTTTCCCAGTTGTCCTTTTAGCCAGTAAAAGGGGGAATTCACAACATTTTATAGGTGTCTGGACGGATTTCGATTTGCAGGAAAAAGTTTTTCCTGTAGTTGGAATAGTAAGAATAGCAGTAAAATGCCTATCGATAGATTTCGTACTTTCCAAAAGATTGATTTAATTGTTAAAGAAAGCGGACAAGTGATTGTTTTGTATATTTTCCTTAATAGGGGTATTTAAACACCATTTGTTGAGATGTTAGATAGTAAAAAATTGCAGTTGCAATGAAATAGGCCAGAGAAACTGAGAGCAATAATTTTGAATTCTACCTTTCTCGGTGTACTAGGAGATGGAATGAAAGAGTTTAGACCTATTATAAGATGGCGTTTGAAAATGATGTACTTATTGACAAAACTGCAAGTGAAATACAAAAATGGGTGTTCATGGACTGCCAACACTAATACAACTTTCACTACCACTTCTTGTACTGCTACTACTATTACTACTACTACTTCCACTGCTTTTCCTACTGTTACTGTTACTACTACTGCTACTGCTACTACTGCTACTTTTGCTACTACTACTACTACTACTACTACTACTACTACTACTACTACCAATACTACCACTTCTTCTTCTTCTTCTTCTTCTTCTACTACTACTACTACTACTACTACTACTACTATTACGACAATTACTACCACTTCTACTATTACTACGTAATTGTAAATTAAGAGCATTCATAAGAAAACCGTACATAATAATAGTAATAATAATAATGGTAATAATAATGATAATACTAGTAATAATAATAATATTAAACCGCTTGGACCTAAAATACCATGTGGCTACTGGCGCGGAATATCCAGTCCCTTGACAGTAAGGCTAAAATGTATTCAGATATTTTATGAAAACAAAAAGTAAATCATTAAATCGTACCGCGTCGTCCGTCGCGCTTTTCAACAAGGGGGGTGGGGCTTCCTTTGGGGAGAGACAAGCCTGAGGTCGAAAAGTATAAAACTCGGTCTAGTTCTTCCACTGAGAATGATCTGCAAGGCAATCAAAACCAGCATATCCCTAGTGCTAAAACTGTAGTGATGCCCACAAAGTCAAAAAAAACTAGAGTTAGATGATCTGAAGAGGATTATAGCGATGTTCTAAGAGCATTTCATATCGCTCAAAAGAATCCTATGAGAAACTTGATTAAACAAACCTATTCTTAATGGAGAATAAAAGTAAGAAGAGAAGTCATGAAAATGTCGATTCTAATAAACTTGCTAATGTAAGTCGAAGATTAATCTAATACTTAATACAATTCGAAATGAAACTACTGAAGTAGCTGAGGTTGATATTGGAGAACCTACAGTTGAAGTTCCAAAGTTCACACCTGAAGAGATTGAGAATAGAATACGTGAAATGAGAGAAGGAGATAATGAAGAAATCGGTCGAAATGTACACACGAATGTTCATGACTTCCTTTAAAATAATAGAGAAAAGATACAGGGTGCCCCTGTGAAGACATACGTGAATTTGCTGGGATAGAAAAGAGGGACACACTACTTAAGCTAACATTTTCTTCAAAAACAAACTTTACTATACAGCTATGAAACGTTGCTCTTTGCGAGATAGTTAATCAAACCCAGAGGAATTTGACCTCCATCAACAAGCTAATAAACTCCACAGCAAAAACTGCCACCCAAAAGCTAGGTATTAACATAAAAAAAAGATAAACCAAAACAAGTTAATAAGGAACCGAAATGGGTAATAACAATAGAGTACATAGTGTCTCTGCGGGCAGAGATCTCGATTTTTGATAAATTAACGAAAAGAACAGACATGAAGACCAGGAAAAGCAGGAAAGTTAAAAAGAATTACAATATTGCTGATAAAGTCTTTCCAGATACGACCAAGGAAGTCTTGAGACAAAAAAGTTCAGGTGAAAGCGAAACGATTGAGAAGATTTGATAAACGAAATAAGTTCTATAGACAGAACAAGATCTTCAAAACTGATGCTAAAACGTTCTACAGGGAAATTTGAAAGAGAAAGGTTGAGGTAAAGGAGCCACCTGAGAACAAGGGCATGGAGGAATTTTGGACTGGCATCTGGGGTAAGGAAAAAGAATACAACCAGGGAGGATTACTAGTATACTTGAATAGGCAGAGAGAGGAAAAGATGAACGAGGTCAAAGAGCAACAATCGGAACCAATTAAGATTGAGGAACCCCGTCTGGCCTTGTCAAAATCGCAGAAGTGAAAATCCCCTGGAATAGATAAGATTCCAAATTTTTGGCTGAACTGTCCAAGTGAAATAGATGAAAATCTGACGGCATCTTTCAATGAAGTCATCGCTAAAACAGAAACCTAGCCGAATTCGTTAACACAAGGCAGTGCATATCTTCCCCTGAAGTTAGGCGGCACTAAGAACCCGGAAAACTATCGCCCTATACGTGCCTGACCACCACCTGTAAGATTTTAACATCTGTAATCACTGAGAGAATGTATAATGTCTTTGAGCAAAACTTGTTTCTTCCTCAGGAACAGGAGGGTGCAATAGGAACTCATATGGATGCAATGATCAGCTTCTAATTAACAAAGGAATTCTAGAGAACTGCAGAAGAAAGAGTAAGAACGTACGCACAACATGGATTATTTATGGTAAAACTTTTGACAGCATTCGGCATGATTGGATTTTTAAAAGCCTCGAGATGTACAAGATCGCAGCAATAATTACAAATTTTAAAAGAAATATATGCCAAAATGGAACACCACATTTTATCTCCCACGACGCTGGGACTATTAAATCTAGCCCTATTAAAATCAAATGTGGTATCTTCCAGGGAGACTTTCTTTCCCCACTTTTCGTCTGCATATCGCTTTTACCTTTGTCCAACCACCGTAAGAACGCCAACTATAGCTACACGATCTACGAAAAGCAGATTAAACACATTTTCTATTTGGATGACTTGAAAGTCCTTGCAAAAAGTGATCAACTACTAAAAGGATTACTAATTACCATAAAACAGTTCAGTAATGATACCTGCATGGAATTTGGGCTCTATAAGTGCGAAAAAGCTACATTCTCACGAGGAGGACTAGAGAACACCTCATCCATAGATCTTGCCCAGGCAGGAAAATGCGAGAACTTAATCCTGAGAGCATGTAAAAATACTTGAAATGTTACACAGAATTGTGGCACTAAACACCCTTGTCGTAGCAGCTGTACATTACAGCTACATTATAAACTGGAACCGTCCTGACATTGAGCATATGGACTGAAAAACTAGAAAAGTATTCACATCAAGTGGTATGCTCCACCGCAAAGCAGATGTTGATCATCTCTATTTGCCTAGAAGCGAAGGTGGGACTTGGGCTCACACAACTTGACATGTCTTATGAAATCACGACAATTTAAATGAATTAAAAGAGAATTAATTATTAATTAATTATTATTAATTATGAATTAATTTCTTGAATTAAAAGAGGATTGGATGTTAAAACTAGTATGCAGGCAAGATAAGAGTAAAAATTTGCGCTTGGTTTACAAAGAATCCCAGAAAGTTGAAAACGAATTAGGTGTAGAAATATTCGAAACAGATGAAGATGAACGTAAAGCCACACTAACTGCGAAGAAAGTTGGAATGAATGCATAAGAAAAGCACAAAAATAGCTTACATATTGTTGGAGCCAGAAAACTCTGTACAGAAAATATGCCCTCCGAATCCAACAGGCTGATGTAGATCAAGATGCTACCCATCAGTCGTTGAGTAGCGCAGAACATAAGGCAAACAAGAAGGATGGCTTTATCATTGCACCACAGTACCAAGGCCTATTTACACGGAATTTTCAAGCAAACATACTGAAGTATGGAGCTGACCCTAAGTGCCGGTTCTATGACCATCACACGGAAACAATAGATTAACTTGTGTCAAGATGTCCGGTACTTCCTGCGAATGAATATGTCAAACGCAACGGCCGTGTTAGGCAGTATCTCCACTGGGGTATATGCAAGCATTGTGATTTTGAAACCAATTTCAACTGGTATGAACACAATCCACTACCAGTGACGAAAGGAGAAAATTCTACTCTTCTATGAGACTTCCCGGTCAACACTGACCCGACGATTAAAGCCAACCGTCCTGACATTATAATTAAAGATGGGTAAACAAAATGTGCACTTTAATTGACATGAGTGAGCCAAGCGACAAAACCTTCTCAGTTAAGGAATTCGAAAAGTTAAGCAAGTGTAAATACCTAGAGATAGAAATTTAAAAAATGTGGAATGTCCAGGCTAGAACTGTTCCAGTCATTGTCGGGGCACTGGGGATGGTTAAGAAAGGGACTCAGAAACATAGAGAGAAAATACCTGGAGGGAATAAACTACAAGAAGTCGAGAAAATTGACCTCACAGGCACTGCTAATATTGTTCGAAAAGCACCCTTAATTTCATACCGTAAAAGTCATAAACCTTTTTATTTATTCATTCGGTTTTTTGACAAATTTTTTATACTTTTCATAATTTGCAGTGATATGACGACAATCGTCTTTAAATGTTTGTGCTAACGATGTTTATACGTACCTGACATAATTATTTTTATAATCTTTGTAATATGTCAATCGCTCCTTTAATGTTCGTGTCATGTCTCATATGACCTCTAATACTGCCCTAGGTTACTGGGTGACCAGGTAGGTAAATGTACTTAAACACATACACAAAGAAATACTTCAAAAATTATAATAATATTTTAAGGAAAGGAGAGTAGACATATCTTTGCCAATTAAAGAAGCCAGTGAATGCGCTTATTTAGCTCAAAACACTGCTGATAAGCAGTTACAACAAGTAACCCTCTGGATCTGCTTTCATCGTCAGATAGACAGCCCGTGTAAAAACAATATATTAAAGCTGTGTATAATCATAATAATTTTAAAAATTGGTAGTAGTAGTAGTAGTAGTAGTAGTAATAGTAGTAGTAGTAGTAGTAGTAGTAGTAGTGGTAGTAATTTTGATACTGGATCTTTCTCATACGTCTACCCAGGTAATTTTGATACTGAACTTGGAAATTGAAGACCAGTAGCAAATCTTACTGACATCAGAAAAAAGTCATATGAATAAATAGGCGGATTTTAATTTCTAAAACTGCGTTTATAATAAATATTATTACCCAAGTTTTTATTAGCCACAGATATAACTTTGCAAGCTGCAAAGAGAGTTTTTGCCTCCAGGAAATTAGGGGGTTACAAGAACCCAGACAACACAGGATCAAGATTGTGTCAAAAGTGTGTCGCAAGAAGACAAACAGTTTTTCATTTCTTCAGTAAAAAAATTAAGAAAATAGAACAGATGATAAGAATACAAAAGCTGAATTATGTTTTTGATGATATCTTCTTCCAAACGGACCTCATCTTTTTACCTTGCAGAGGTGTGACGTAATCCAGACATCATACTGGTGGTTAAACTAAAGAAGCAGTTGTCCAGTTTTCAGTAAACAGATTTATCGGAAGCCTGAACAGAAATCCTGTTCTTTTAAGAAAGGAATTCCCAGACATTGTTAAACCTGGATCACCATGATAACTATTTTTGAGATGTGCTGAAGAAACAAACATGCTGTGCTATTTCCTTTTTATCGGAATTCCCATGATCTTCCCCACGCCCTCCCAACTGATGGCTACGCCGGATGTACTCTTGTATTGAAAAATCAAATCAAATTAGTAACACAAGAAAAAAACCAGCATCAGAAAAATGAATTTAAATGATTGGAATTTTATGAAACCAGTTAAACATTTCGTCTAGTGTGAATTAAACTAAAAAGTCGTGTAAACATATATTGAAATAGTCCAAACTATTTAACTTTGTTCTCTTATTGTTATTCTTTATCGTTTTTGTTTATTTCGTTTCCTTCTTTCATGTTCAACTCAGTTTGTTTTCTCATTCCTGTCGAGTTTACGCGAGCTGCCCACATGTTCGGGGTAGAAGTAGCACAGAACAACCTCAATGTTGGGTCTGTACGACCTTATCTGATAAGTTCATGTACATTGTGTGCACTGAGCAGTCGTGTGGAGTATTTGTTGTTTTTTGACCAAATTGTGAACAAGCATCTGCCAAAATAAGTAATCACATTGTCACTCAAATTCGCTTGAGTTGAGTTCCTCTTAGGTTAAGGACCTCAACATACTTATCAAAGATTTACGTGAATGATAGGATTGGCTGAAAAATTATCCCCGGTGACCGGAGCCATGTCTCGTGGGAATGAGAAGGAATTCGAACAGGTGCCTTCAATCACATTGCAGATTGGCTGGTGCCTTTGAGTTACATGACCAAAAAACTGCAGGTCATATTACTTTTCTGGGTGGGTGTCATGTCCTGCATCAAAATGTGCGCCCTTCGTTCCTCAGACAGTTTGGTTTTCAGATTGCGTGCCGCATTGCAAGAACACCTCCCATCAAAACCCTTTTGTCAATGATTCTGTGAAGTGGGATGTGGCTTCACAGACGGACCTTTGATG
The DNA here is from genome assembly GCA_003991215.1 of Morbakka virulenta. NCBI lineage: Eukaryota > Metazoa > Cnidaria > Cubozoa > Carybdeida > Carukiidae > Morbakka > Morbakka virulenta. The sequence goes on from RDPX01000256.1 coordinate 8,034, forward strand.
GGCACCAGAGTGTGTCTGGTAAAGCAGTCCACCGATGGTCGAATAATCGGTATTCGGTTATTTGATCAGTATTCGAATAGAAATGGAGTAAAATAATTATTCACTCCCAATATTCGAAGATAATGGTTAATTGCAAGGATAAGATATTAGAATAGTTTGACACGTCGTCTTGTTGAATGCCAACGATCAATCAGTGACAGCTGTTCTTGTAAAGTGGTTGTCATGCCAAAGTGAAATTTAAGACTCTATTGAACCCATAAGATTCTATTTTTGATATCATTTCTTTGAATGCCTGAAATGTGTGTCAGGAGCTTTTGTGTCATACGGTTGTCATGCAAAAGAAAGAACTTGTCAACGAATAAATAACTCGTGATCAAGTCTGAAGTGAAGCACCAATCAGACATCGGTGTTGTGTGCCGCTGTGACTAACAATTGGGGGTAACATATTACTTGCTCAAAATTGATTTTGAAGTGGCCAACTCATGGTACCCACACTTTGACTATTATCCTCGATACATTATATATTCGAATACAGTCGCATCCTTTAGATAACAAAGCATATTAGGAATTCTTCGAAAGTGTGAACAAAAATAAAGTTAAATGTAAGCTTTGCTGTGATACTCTACCATTTCGTGGTGGTACAAACTCACTGCTATTATTTTTATTAAGAAGCAAATACGTCAATTGCTAATGGAGAAAAACAACAACAACAACAACAAAAGCAGTACCTGGCAGTACAATCAATGATGGCTGATTTTGTCATTTCACAAAGAAAATGTATTCCTGCCCTTGGAGATAATTTTATGTCGGTGATCACGAAGATCGTGACCCTGATATAATTCCAGTTAACGCGGTAGAGGATGAAGGTTCTCGCAATTTCATAAATTGTGTTAAACTAGAACACAAAAATTTTTTCATGAGAAGATAATGCGACGAATGAGCAAAATGTATGAAGAAGTAAAAGAAGCTGTGCAAAAAGGATTAAATGATGAGTTGTCGCTATAACTACAGATGCTTGGACATTATTGGCCAGTAAATCCTACGTTACGGTAACGGCTCACTACATCGCAAAAGATTCTAAAATGAAATCAGGGACCAGTAAACTAGACTTGGTCATCATTCTGCTGAGAACATTGCCGTGCACCTGGAGCTGATAAAAGCTGATTGAGAGCTTGTTGGAAAAACACGATTGTGCGTGTGAGACAACGTCTTCAGGCAGCTACATGAAGGCTGATTAAAGAATAGGAAGACTTCCCCTGCTTTGCTCATACTCTTCGATTAGCTGTGAATCCTCGGTTTGCAATAAGTGAAAAAAAGAGGTCGATAAAATTGTCGAACAAACTGTTTGGTTTCTTTAAGAAATTGACTTTGGCATCGTTAGCATTAGACCCGGGGCAAGAGCGTCTCAAGGTGGTGAAATATCAATTAATTCAATCATGAAAGACAAGATGGAACAATGTACTTGAAATGTTTCAAGGACTTGATGAACAGAAGCAATATGTTAATGCTGTTCTTTTAGACAAAAACACCATAACTGAAAGTAAAGAGCAGAGCTTGTCATTAACATCGAGTCAAAGGAACAGGATATCTTTATTGTTGCCTGTCCTTGAAGGACTGAAAATTGCCACCACACCAATTTCCAGTGAGCAAAATGTATCTGTCTTTACTTCTTGACGACTTTATCCAACAGACAATGGGTTCTTAAAAGCCTTTAAACACACAGTTGCCTTGGATCACGGCAAGAGATTTTTGAAGAACCTTCAATCAGATTCAATCTTTTAATTGGCAACCTGCTTGGATCCACTTCACTAACGCCTGCAATTAGTCTCCAAGCAATTAGAAGTTTTCAGTCACGATTAGGAACCACGGGTTCTTGATGCTGTGTATTCAAGAAAGGATTCAAGTTTGTAAATTGAAGTGCAGCCACCGCAAGAGAATCTTACTATGGCTTTTCTTCTTGGAGTAGATTACTTCGGTGAACAACATAATTTTAGATTTAAGTTTACTAGTTACATCGAAGACCATCTTGAATCCAAATAGCAATCCCCCACAATGGTGGGTCCTTAATAAGGACAAATTTCTTAAAGTTGCATTCATAGTTGAAAGGTATCTATGTGCTCCTTCGACATCAATCCCATCTTGAGTGTTCTCTGCAGGTGAGAAGAGAGACGCACCAGTTTCTAACTTTTTTGAACAAAAACCTTCCATTTTGAATTAAATTTTTAACATACGTAATTGTTGCATGTAGTTATGTTAATTCTAATATAATCTGAAATACTAATCATTGCATAGAAAACTATTTGTGTAATCATTTTGGAGCTACAATTATATCAAATTCTTCAGAACCTCCATGATACCATGCCCTTGCACCACTCAATTGCCACGCCTATATTCGCTGAATAACCGAATGTTCGCTAAAGTTAGGAAAAAGTATTTGAATACTATATCTGAAATGGATAGCCCTAGTATCTACACGCCAGTGGCCCTTGGGTGCCAAATCATAAAAGGCAGGCCTCCTCCTTTGAAGCATTATTTTGGTGGTGGTGGGGTGGCTAAAGGCTCACGCCACCCCTACAGTGACGGACAAAGATGTGGACCAAGTATTCACTTAGAGTATGCTTCTGTGATACTGGGTCTCCCATTGATGAAATCTCTGGTAAACAGTGGGCCCATTTTTGTTTTTCACTAATATCCATCCATGAAAGACCAGAAGGGAAGCAACTGATCAAGAAAAAGTGGGACTGAAAGCACCCAAGACACCATAAAATACAAAACATTCGGATTTCCCCTCCAGGACCCAATGTGGGAAGGCCCATCCTCTTGGGTTGTTCTTCTGCCGAGGCTCAATCATCTCGATACCTCTATTCTGCATGGTTGGCCCTATATCCCAAGCCCCAACCAAGGAGAGAACAGTGCTCTACACTTGATCCTAGCTAAAAGGCCGAGAAGGTGCTTATGTGATACTACTTCTTTTCAATTTATCAGCATTATTCTGTTGAGACATTAGACGTTTTGGCCTTAGCCTTTCATTTATTCCCTTGGAGAAAAGCGAGATTCCAACAAAGACAACCAGTGTATTGTAAATTATCGAATATACGATAAGGTTGCAAGCGAATTTCTTTTTAATGGTATCCAAGAAGAGAGAAACAAACGAGGACAAGTTGTGTCGAGATGATTTGCTTGTAAATCATTTCAACCTTGCGTGAAGTTGTCTACATACCATAAATACTAGAAAAGGCCAAAACCTCTTTTAGTAAATTGCGATCTGACAATATAGGTAATTGCCGCTCAGTATAACTTGATGCAGTCTTTCAAAATGTCGAACAATACCTTTCACTAAACATTTCTTTTTATAAAAACAGGAAGACAATGTAGATTTAGTTGCACTCGTCTAGAAAGTTATCTTCTAACTCCATAGGGTCTATGCAAGCTTGGAAGGAAATGTTGTAAAGTCCAGCGGCTATGCTATGCCAATAAAATGACAATAATATGGGTTTAAAAATTGTTTGAATCTTTTTACCACATGCTACCTCTGTTGGTCAGGCATTCCATTAATTGACACATGGGTGATAATGCAGGCAAAGAATTTGACAAAATATAGTTAGATAAATTAGTGATCATCACTTCGCCAAACAAAACATATCCAACCATCCAGGGTGTCCTAAAATAATCTGTTCGAACCCCGAGGTATATTTTATTAGGGGTGCTAGATAAGTGCAGTTAAAATTTTACTTGAAATAAAAAAATGTAGCTGCATTCACAGTGGTCACCTTGTAGGTACAGGGTTTGATCGATAGTAGCAGACCGAAAACATTACTGATAACATTTTATATCCATAAAAGAAGAAGAGTACCTGGAGAAATGATTTAGTAATTTGAAAGTATTTCGAAGTGTAAATTAACATTTTTCTTTAAAAATTTAAAAAGAATATGACCATAATAAAGGAAAGGTATAATGGAATTCGAAAATATCCAGTGAAAACCACTCTTTTAGGCCAAAAGGGAATGACCCTGAATTTTCAGTCACCACTAATTTGCTTTACTTTGTATAATATTTATATTTAATATATAATATACATATATATTATTTATATTTTATATAATATATATAATGTTATATAATGTTATATATATAGACATATATATCAGTTAATTTGTATCTGCATAGAGAGTGTTCAACTTTCCAAGAATAGAGCTATAGTATTTAAGTATATGTATGTTTATATGTATATCTCCTTTAATCTACTTTCTCTCTATAAGAAAATCCACTTTCGAACTGAGAAGTTTTTTTCTTATTAAATAGTTTACTTAATTTATTTTGATCTTATTATTTTATTATTTTTTTTATTGTTGCTCTTTTTTTCTTTACAAATGTTATCTTCAAACACATGAGAAAACTCAGTGGTTTGCTACTTATAACAGAGAATAGAATTATGTGCAATACTTCCAGACTGAGGCTCGAACCTGGAACGTCTTTTGTGGCTAGCTATTGATTTAACCACTCGCCTGCTACTGTTTCTAATCTATATGCCTAATCTAAATAGATAGGCAATGATTAAGCTTCATCACCACAGAAACCAGGGTGAAGAAGTTACATGTAGTAAAGCTGCTCATTAACGAAAACAGATTTCTGTAAGTCTTGAAGTCATTCACAACATTCTTAAGCAGAAAACGTGTGGCGTCCAACAATGTTTCGGAATCAAAGCCTTAAATGGCTTGTCTGTTAAAGGAAACTGTAACAAAAGACATCTTTCAGGTAGGAATTTGACGTTTCACACTTTCTACCGCTAAGAATGAAAATCCTACGTACTTAAGAAATTATAGGTGTGACCTCTGACCATGAGTAGTTTGAGTTTCAGCACATATTATATATTTTTTTGGCCAGGAAAAGTTGCTATTGTACAAGCCTGTAATATAAAACATCACAGACATAGTACAATGAAAGATGTCGTAATAGTAGACCAAACCCTGTTTTTTTTCATTGAATCGAAACTGTCTAATCTTCTTCCATTCCGAGAACACTCAGTATATCAGCTATTTGATATTAGTCATATAAAAATCAGAAGTAATAAATCTCTGCATAGAAAGATTTGATCCTGCCAAACAAGAAGAGTATTTTATAACAGTTCATCAGTAGTCCATTACTTGTAGTCCATTATCACAATGGCAGAAAACGCAAATATGTCGATTAATTATTTTCAGTTCTTCAGATCATCGGCTCCTTCGTAACTGACAATCTCTGACAGAGTTAATATCCCATGTCACTGGCGCTATTGAGGTAACACAAGTGTAATCACCAGAGGTGAATTGGTCTCCCAATTTTTTTAGAGTTGGGGGGGGGGCAGTCTTACGGTAAAGTCAGAATTAATCATGTGTAGTTTACATTTTGTCAAACAGGCTACCCTGAGTGTATGTTGTTTCTCAAGGCTCTTCATGAATGAAGAAAAAAACAGGCTGACGAAAATCGTTTTTGTGCTAGATTTATTTTGTCATTGTCCAAACACTTTTTTGGGGGTAGGGGATTAAATATTGACCCACCATCACCAATCTGCCAGCCCAAAACCCTCAGTTTTATATAAATAACATCACTGATTACAAAAGAGTTATTTGATAAATTTTGCCAGCAAAGTTTTCTAACTATTACTGTGACGCCACATACAGCACTGAACAATGTGTTTTATAATGCTACGCCAGCTTTTGTCATTTACCAGTTACAATAATCTTTTGGATATCTCGGTTTCTTTAGAAAGTTCCAGTTGCTAAAAATTCTAGTTACTTATACTGTTCATATCTCACAATCTGGTTTGCAAACAGGGCGTCATTGGTCTTCCTTGTGAACTTTTCACTTTTCTGAAATGTTTTTGAGGGGATTTTCTTGCTGGTGTTTCGGGATACAGTCACTTAGCCATATTAGTCTCTCTTCTTCTTGTTTTTTTACTCCAAGTTTCGATTTTCCTTATTGGCAACATTTCACCGCCAGTTATTTCCAAGAAACTTTCTTATATGTTTACGTTGGAAAGTGGTAATGGGTTGTTTTTTCTAGCTTCTTCGGTCAAGTCCACAGTTCTACATTGAAAAGAAACACACTTTTAACACAATTATTTACTGTCATTCTCTCCTTGTACGAAGAGAGGTTTCTTCGTTTTTTGTTATTATGGGTTCTGATAGCCTGATAACACTTGTTTGAATCATCCTATATTTCTTCTATTTTAGGTAGTCACTTGTCCATTTTTTCATTCTCAAGTATTTTCACCCTTTCCCGTATATCTTTTCATTTTGTTGCTGTTTCTCTATAGTTTTTGCCTCTTTTCTTTCTTTTGGCATGCATTTATTTGTTTAATAGTTTTTGTTTATTTGATAGATCTTCTAATATGACTTAATCACAGTCCTTTTCTTCCAACCTTAAATCAAGGATTTCATCTCTTGCAATTAAGCTAAGCTGACCAGATGACCGCGTTTGAGGCGCTTACGACAGTATTTTTCGTTTGTCGATCGCCTCAGTAAAAGAGAGAGGCGCTTGAGCGCCTTTTTCAGATTTGTCCTCCCTTCGACCGCATTTTGAAGACAGATGTCGTCTACCGCATTTCACAAATTTTGGCTTCCTGGTGCCACAAAACCGTTCCGTGACTCATTGCATTCATGAAATGCGTGTTAAATGTGACACTGAGGCGTACTGCGATGAAACTGTGCAATCGTCTGCGATGAAACAGTGCAATAGTCTGCTAATGCAAATCAGCCGTTGAATTTTGGTACGGAGTCTGCACTAAAATTGCTGTTCCAAATCATGCCGCTGCTGTTCCAAATTATTCTTAAATCAACAGTGACAATATTTGTATGGAGGCGTGCTGATTACAGTGATTAACACCAAAAATATAGCTCTGCATGTTGCTGATAGCACGTATCTTGAAGTTGTCGCGAGTTACTTGAATTCTCAAACAGCATGATGTCAAGATAACTTGTGTGTGCAAAGCACATTGTTTTAATCTCCATTATACCCTTTATTAAAGCTTCCACTTGAACATTTTGTGCTCGTTTTATGAATCAGTTTTTCCACCTAGTTGACTGGTGAAAAACGGCAGCTCTTGCTTTGGTTCTTACACAACAACGTGCTATCTGTGCTTTTAAATAGAACAACGATGTTTGGGGGAATTTCTATGCTTGTTAAAATAATTAGACCGATTCATCAAACGCCTGGCGTAACACCTGTAATTTGAGATCTGATAGCGAGGGAAACGAGCTGCACCTCCTTTGTTCATTGCGTAGTTTTACAATTTTAAGACAACATCGATCTCGCGTGCAGTGTGGTGGATAACGATGATAAAAAGGAAAAGTTCTATTACAACTGATTTGGATAGTGAATTTCCTTGCATCAAATCGACAGGGAAAGGTCCTATCCGATGTAATACGTGTCACGTGAAAGAACATGGCCGAAAGGATATACAACGTAATCAGAACGACACAAGCAAGCTGTAAGAGCATCCGCTGGATTTGGGTCAACAAATACATTCTTCGTGAAGAGAGAACTTTGTGATGAGGGTAAAATGCTCTCTGCCACTGAAGGTACCTTTTCTTACCACACTGTCAGTCAAAATCAATCACTGCGATCAACGGATTGTTATAGGAAAGTTATACAAAAACGTTTTGAGCCAAAGTACACGGGTGCAAGAACCAAGAAAGAGAGAATAGTCACCTACGTTTTCTCTCCTTTCCTGAAGTCGACACTTCGAGATGACTTGCATGAAACCAGTTCCGTTTTAGTATGTTTTGAGGCATCAAATCATGAAAGCCAAATGATAATAGCAATATTAGTTGGGTATTTCAAACCCCTTAACTCAGTGTCCAAGCAGATAATAGTTGTACAAGGAAAACCAGGAGAGACATCTGGTATCTTACACGACTACATTTTGCAGAGTTTTCAAGATGTTTGCATTTCAAACAAAGTCATTGCCATTAGCTCGGACAACACAAACACAAACGTCGGTGGCTTGGAAAGGTAAGGGAAGAAAAACGTCTATAATAAACTTTTGAATTCATTGGAAAGAAAGCTCATTGGCGTTGGTTGTGCAGCATACATTATTCTCATTTGCATTAAATCGGCAGTTGACTATCTTCCTGTAGACATAGAGACCGCTCTTATCAAGATCCTCGGCTATAGCAACACCAGGTGGCTGGTAATACTGTCAGCAATTGAACGAATCTTGAAGTTGTTTAATTCTGAAAGTGTATTTTCAGAGCATTCAAAAGTGCCCAATCGTTTTGGAAAGGTTTTTCGGTGACCCACTAGCGGAAGCTTGCCTTTATTCATCCATGCGCAGGCGGCATATTTTCAGTCTGCTATTCTGCGAATCGAGAGTGAAATTACTATCGCTGTTCAACCTGCGATAGCCCTAGATGAAGTCCGGAGAGGTTTGACAAGCAGGAAAAAAGAGCATTTTTTACCAATCACTGTAACAACCCGATTAAGATTGGTATCTGAGGAGCAAACAAATGTCTTCAAGCATACCTGTGGTACTAGCTGCGAGGAGTATCTACAACCATACTTTGAAATGCACTACAAACATTTAATTGAACATGATTGGGTGCTTCTCAGAAACGTTCCCGAGTGGTTCAGTTTAACAAACGTCAGTTTGTATCGAGACAATGTGTCCCGGACAAGGAATAGATGAAAATTCCTTATTCGACAGTGTTTGCACGTTACGTTCATTCCATTAGGAAGAGAAGATCCCATCTTGGGTAAAAGAAAAGTTATCTGCTGACTTGCGCTGGGTAGAGATGTTTAAGACCTTTGTACAAACTGAACTTCAGATCTTTCATCTATTCTTCAATTTGTCCTATGTTTGCCAGGAAGCAATGTGCCTTGTGAGCAATTATTTTCGCAAATGAACTGTGTTTGGACATCCCATAAAACTCGGATGAAACACTTGAGTTGCACTTTTTCCTAGGAAAGCCCCATTTGCTGGAACTGATTCACAGTAGTGACAAGTACTAGCTGGATACCCCGAGTCGTATACTCCGGAATCGCGAGTACAATACATGTATTATCCTCGTTAGTTGCTCAGCGCTAGACTTCTATGCTTAGGACATTGTTTTGAACCCTCTACATCATACAAAAACCTGCTTGATATCAAAAATTATCAACCGCCTTTTTCGTTTCAAACCTCTGGTAACCTTAAATTAAGCACTACTATACTATGTGTTTTTATTGTTCCTTTCTGTTTTCAAAGCTCTGTTTCATTATGTATTTCTCGGTTGAATTCTAACTATACTTTACTCTGATGACTGTATTTTCTATCTGTTCAACATTTAGCTTTTTTGTTTTGACTTTTGCATGTTCTAATTTCCACCATGTGATTTTTATATCCATATTTACGAATTTTTGGTCTGTACTTTTTTTCTGTGCGTGCCCTTCCAAGATTTTTATACATATTCTTTGTTTGGATTATGTTATTGTATAATTTATTAGGATTGCAAACGGATTTCGTCCAAGACTTCCGTCTTTGCAATTATGATTGTTTAATTTTTAGGCTGCAGTCCATGTTGTTTTTTGAACAAGCTTGTGCTCGAAAATAATGTTTCAGAGCATATGGTCGTGTTTTGATAGTAAATATAAAAGAATTATGACGCAAAAACAAAGTATACAAAATTTTTGTCTGAAAAAAGTAGTTACTATGTCCATTTTATGAATTTTCCGACTCTAGGTCATTTGGTAATCCGACTGAAAACATGAAAGCAAGGATTTAAAACAAACGTCGTTGCTCTTTATATCGTAAACAGCAAACAAAAGCGAGCTTTACTTTTGTATCAAACCTGAGAAAAGATAGAACATTTTTTATACTTTGACAGAAAAAAGGAATGAGATTGATTATGAAATAGCACTTTCAATGTCAGATCAGTATTTCACACCCATCAAAATGTGGACTGTTACATTTTTTAATTTCGTGCCACCAAGCAATGTTATGATCAATCGGTAAATCGATTTGCTACACGACTTTGCAAGATAGCGCCCACACGCTAATTTACAAATGTTGATGAAAAAGTTCAATCTACAATAATTTAAAACTGCAATTTCATACTCCTTCGACGTTACACCCTGCCAGAATCCGATGTCACGCTGGACAAACTTTTAACAAAAGCTGATGCATTGGAGGCAGATGAGCAACAACCAGCCGGAATAGAAAGTTCCACTTACATTCATTTCACCGAAAGGGTCAAATAAGTTTTTTAAGAGACCAAAGGAATGACATATCTCTCCTTAATCAAAAAAACAAGACCAACAGTCTGCCAACAACACGAGAATGTTTAACTTGAATTTGCAACTTCCTGTACTACATGAATTTCAAGGTCAGTTTGAGTCACAGAACAAACACAGTTCCTCTTGCTGATGGTGTTAAAGGTTTCTTTGGAAATTTATTTCTAAATTTCAAAACTGTATCAACTTTGAGTCTGAAAACTTATAAAGTTATCGGCTTTCATCGACAACCAAAATGCCACGAATAGTTTTTGAAAAAGTGTAAGGGTATTTTTCATGGCATTGGGGAAATAAAAGATTTTCAAGTTACGCTTGATATCGACAAAGATGTTACAATATTGGCGCAAACACCTCGCAGAATATCATTCTGCTTACGAAAAAAAGTCTCGATAAGCTTTGATAAATTGAAAAAAAAAAAAAAAAAAATGGCCATTAAAAAAGTTCACGGATTAAAGTCTTACGTTTTGCCCTTGTTAATCATTCCGAAGAAAGACGACGATGTTAGATTACGTGTACATATCCCTATGGCGAATTGTGCTGTTCAAAGCGAAAAGGCATCTCACACCCACAATCGATTATCGTATTCACTCTGTTAAGCGTGTGAAAGTACGTATGGAACTAGACTTGCAATCAGGATACCACCAACTTCTTTTATTATAGTAAGATCTTTGGCACCGATAAAGGCTTACAACGCTACCGGAATTTGAACTTCGGTACATCATCAGGCAGTATGTCAACTTTCAGGCAGCCTTCAAAATTTTAGCTGACTATCACCACTAATGTAATCTAAAGAGAAAATAAACAATAATAGATAGTTATTTGCAAGTATCATGTTAACATGCGCTTGGAGTGGAAAGTTGTTTATTTGATATAGAAAATAAAAATAACTAATGAATAAAACTGATCAATAGGAATTCATAAAATCAGGAGAAAAAGCATATAAAAAATCAATAAAATATGTGTTTTAAAGATCGTAATATAAGCAAAATACGAAACTGTTTGGTTTGTTAATCTGCATTTTTTATTATAAAAGCTCTGTTTTTTTGTTGGATTTTATTTTATTATTTACACAAGAAAAAAAAAGTATATACCGAAAGTCATTCCAAAGATCATGTGAAACAAAACATAACATGAGTACAACAAAAATTCTTGGACTTTGACTGCCCCCAAAATAAAGACATGTGATGAAACTTGCATACCAGCGAGGTATTATCATAGGCAGCAAAAGTTGGAGATTTTTAAGCTGCATCTTCCTTAACCCTTTTCTATAAACCCCCCCTGATAACATAGTATAGGGATACAAAAATCTGTAATGCAGCAATACCAAAGTTTGATGCTCTAAATTTATTTTTGGCGGATAAGTAAAAAATTGCACCTGACGCCAACTATACTGGGACATTTGGGAGTCACCAGATCTCCCTCTAATTTCAGGTTTGTTTCGCCACCCGTGCACGTCATTTTGGCACATTGGATTATACGTTTTTCTGCTAAAAAAGTTCCTTTTTTTCATGAGTCATTCAAAATTACAGTTCCATATTGCTTTACAACAGGGGTGGGCAACCTACGGCCCGCGAGAAGGATATTGATAACCCGCGAGGTCATAAAATGATATAACTTTTTGTTAGCAAATATAATTGTCTAGCGGTTGCAGATATCGAATTTATTGAATAAAACATATAACTTTGTCAAGCTTGAGATTCAGGAAAAACTTTTTCACTTGGATAACTGTGAGCCACACGCACGCCACGAGGACGGCAATACTGTCAGCGAGGTTAATTTTCATAATCTGTCTTTTGTTTTTTTCTCTTTTTTTCTCTTTGTTTCTCTCTCTATTTATTTCTCGCTTTTCTTATTACGTTTGGCCCGCGTAAAGAAAATTATTGAAGGATCTGGCCCATTTTCTAGAAAGGTTGCCCACCCCTGCTTACAATATACACACGATTTGTAAGATATCACCTTATGATTTGTATTTGACAATACCTGGCTAGTCATGCGTATTTTATGTGAGATTTGTCTCGTGATTTGAATGTGCTATGTTAAACTTGTTCAATAATGAATATAGTCTGTATTGATGTAAACTCTTGCAATATAGGTGTCTTGTTACTTCACGTCGTAATTGCGCACATTTAATAACTTTTTTTAGAAATATCAATTTGAAAGTACTTTATTTTTACTATAGATTTGATACTGGAAGCAGATTGTAAATGCACCCCTGAGCAAGCAGAATAAAACATTTCATTTCTTGAACTGTCAGAGTAATTTTGTCTACAAATAGGGAAGTTGGTCACGTGATAAAATTGATAAAATCACTGTCACAAAAAATACGTTAAATTTAAAATTATGTAAAAATGTTAAAATTTTCTTGTTAGTATTCTTATTGTTCACTACATCATCTATCGAAACTTATTTTCATTTTTGGAATCTTTCGTAGAAACCCAATTGACAGCTATTTTATTTTTGGTGATGAATAACTATAATTTCAAAGACGCGACCATGAAACTTCCATCTCGCATTGAAACAGTAATCGTTTTGGTCTCGTTTTCCATCGCTTCTATACAAACAGTATGAAATATCCAGAAAGTTCATGACGGAAGCTTTAAATGGTTTTTCATAAAACTTGATAGGATACTGTTTTTTACGCTTTTGCCCAGTTTTAATATCTGTTATTCTTGTTGAAAATTCTTCTAATCAATGTTGTTTTAAACATATTTAACCTCCACACTACAATATTAAAGGCATTTAGTTGATTCCGGAGCAACAAATCTGCCTTAACATTGGCTGAAACTTGTGGTGGGCCGCATGAAATTTTCTTGTAGGATTGTGATTTGATGATAGTGTAAATAATTGAACCAAGATAGCAGTCAGCTCCTGGTCCGTCTTCATAAATGGGAAAGCCTCAGCTTTTTGAAAGAAATCCCAAATTAAGAAACTGTCCAGGATCTTTCTTGGGACAACAGAGTACTTTATAACCTTTAGAGGTTCATTTAGTAAGGGACTGACTATACTGTAATCAATGAGACTTTAGGTTTTCGTGCACAAGAGAGATTATAATACTATCCTTAATATGTACTGGATTTTACATACACACCTTGACGTACAGTACAGGATTTTTGTACATTTACTTTGTGTTTTCCTATTAGGGAAGACGTAAGAATTCTTGAAAAAAATTTCAAGCTTTTCATCAAAGAATTCCTTGTTTAAAATTGTCACAGAATTTGACAACACTTAAGAATTAAAATCAGAATGCAAGTAATTCTTAATAACGTTTACATTCTTACAAAAATCCTGCTCTTTCAGAAAATGTAAAGGGGTGTACACAGTATTTTTCCTTTGCCATAATACGTATTATACTAATGCTTAGAATGGTAAAACTTGCTTCATAATGGTCAATACTACTAACATGTACTCTGGTGATCATAGTGACAAATATTGGGAATATTGTGTGAATTGAACATTTTTTATTACCAATGTTGTTAAATAAGGTTTCTTTGTTTTATTCAAGATTAGAGACAACAGCATCCCCTCAGCCCCCACGTGCCTGCCACTGAATATATAGTCATTTAGCAATGTTTGCTACCCAAGACATTTGACCACATCACTGTTGTTGGATTACTGTTGTTGCTATGGTAGCATTGGTTTGTAGGTTTACTCTCCCCAGGTATTTTTTTCTGCGAATGGCATTATTGTATATCTTGTTTAAGTCCTGAGTTTGTATTTTTTCCCAATCAATAGTTATTGCATGATATGTAACCCATTTTACATAAAGTATCATTATTGCGCCATCTGTTTAAGTGCAGTTTTAGCAAATAGTCTTAAAGAAATCATCTTCGTTTGCGAAATTGAACAAGCACATTATTTTAGTTGCGTCTGGCTAGTTTGATGATCTAAAAACCAAAATATTCGGTATTTTGATAACTCATTATATTTTCCCCAACATTCATTGTTTTCTGTAAAGCAAAATATCACCGATTCTACCCACAAGAAATGCAATGCTAAATAAATAAACAAAAACCTTAACATCTTGTTTCAAAAATATTGATTTGCCAATGTAGATTGAAATTTAAGTGACAAACAAGGTTTAATTATAAACCATTTAATTAAAAATTACTAGCAGTAACAGATATATAACAGCTGACACAATTTTGTCTGGCAAAATAGCAAGGTGTTAAATAAAACAACCCTTAACTAGAGCTTTATCTGGAAAGTAGACAGTTAATTGAAACAGTTATAAGTAGTAAAGAGATAACGTATTTCTTTGTATGTGTGAACCTTCCCTACCCTTAGCCTTACGATCCTTGAAAGGAATATGACTTTAACTTCAATTTACTTCACCTTAATTTTTCTGTAGATACTCACCTCTAGGATTTCCACGAAAACTAAGGAAAAAGACTATCAAAAATAGGCTAAAAAAGAGTTTCCACAATGTATGTCAGGAGCTTCTTTTTCCTCCTTTACATGGCAAAGCAGACGTTTCAGTTGGCTTTGTCCATTAACCTTTTGTTTAGCATCATGAAGGAATTGCAGGAATATTAGTGTCACCATCAGTTTTAATGCGGTGATGCTGTGCTTAGCTGCTTTCACACTTATGATATTACTATCTAGGTTTACCTGAAGAGAGAGTCCATTGGAAGTCAATTTATGGCTCAGTTTATTTGTTTCATTTGAAATCCCTACGAATAATATTGAACAGTCTTTTCTCAACTCTAAAATTTTAGTAATTGAATAAAGCTCTATGCAAAGTAAACACTTTAACCCATAGCTACATTCATGGTAGAGAGTAAATCTACATTGAAGCTTTTTATCTATAGTTACGTGTTGAGTTAAGCATCTAGTCCACAGTGAATGGACTAAGCTAGAACAAAGGCTGATCCTTGAAACATCCTGTAGATGGTCCTGTTTGATAAAATATCTTCAATTTTTTTTATTGGAGATCCGTGCAGTGTTTCAAAACCATTCAGAAAGTAAGTCACTGGTTAAAAAAGTTGAGAAATACCTATATTTTGGCCATTGATTATTTTTGCCTGTGTCTTATCAATGCATAACAGTTGCGATACCTTATGGCATGATAAGGTAAGTCCATGGGATTTAATAAAAGAAAGCTGCTTTAGCAATGTAGTATTTTGCAACTTAGTGACAAAGACATTATATCTGCTGTGTTAATAACAAACAGTTTTAATCCTTACTGTCAGGACCAAATAAACCGATAAACGGTCGTAAAATTTGGCAAATGCTGGCTCTTACTTAATAGCTAGACCTTAGTTAGCAATGGGGGGTTATTACCTTAAGATCTAATAAGCTGGATGACGTTTATTGGAAGTATGGTGGCAGAAATTTTAGAACCAAATCTGGCAAAACAATATCTTTTAGAAATATCGGTTTTCTGCTACTCAGATACCTCTAAACTATTTTTTGGCAATTTAGTGATTCCTGAAACATTAATTGATCAAAGACTTAGAAAATACTCTCCAGTTTATTATTTTAGTTACGAGGTACCATGAAGAATTTTTAACACTTGAAGATTTTTTATACATTCATGCATAAGTTAAATATAAGTAGTACCCGCAAGAATTTTTCGAGAAAATACTATTTCTAAAGGTATAGCGGTAAATTTCACATGATCACTTTTTACTTGATTATGATTATACATTATGATGAAAATAGCTTACAACTATTTATGAAGAACTATGTTCCTGTTTGTTTAAGAGTTTATCACTATAATATCCAAAGAAACTGAAAACTTTATCCCAAATTCATTCCCAGAATACAATACTTTGACTAAGCAATACAGAAAATTCAAATGGAAGTATTTACATTAGAAAATTATAATAAACATTAAATAATATTTAGGTAAAATACCCGCGGAACCACAGCTTCAAGAAATTGAAAAATCGTTATAACAAGTACAGCTCATATCTTACGTAAAGCCCATTCAATTTCAAAATTCTGAAAGAATTTTTTATCTGTTCTCTCTTGACAATTTTATACTTTCTTTTCATACGAACTTCTAAAATAAAATATTTTAATACTATTTTAACCTATATTTTCGTATTGATTTTGTACAGAATTCTCCGTTTTGCTAACTTTTATGATCGTGTTTTGTATTCTTATATGTGCGTATCTTGTATTATTTACTATTTATTGTTCATAAAAACGTCTCTCAAAACCTTTTTTTGCCCAAGGTCACTGGGAGTGACCCGTGAACAATTGTATCAAATAAATAACTTTATGAAAATGCATAGCAACAACAACAACAATAAAAAAATAAATAAATAATAATAATAATAATTGTTACGTAGTCCTAAGGTCTTGGGTGAAGCCTCACTACGGAGACCGTTTTAGGCAGAATGGGTCACGTAAACTAGGAAACCTAAACAGGCTCCACCTGCAAGGTCATGACCTGTTTTAATTAACATCAATATCGCACACACTTGGGTATGATTCATGCACCCAGCTTACCCTTATCGGGCTGATAGTCGCATTGCTTTCCTGGGGTTTCTACCCTTGAGTCCCCCATGGGCTTGTATTCTTCTACCACTCAATAATAAAAATAACAATAATAAATAAGAAAACTAATAAGAAAAGTATAAAAAAATTCAATGGCTTTGTGATATGAATGAATGAAACCAACGACTGCTCACAATATATTTATTGTTATACGCACATCATCAGTCAGTTTTATAACGAAAAACACATTGCAACAGCATTTTTGCTTGACTTATATTTTTGATGTTTTCAATGTAATTTTGTGCGCTGAATCCGAAAATCACATATTTTTTTGTCTCAACCAGTCACTTTTGGAAAAATACTGAAAATTACCCGAAATATGGGCCTAACACTAATGCATTACAACAAGACAATGAGCCACAATGTGGTTTTATTATGATAAATAGTAAGTTTGCACCATTTGCACGATTGTGAGAAGTTACCATTTAAATTTGCGAGGCTTATGTAAAGTACAACACACTTTTTAATGTTAGTTATTAAGCATAGCATAAGTACGGAGAGAATAGTTGCTATACATTTAGCTATCAAATGCTGTCACACCTGTAACTGTAGTAAATGTGTGCTCTATAGCTGGAAGAACTTTGCTGAACGTGATTGTCTTGAGTGCTCCGATTTATCACTTCACACTATTGACCATATGTAGTCTCCCATCATTGTACACTATTGACCATATGTAGTCTCCCATCATTGTGGCATCCCATCGTCCTTGATACCTACGTTCTATGGTAGCGGTATCTTGATGAAATCGCTCGCCATGCCTCTCGCTGACAGCTCCGAGATTGGAAGGAAAAAAAGTTTAGATGTGAATGTAAAAAGTGCAGTTTCAAGGACATGGGACATCCCTTGCACTTGAAAGCTGCGACAAGTTGTGAGAAGAGAGCTTCGTAGTTTGGACTTCTCTTGTTACCAAGAAAGCCCTGGACAACATTTCGAATAGCGCTTTAGGCGTCCCGTTCGATGTCACTCATTACAGCTTCGAGTTTATCTGATTCCAGCATCCTCTTAACCTCTGGTCCAACAAAAACGCCTGCTTTGACTTTTGCCTCAGACAGCTTAGGAAACATGGACCTAATTTCTTGAAAAACTGGTCCTTCCGTACTTCGTATGCCTTCACAAACTGTTTGACGAGTTCCACCTTAATATGGAGAGGAGGTAACAGAATCTTCTTGCGGTCCACCAAAGCAGGCCGGATAACATTCAATTTTCCTGGTTGCAATTCTTCCCTAAGTGGCCAAGTTTTCAGTTCATAGTGCTCTTTGTCCGCCCTACTACTACAAGGTGGATACACGAAATGTTCATGTTTCTTGTGCTTGTGGAATACCAAAAAGACTCTTCACAAATCCCCACAAAAATTAGAGTTTCCAAATATTTATTCCATTTAGAGTGTGTTCTAATTTTATCATTTTTGTTAAGCATAGCCTTTTTCTGGTTACTCATGGAGAGACATTTTCAATTCAATACCTATATTATTTTTAGGAGCACTCTCTAAGTCCCATATAAACCAGTTATTTTTTAGCTTAGATTCAGATATTCTTGTTATAACTTTGTTCTTAGGCAGCAGCCATATGGCTCTATTCTTTTCTGCCCCAGATTGGACCCTTGTGTTCTTCTAATACCATTTTTATAAAAGAAGTATAAAGCAGGAATGCCTCCTGTGAACGTTCTCCTGCTAATTATTCAACACCTTGTCCTTGATCTGTTTTGAATTATGCTAAAATAGATGTGGTAACCACTCTTTAGGCAAATACTTACCAAGTAAAATATCAATGGTCAAAAATATACTTTAGAAATTTTATTTTGTTGATTTTAGTGTTTCCAATCTTCTATTTTAGGTCTAGGTATGGTTATGGGGTCACCACTGTTTTAGATGAATTAAGGAATTATCTGATGATAAATTTTTCTTTTTCATTTAATCACCGTTTATACCACGTTGCTCATATTCTTTGATGGCACATCAAGATATCTAATGCTTACTGTAGCCTCCAACCATGGTTTCAAGTAATTTTCATATGTAGGAAGCAGCAGTAAAGTGTAGTCCTGTTTTAATGTCAATGCTAATTGCATTCACTTTGATTGATGTGCTTTGAATCACAATTTTGAAACAATGAATCCAACCAAAAGAAACACAATGTAGCAAATTGCGAGAATAATGGACAAAATTGTTAAAATTATGAGCTTTCGTTCTATGTTGTAACAGTAAACCTTGCCACCGATAAGTTTGTGTTCACACGGTAATTTGGTAGGGTGGTAGATTGGCTATCGTGGATATTTACTAGGCGGTTTTCCAAAATATAGCTAATGATTTTAGAAATTCTTAAGCGTTGGTCAGAGAATATAGAAAATTGAACTTCAGAGATTTCTGGAGAGAGACGTAAACATTGAGTTATTAATTCACAGGGAAACGCTCAATTTAGACGGTTTCTCTTTTCTGAGTTTATCACGAAGTGTTTTCTCTTGCCACTTAAACAAATACTAATAAAACTTTGTACCTAAGTCTTCATGGCTTTCCTTTGTCAGTTCTAACCAAGCAATAAACGATTTGAGCATAATCGTGTAGGTATTGACTTTGGTAAGAAAATGTATTGACTGCAGCGGGTGTATTATTTCCAGGCATCGGATTTAAACTCTGTACCTAAATTCTTACCGCTCACGTGCCCTACCAGAAAATTTCTTTACCTCTTATTTTGGCAATTTTACTCTGATACTTGGTATTTTCTATGTTGCCTGGTAAATTACGGTGTTAGTCTTTTGAAGCGGATCAAGCCTCTGGAGGTACTTTGAGACCACATTTGAGCCTTCTATATTCCTACTGATATAGCGGCCGATCGTGGTCAATTTTGTGAATAAGAAGACGTATGATAATGATGATGACGTAGCATGGTTAACGATTACTGTCTGTCCCCATTTTGCACTCCTGCACACTCACAAGCAATTACACACAAGCAATTACACACAAGCAATTACACACCAGGACATTTTAAATTCTTTTATGTTTATATATAAAGGTATGTATGAAAACGTGACTGCTTTTTTTTTCTCCATTATATACCAATACGAATATAATGCTGGTTTGGACCTGCTTAATGAAAATATTGGTTTGTTTAGAACGGACGAAAATAGTAACAGAGAAAAAATAGGGCATATTAAGGCTTGACATTTTATTAAGAAAAGAGATTATTTTGGGTTTTTTTTCTGCATATTACTGAACAGAAATATTCATGAACAATGACAGTTCGTGATATTTTATTTGTTTAAATACAATTTTTTTCCGTGTTTGACATGTGCACATTTTTTTACAATAAATTTCACTGCCATAAAATGGAAATCTGACGTTTACCGGTTTCAGTTTGAAGCTTAAGGTGTAATATTGTTCTTTGTTAACCTGAATTTCCAAACGTAGGCGATCTTTAAAGGCTTCAGCCCCCAAATTCTTATTTATCAAAAAGGTCAATTTAGGTACCATCATTGAGGCGTAGCATTTTCGGTATTTCAGCCTTACCAAATGAAATTTGGTGGAGATGATACTATTTTTCAGGATGCTAGTAAGGATCAATTGCAAAATTTGGTACAAGCTTTACCATCAGTTTAAACTCTCACTAGCTCTAAGCCTTCAAGCTTGTTTCACCATCCATTTCAAACCACCATTTCTTTAAAGTTGTATCATGTACTAATGTCTTCCTAATCTGAAAAGATGTCTTGGTCAGAAAACTGGATTTTAGTCTTTACTGTTATTTCCGTCATTTGCACTCTCTTTTATTCAAAGAAGGTCCGTAATCCCCATTGGTTTTTTTATGTAAAAATAACTGTATCCAGCTTGAAGCCACAATTATGCCAGTAATATGGTAGAGTATTGTTTTGTAATGAAGCAGGGTTTTTAAATGTGACCGACAAGGAAATAGTTGCCTGAGCATGGCTGATGACGTTAGTATAGGAACAGATTACAGAAGAAATAGGAAGAAATTAAGAAATAACTCAATTACTGTGTAGTTAGACTTTTTTTAATGACTTAAATATTGTTGAAATAAGTCAAGGTAACAATGTAATGATAGATAATGGCAATAGATATTGTAAATAAAAGAAGAAACGTTATACAATGGCCACTATGTATCTCATTATAAGGCAATGTTGATGTTAACCAGATTGACAAGTGTAGCAGTGGTTTTGATATAAATGACTGTACTGTCTTTTATTCAATTTTAATAGTATAGTTTATATCTTGATTTGTGATATCAATGGACACATTAAAATCCCACTGATTCTTATATATTGTCTGTTGGAGATATTATCCATCAACATGTAATTGTTTACAGGAAGGGTTGTGTTCACCTGTATAATGGAATTTATTAAGCTTGATTTCTTTCGATCGCCATATTTGTACCGAAAACAAAACAACGAAGGAACTGTACTACAGTTGTTTTCTATAAAGGTAAGTGTTATGTTTTATTCTCGCGAAGTGAGCCACGTCCAAGTCAACAAGTAGATAGATCAAAATAAACGTATTCTGAGAAAATATCATATCTGCATTCTGATGATTGCTACAATCAGACTTTACAAGATATTCACATTTTTCAAAGATAATAAAGATTAACAATAAAAATTAAAGGATTTGCTTCTTTGAAGGTGAGGTTTCTTTTTTTTCCCCGGTATTCTTTGATATTTAATGATAATATACTTTAAAACTTTTTAATTCAGAGTGCATTTTTATATGACTGTATCACTTGGTTATAAGAAAAAGGTATTTGTCGTATCTTCACTGTTATTAAAGATACAAGAAGAGGGATGGGAGGATATATTTTGTGTAACTATAAAGATGGGAACTAAAAAAACTGGGCTGGGGTGCAAGTCTGACTTTCATCTTATTCGACAAAGACAGCACAAAATAACAATTATAATTTCGGGGGATATTTAAAGAAGTCTCAATTTTCAACCCAGATGGATATTGCTTGTTGTTGGAAATTTTCTTACGCTATCGAAATCTCTGTCGAAAACTTAATATTTTATGTACATAATGGTATATGAAATACAAAGCCTATATTTTTTTTGATCTCTCTAGTCTATGTTGGAATTGTTTGTCTCTTATCATTTAGCTTCTAATACAAGTTGTTGATCGTCAAAGTAAATATTTCCCACCTTTACTATAAATAAACACATTTTGCTTCGTCTTCATATATGTCGATAAAATAACACAAGTTTATATATGAAGAAAGAATTTGAATGTTTATGGGATGGTTTTGTAAGTCAGGACGTGGGTAGCAATATTAATAATAAAACAATTTAAATTTCTCAATATCAAGATCTTGCATTTCAACAATGACCGGAGTTAATTCCATTAGAAACAGAGCAGCTTTTTCAGTTCTAGAAGGCAATTTCAAAATTGTGGTCTTGGGTAAGTGTCTTAACTTATCCGATATAAGACAGACCTATTTACGAAGAGTTTACTTGTGCTCTACATGTGGTCTTACCAGTTAGTCCTGTTGTGGCTTGTAATAATTTCTCTGTATTACTGATGAAACTATACAAAGGTATGATTCAAAAATGATAAGATCAAGCATGTTTTGAGAATTAGTCAATCTGTCGTAAATGAATGGAACATGGGAAGATCAGAGCTGCTAGGCTATTATACTTTTTCAATCCATGACGCTTATTTTTCACACGACACAAGTTAACCACATGCATTGTTCTAAGTTATGGGGAAGGGCAATTTGACATTTGAAAATAATGAATATTAAATAAAGGTATGAGAGAAAAGATGGTGTAAAATTTGGAACAAAAAATTGGCACACAAAATAAATCTCATTATTGATAAGGAAAAGAATGTTATGAAAGTGTAGCTTAAGCTGCAGTTACAATTAAAACAAGTACGAAACTTGTAAAAACCAGAAGAGCAGAATTTTCTTAATAATGCAGTGATATAGAAAAACTCATTAACCTGGTCAATTTATGGAAACATGTTCCCACAGCCATTAGAAACAATTTTAAAAAAGTGATGTCTGTAAGATAATCTATTCATATATCAGTATCAGATTAATCGTTAAAATATGTGAGCAAAACGTTGACAGTGAGAGAAATTACAGAAAATTTACCAAAGCAAAGATTCCATTGCAACATCTGGGTCGGGAACAGGTAGGTCTGGACCATGAGTGACTGGTCTTATGGCAGACAAAATATCAGGGTACTGAACGCAATACATGTTTTTGCGATTGGTTGAAGATTGGTCATACAAAAATAGCAGTCTGTCACATGGTCTATACCATCTATCCACACCATAGGAACTGCGAATGGCACACTTTTCCTTTTGTTATTCCTCCAGTCACACAAGTTCTAAATACATAGATCTAAACACATGATTTGCAGCTAACATGGGTTGCAAATGGCCTGTCCTATCCTCCAAACTTAACTCCAAAGTAAGCATGATTTGGCTTTTGTACAAAATCAGTTATTTTTGCAAGACTATCAGGAAGAATCACATTGTCACAAATATAACAGAACCTGTCAGGATGATTTGTACATTTTCGATCCATCCTCTCTTGATCTTAGATATTAAAGAGAAACACTTCAGCTGCTCCTTGCAATTTCAAGTCACATTGACTGGAGTTCAGCTCTGCAAAACAATAGATGACCTAAAGTTAAAGACATGCAGTTTCTGTTTGATTGAGACTGATTCAATTTTGTTTTCTATATAAAAAGAAAGATTGGGACAGATACAGCTCAGTTTTTCTTGAACTAAGTGTTATTCAAGGGTCAAAACGTGCACTAATCACATCTCGAAAACTTGACCTGACCAAAGAAACTGGAAGGTATTTTGGATTCAGCATACGAAAAAAATACACAAATCATTTAAAAGACCTTTGACCAAAGAAATAAAGGTTTTAAACGCAGGCCATTTATTTTTCCATGAACATTGACGACTTTTTTAACTTTGCGTAGTATTAGGCTAAGTGGTATAAAAGCAATTACAAACAGAAAGGGCGAGAAGCTTGTAAGATTCCCCTTCTAATTCTGACTTTTTCTATCATCTGACCTCCAGCTTTCAGCTTTTGCGCTTCACTTTTTCATACTTTCTGTTTCTAGGTTTCTCACATTCTCTGCTATCCCAAACCAGTGTAACGTTCTTGCAGATCAAGCTATGTGGTATCATATCATAGACTCAGTTGTAATCCACTCAGGGAAGTCCTAATTTTGTGTCTCCTTTTAAATTTTTAAATCCCCATCTTGCCGATGAGCAATTGATCCTTTGGTGTCCCTGCTTCCTTTTAACATCTTTTTATTTTACTGACAGTAATTTGTTTTATCTAAATGATGTTATAGCTCCTTGCCAGGATTCCTATTACTAATTTTCACATCAACAACAAGTATATTATTGAATGAAAACTGGGTGGTAGGCTACTTTGTTGAGGATCTTTTAAATAAAGTAAGTCCCTACGCTTGATCGTCTAGTTAGGAATATTTCCTTGCTACAAACAACAATTAAGTTTAAATGTTATTAGCTCATACAAACACGTAAAAAATCAATATTTGTTGTACTTCATGTTTCTAATTTGGTATATTCTTGAGCTTCTGCTACTACAAACCAGCCAATTATTATCATTAATTTTGTTATTATTATTATATCATCATCTTATCTTTGAGTTTAGCATTCGTTAGTTGAACATAACTCGCGCAACTCGTGAAGGTATATCTAAATGGACAATTGGTCTATCTTCTTCTTGTTCTTTCTGCTTTGAACCAGAAAACCTGCTTCGTACTGTCAACGGCTGTAGAGCTTACCTTCAAGAAGGTCGTTGTACTTGGCAGCAAAATTCATCATTGTAATTTTTAGTAGGAACTCTCAAATATCTTGAATGAAGTGCCATATATCCTATTGCTACATATTATAACTTAAGATTCCTAGGGACCAGATTTGTTCAAAGTTACTCCACAAAAAGGTACAATACTTGAATTGGGGTATTAATAAAATCTGAATAAAAATGTTTGTTGCAAATATAAAAAATATCATCCTTTGATTCGTTATGTACATTCCAGCTTTTCGAAAGTTACTTAGTAAGTCTTTTCATTGGCACTTTAGGTATATTTGGTCTTTCTTATTTTACTTATAGTGAAATGTGCAACGCTTTTCATTTCTACAACAAACATGAATGCATTTTCCCACCGAACTTTACAATATTATCATTTGCATTACATGCTGAATATTCTATCGTAGAACCCAACCCTGAATTGTTATAGTTTTAATACGTTTTTTTGTGAAATATTAAAATTTTGTTATATAAGCAAGTCAATGCAAACTACCTTGATTAGTGAGGTTCGTGATTGTATATGTCTAAATAAAAAAGGGAAAGTTTCCAATTTTTATTATTATTACTGTTATTTTATCAAGATAACAAATCATTTAAAATATAACATCATCCAGTCAGATAAGATAGTGTGGATAAAAAAAATGTTCTTAAGTGAATAACGCAATGAAATCGGCTAGTCCAAAACGTATTAATTCAAAGATTCTTAACCAATATGAACATTAGAACATTATAGCACTAACAAAAAAATAAAACTTATCGTTCATTTTTCTTCATCTAAATAATAACTAACACCTTGGATAATTCTTTAACTACAAATCACAGGAACGAATTGTCCCTTAACATCCTTCAACAAATTGTATCTTACATCTTAACTATATCCTAAGGTAATCTTACTTTTTCATCCTTTTAAAAAATGATAAATAGTATCAAGATTCATTTCCTAAAAATATTAATAGTTATTAGTATCATCATCATCATCATCATTATTATTATTATTATCATTATTATTGTTATTATTATTATTATTATTATTATTAATATTATTATAATGATGATTAATATTATTATTATTATTATTATTAATATTAGTTGAAGTTCATATCATAACTTAAGGTGTAGTTTTTCTGCATGTTTACGCCAAATATCAAGCCAATTTCTCGTAGGCAAGCATTCTGCAATGTTTGCAAACTAATGTTTGGGCTGACATTATTGAGGCTGCCCGTGAAACACTTTGAAAAAATTCCAAGTGAAACAATGATGATTGGGGTGATTGGGTGCTATTACATTCCCAGATTTTCGCCACTTTCCATTTCAAGTCCTGATAGTTGGAAAGTTTTTCTTTCTTTTTCATTTCGACCTTTGTGTCCAATAAGCAGGTAACATCAATGATAAAACAAGGTATTGTTGGGTTTTTTTATGGTTAGAATGTTTAGCTTATTATACTTTAATTCTACATCTGTTTGCATCTAAAAAGTCTCAAATTATCTTCAAATTATTGGCTTAGCTCATACCACTTTCCAAGTAGGTCAATTATTACGTTTTAATAATTCCAAGTTTATAACTTTGGCAACAGCATCATGCTTCTATTCTTTTACTTCTTCTCTGCTAGCTGTAAACATTCAGACACTATATTAGCAACAGTTTCCTCACGTTCTCCACAAAGTCTACAAAGGGGGCTGGTTTCTCTTTTGTCAATGTGAAACTGAATCAGTTTGATTCTTAAAGCCTGCTTCTGGGCAGCCATCATCATTCCTTTAATTGCATTCTTAAGGCATCCATTCGATAGCCAGTTTCATGACTGCCTCTAAATTTGGTGTTCCTTAAGAAAATGGTAATCGATTTTTTACTTTACGTTTTCTTTTCGCTCTTGCCTTATATCACTCTTTGGCTTACCCTGGCCGTTTACTTCCTCCTTTGTCACAGCTTCCAGCATAGGTTCTTTGCTTTCCGAGACAATTTTATGTACACAGTTCTTTTTAATAAGGACAGATTCCTCAACACTAATCGTACGTCTACCACCACAGATCTTTTAAGATAGAGTTTGTCTACATCGCCTCTTTTATGGATGATCTTGCTATGGATTGTCAAAAATGTTTGTGTCTTTCTCTCAAGCTCTTTCATTTCAGCTAGATTCCAATTAATTATCCCTGCACTATACTTGACGACAAACACAGACCGAGAGTTGATAGAATTTGCAATGATTTTACCGTTCAATTTAGACTTTAGTATATTTTAACGTCCTCTTCCATATTCAGCTTTCAAGTTCTCATTCGTCTTTTTATCCTTAATGCTGTCCTCCTCAAGTACTCCCAGGTACTTGTAAAAGCCCTCAGTGTCAACCTCTTTTATAATCTCGTCCAATGGTACCGCTTTGCCTTTACTCTTACAAAGTTTCCCTCTTTTCATCACTAGGACACCATATTTACTAATGTAAAACTTCATGCAGATGTCATTGCTTAATACACGAACTGTATTAAGTAGCACGCCAAACTCTTTTTCATTTTTTCCAAACAGTTTTAAATCATGAAAGGTAGATGATTTATCGATATCTTACCCTCGCCCAGGTCATAGCCAGCTTTCTCTTTTTGCAAAATGTAAGACATTGGGGTCAAACTAATTACAAATAAGAGTGTTTTTCATATCCCCTATTGACACTCCATCTGGTGTCAATTCAATCCTTTTCTTCGTACTATTTTAAGTAAAATTGGGATGTTGTCATACACTTTAAAGATCTCAAGGCACTTCAATATCCACAAACGTAGCACCATATTACAAGCCTTTTTAAAGTCGATCTGTTCTATGTCTAGTCCAGTGTGTCATTATTTACAGTTCTTAATTATCATCTTGTCTATAAATATTCGATTCTTAGTCCCACAGCTTCCCTTACGACATCTCTTTTGTTCAATAGGCAGCAGGTCGTTCGTTTTGAGATGACCATGAATCTCTTCTGATACAATAATGGTAAAGAGGTTCCAGAGTAATGAAAGGCACAATGGGACTATGATAGGTTACGTCGTTTCCTTTATTTCGATCCTTTATTATGAAGACTGTTGTTCCTACATTTTCTTCGTTAGCATTTTTTCAATCTACTCTAGTAAGAGTAGATTGAGCTGAAACCTGACATTGTGAACTTCAAAGTAAAAATGATTTTGTCGCAATAATTCCAATTATAACAGAGTTGTCCAGTTAGTTTTTTTAATAAAGTTTTAAATTTATTAATTTACCTTGTAAACTCATCTGGTGCTCTATTGTTAACGCCTCTTAGAGAATAGACCATTTAGGCTTGAAACATTTGTGTGGACCAGGGTGTGTTTCGGTATTTAAACAAACACCAAAAATTAGACATATGTTTTGTCTTCTAGGTATCAGAATTGAAGAGTGTAATAAAGTAACTCGAAACAATAGCTCTCCCTGTCAGAATGTTAATATTCTTTATGTAGTAAAATACTAACAATGAGTTATCTATCACATTTTTACCATGAAATTAACAACAAAATTCTTGAACATTGTATTCTTTGTCTTAAAAAATGGAAGAATTTTCATATTTTTTGTATTTTCAGACTATCCTCTGTTACACGATTTTTAAGATCTTACTTTTCAAACTACTTTATTTCATCGTTTAAATTTCCTGTGTGATTTCAATTTCAAATTGTGGTTTTAAGCAAACTTAGACCACAGCTTTACAGAGACTTGGAATTCTTATACTTTCTCATGTCTCTTTATCGAATTTTTTTTGCTCACAAATCATCGTCTTTGTACCAAAGCTAAAACTTAGTTATCTGACCATGATCTCCACATCCATTTTGGACAGGGTCATTAGTAAAGAATGAATCGATTTCCATTCCACAGAGCTAAATGTTGTATTTTTTCCCTTCTGATTGCATCCCTCCCAATTTACATAAATTTTTTGTGTCCTTCGTTATCTTCTGTACTGAAGTCGAAGCACGCGTACTCCATATGTGTTATTTAAAATCTATACCCTCCAACGTGGTGAGTAATACCCATTGTTTAAACTGCAAATCAGTTGTTGCTCATATTAAGCGCTAGTAAAATATTCTTGGTCAAGTTAGGGTTGGTAAATACAATTCTGTTCATATTTCACTTGTACTCAAATAAAGAGAAATATCTCCCTTTTAACACTTGGTCAAGGGCACTAGTATATTTCTAGCCAAATTCTAGTGAGTACAATAACACAATGATATTTGTTCGTGCCAAGAAATATTCTTAGTTGCAGTTTATCGAGTGCATATTGAGTGCATATTGAGTGCATTAAGTGAAACCATGGTTGTTTAGATAAAACTTGTATTTTTAAGTTGACTTAAAAAGAAGTTAGATTAGAAAACAAATTTTTGTCCGGTTCAGGAAACATAACATGGTCAAATAGGAGGTAGCGATGACGTTTATTTTGTATTGAATCAATTTACTAAACCATGAAAGGTTTTATAGGAAAAATAAGATATCAGACTATTCCAAAAGGCGAGGATAAGATGTCTCTTAATTTCAATAAGGTTTATGTGGTATAAATTTTGATCATTCCTATATTGATTTTTTTAGCTCTCACTACTGTTGAGTGTATCATGCTAAACAGAAGCTGCCGATTTCTGCAGTTGTAGCCATTGCTAATAAGTTGATCTGAAAGTACATCAAGTAGTGAAAACAACTGCCACTCCATAATAGAAAAGATAATAAGGAAATCTGTATATGGTAGCAACGAAGTTTCAAATTGAAGTGAAATTATGATCTATCGCTTAAAAGAATGTTATGCAGATTAAAGCAGGTTTTTAAATGTTGGTTTCTGAATTTAAAATTTTGTGCAGAAACCTAGTGGCAAACACTTCAGTAGTAGGAATGTGTCACCCAAAAGTAGTAAAGATAAGATTAATAATTCGTTGTTTCTACGTAAGTGGCAGGTTTTTTTTACCTTTTTTGAATTGTAAATTATGAAGCAAATATGAAACAAAACTGAAGCAAAGATTTCAGATAACAGCCATGGGCCATTATTTTGTTTTACAGATGAACTTGCACGAAAAAGAAAAAATCGAAAAATGTGATTTTGCAGAGAGTATGGGTTCTTAATCTTCAGAAATGCTGAGATCCAGAATATTTCTTCAATGATATAGAGAACAGAATTTGAAATAGGCGACTACAGAGCTATGAAAACATTGGCATATTTTCTGTGTGGTTTAAGGCTAAATTTTTCATAAGCTTTTTTCTCAGTTGTTAAATTTGAATCTAACTCCAAAGAAAAACGTTTCAGAGAGTTTTTCAGAGAATAATAGGTATTCAAAGAGTAGCTAAAATTTTTATCTTTGATTCAAAGGAAGGTACGGAGGAATGTAATACCGTTATATAGATTCAGACCAGGGTCGTACTTTTTATAAAAAACCGCAATCAGAATACCTATTTTTATTCAATTGATATATATATATATATATATATATATAAATTGAGTATATATATATATATATAAATTGAGTATATATATATATATAAATTGAGTATATATATATAAATTGAGTATATATATATACATATATATATACATGTAAAACATATAGCTATAAGCTATGCTGAGTTTACTGTACGAGCTGAGTATGTAGCCCTCTTAGTCCATCTATCTGAGTATTTCTTTGGCCAATGATGTTGCCATCATAGATTTGAGTCAAAGCGTCTCAGAATCAGTCTGTTAAAGTCACTTCTATTGTGAATGACCCTCTTTGCTCATTGGTTATCAATTTGGAGCAGTTTTGCAATAAGTAAGATTGAGAGTGCTTTGCGAATATTTATTTGTTTGTGATGGTAGTGTTAGGTTACCTAAACACATGTTCCAAATAACCAATATATATTGCATAGCTGGGGTCTCTTACGGCGAGGTTTTACATATTTTATTGGTATCGTTATTTTAAGGTACAAAGTGCTTGTTCTTTCCTTCGGTACTGACTTTCTCATCATCATTCACTGTCTTCAAACCAGCTTTATTCATGTTATTCAAACTGGCTCCAGCATGTCTGAGTTTTCTCCTCGTTGGGGACGAATGCCAGGAGACCACGTGCAAGACAGAATGGTATCCGGCTTAGTTTGTATTTCAAGACTTGGGTTTTCAAAAGTGTTTCGGAGCTACCATTGTAAAAGATAATTAGAGCTTCATTGCTTTCAGCAAAAAGTCGTCAATTTAATCAATACACACATGGAACATCGTATACTAGGGATGTTGTAGAATCTGGACACAAGATCTTGTTTAGCACTTAACTGACCAACTGATAGCTGATGTTCTTACGAAGTGGTCGAGTAAAGGACTCAAATACTAAAGAAGTTAAGCTAACGTATTTAGTTTTATTGTTTGTATAACCAGTGAACTTCCCTACTGTCGAGTACTATTATGAGTCAGTAAAGGCTAACCAGGAAAGTTGTTTATTGGACATTCCAAGTTCTCCAAACAGGATTGCAACGCAAATCCCTGTCTAGATTTTGCATTGGAAGTTTTCTTTATTTGTGATACTATAGAACTTTGGTTGCAAAGGTCATGGGAAGGAGATGTGAAGAGAATATTTGACGTACATTTGTAATTATATTCAGTGTTAGGTTTTCCTGTTTCCATTGCCGGTTTCTTTATTCCTTTATTTCTTTATTTTTTTATTTCTTTTTAGCACTTTAACTCAAATGAGTAAAACATACACAGCAATGTAAATTCTTCACTTTTAAGTTATTAGAAATTGGTACTAATGATAATTGAGAAGTGAAGAAAACTTATTCAGGAATTAAGTCAATTTATCTGGTTAAGTGATCGATCAAACTCGTGAATCTAAGAAGAAAAGACAAATGTTTGTAGGGGCCAGAAAATTATTGTCATTGTAAGACAGTAAATGGACATTAAAAAAATTTTTAGTTTTCAAAAAAAGTTATATAGTTTTTAAAAAAAATTTAACGTCATTTTTCCCCAGCAATTGGGGCTCAGACGGTGCCCTTCAGAGGGACTTTGATTTATCAGTGAGGAATTTCTTGGCCGGATGCCCTTCCTGTCGCCAACCAATGGCTTTATTTTCATTTCAAAGTTCCAAATTCTCCTCGACAGCTCGGGGAATCGAACCCGGAACTCTTGGTTACTATGCAGTTGCACTAACCATTAAGCCACGGCTCCTCAAAAAAAATTTAACACTGCAGATCGTAAATTATTATAGTTTCTAAATTACTTCGAAACTATTTGTTAAATTCCCAGAGATAAAGATATGCGTAGGAAATGAATTTGTCAGGCGCAAAACAGCTTATTTTCGAAAAAGGAACTTAGTTTTCATAATTATTCCTTTCACTTGACGTGTCATAAAATACTATTTGGCTTCAACTTTGAAGTATTAATGTTTGAACTAAAATATCACGATCCTCTTCATGTCCGGAAACAAATAATCATTAACTTCGCCCTTTGGCTTACTAATATGATAATAATGATAATAATAATAGTAAAAATAATCATAATAATAATAAAAGTAATGATAATGATAATAATCAGAATCAGTATCTTCACCATAATGCTCAGCAAAATACTTTAATCTCTTTTGCTACTGTTCGTATATACAGTCATATATGGACGTTTTACGTAAGTTCAAGAATTTCAAGCCAGAAAATCAATACAATGTGGCTAGACAGTTATTTCCATAGCATTAGTAAATATAAAGGAGTATTCAGGAATCAGCTATCACTTGTCAGAAATCGGACATTATTTATCACTTACTAACCCTGGAATTTTTTTGGTAGGAAGCGATTCGAGATATGAAAAATATTTGCTCAGAATATTTTGATAAACCACAGCTAAAGTTCTATGTCAGTAAATCCTTTTCTTTCACCTTTGATCATATCAAAGTTCAAAGCCAATAATATATGAACAGCAACCAACAAGAATGGCGGTAACTTTCAATCAAAATTACTATCTGAAAGTTTTTTTAAAACTGTTTTTTCTCCAACTGAACACAGTAAAAATTTGGTGTCTGTGCCTTCTAATGACGGACAAATCCTTTCATAAAAACCAAATCTAAAAAAGTGATCTATTAAGTTCTATAAAGATGAGAAAGCAGTGCGTTTGGGATGCATAGAACTGGACACTCGAAAAAGACAATGTAGAAAATCTTCAATCTAGGAATATTTCTTGTCAAGTGAAGAATAAAATGGTGGTCAATTAAGTTCAAGTAATAGAATTACTTCAGAAACAAAAATTCATTGATACTTCTTGTCTTCTTTTTAATACCACAACTAAAAATCATTTGCAAATATATTTCATTAAAATCATCATCTATTGAAATAAAATTAATAAAGCCCACACTATGTTCCTAATGGAACGCAAATCAGAGAATGTAGGCGCGTCTGTGGCTACCTGAATCATATAGCAAATACAAACAATGACAGTAGAAACTTAACTTATGTGATTAAAGAAGTACCATATGAACTACCTCCACATGATAGCTCTCAATTCTTTTTGCAAAAAGCAGAGAGTTTATACAATCCAGGTAAGGCAGAATATGAAATAATTCTAGGGCCAAGGCATTAACTTTTATGATTGGGGTGATCACATGCATATTTAGAATGTGAAATTTAGACAGGAGGAAAAAATTTGGTCTGAGATTTTGAGGGCAAAAAATATTCCCAAACAATATTGGCGAAAAAGCCGCAAAAGGTAAATATCTACGATTTAAAAAAATTGGTCAACATACTTGGATTCTTGAACATTCGTTCCCGATAATTGTGGATCTGAGAAAATGGCATCACATGATCACCACCGTCATAACAGTAAATAAGTTTTTCTACTGGGCAAATAATCGAAGTATTCCCTTTTTTAGAGTTTTGGGTTCAAATGAGAAAACTTGGCAACACTCACATTGGAACTGCTATTATTAAGTCACATTGACAACTCGATTAGGATGATCTTTAAGGTCCAAAATTATTAACGCATTATAATACGTTACCACCTGAAATTTTTTTTTGATGAGCCGCCTACTTTATTTGTTTATAAAAAGCTACAGTATTTGTAGCGTTATTGCCTGATGATCGAAATGTCGTGAAACTATTAGTTGCAATCATAGTTCCTATTTTACGTGTTTTACCTGTATATATTACCATGTATATATATATATATATATATATATATATATATATATATATATATATATATATATGAACGTACAAACCAAACAAACAAAGAACTTAAACTGATTTTCCAAACGTTATTCTAAATATAGAATAAGTACAATAAACGTAGAGAAGAATAAATATTTGTCCTCAGGTTAGTAAAAAATGTGAAGTTTAACTTTTAGGATCTATGCAAGTGACGTTTATTTCATACTGAACAACAAAAGACAAATTGCCTACCTCTAATTTCCAATGACTCACATTTTTTTACAAGCAATGTTACTCCTCTATTTTATGTCTTGTGGTGTACTTGTACCTTGCAAGTCCAGAAAGCCTAGTCTAAATATTATTTGGGACTTTTAAAGGTATTATTTCTATGTAGCTTGAATAGAGAAAAAAATGTTATAGTATTTTAAATGACTTTCCCCTCAGAAATTTGAACATCAAGCCGAAAGTGTAAATTAGTTTTCCCAGGAATTGATTTTTATCTACTGATCTTCACTTGCATGGACATCACCATGCTCAGACTACGGCCCTTACTTTTGAAGTCAGTAACCATGTAAATTCGTTTCTTTAATCTGTACAATATTATTAATACTAATATAAGTCCATATAAGATGTTAAAGAGCGATTATAGTAATGATTGACCAACAAATCAACTCAGTTGGGCTTAGAGGGACATTTCACGCATTATTTCCTTTTGCCGAACACTATAAAGTTGAACATCAATTCTTTAATGCTAATCCTCATAATTTTTTCCGCTGTAGTGTTATTGAGCTGAACTAGATTTTATTACCTTTTCAGTCATTATTAGAGGTGCTAGAATATATCCGCTTGGCACTAAATGTGAAACGTCAGCATAGGTAAAAATGAAACAAGATGTAATCTTACTAGGGAGATTTTTATTGACTTATTTCATTGACTGACCTGTCTGTATTTTATATGTTTTCCGGAGAATAATCGAATTTGTTGAGAATTTCTTTCCCTCACATATGTTTTATTCTTTATTAAGAAATTGATATCTTTTATAAGGACATTAAAAGAACAACTTCTAAAGAAATTGTTTCTCTTACAAAAGGCCTCTTAATTTCAAAATGGTTTGAATGCACAAGTTAATACTGTAAGTATTAAAAAGATTAACTGATAGGCGTGCCTTTGATTTTAGTCATAACATGAGAGAGGAGTGGCTTCAAGATCTCTATTGATGAAGACGTGTTTAAGAAACCAAAAAAAAAATTAGGTGTCATGGTTAAAATATTCTGCCAAAAACGTTTAGGAGAAGATTGATA
This sequence comes from Morbakka virulenta, assembly GCA_003991215.1. Classification (NCBI taxonomy): domain Eukaryota; kingdom Metazoa; phylum Cnidaria; class Cubozoa; order Carybdeida; family Carukiidae; genus Morbakka; species Morbakka virulenta. The sequence goes on from RDPX01000256.1 coordinate 42,982, forward strand.
CTCCATTTTAACATGTAACAATAAGCGAACACCTCTCACAACGAGAAACCCCTGATTTCCTGCCAATTCACAGGGCGTGACGACAAATTTGTTCGCCCTTGCTTATTAATAAGACAAGGTTAATAAAAGGCTAACGCTAATTGTTCTTTGATTAAAAGAATGTATAGTTTCTACCAGTAAAATGTCAGAAATACTTTCTTGGTTTCTTTCAGACTTCTAAACCTTCCTCAAGAAATTATTTCATGTATTCAGTACAACCTCGTTAGACCGTTTTTAATCCTCATATAATCTGCCTGAAAAGTAAACAACGAAAAATAATTTTTGTGCCATAATATCAATAACAGGAGCTGTGTTTTATTGCATTGTATTGAAAATAATATGAAAAACAACCCACAGCATTGGAAGAAGAGATATGTCCAAGTAAACTGTGGGCACACAAATATAATCTTACACTAATTAATTGGAGTTTTAAAGGTATCCAAGGAAAATGTCGTAGGAATGGTCAGTTGTCATAAGATACTAATAAAAGTCACTAAAGGAGTGAATATCAGATGGAAAGACACAAGAGATAACAGCATGCCAAGGATTATCATAAAAGTTACGTTGAATGGAAAAAAAGAATATATTCCTCTACTGCCTTAGAGCTAATCAGCTATAGAAGAAAATGTAAAGAAGATCGTGGGAAAGTAAAAATACCAGCTAGTTTTTTATGAGCCTTTTTTTTATCTTGTAAGCTCCAAAGTATTGTAGCAGGTTAAATATGGGTTAGTAATAAATTTGTTGATAATCACCCAGAGAAACAAATGTTGTTTGTTAAGTAATGTGATAAATGTACAAAAGATTATTGAAGGGATTCAGACTGGTTTAATGTCCCATGGTGATAGCATTGAGTAAGCTGAAAGCGATATCGCAGTCGTGGAAACCATCAGTTAAAGAGCCACTCGTTGAAAATCTTCAAACTAGCAGGAAGAAACACCAAAGTATTAGTAAGTCTGTTGGTAAGCACATTCAACAATGTAACACTACAGTGAATTAAGACGATGTCGAAATCCTGGCTTCCTCATCAAGAAGTAGACGAATTTCTAATGTGGCTTGAAGGCTGTGTACAACGCAAGCGAGTAGTGTTTAAATACCAAGAACTATTTAAAAAGTAGAGGATTTGTGATCAGGTTGTAAACAGGACTTTGCTGTTCACCATCCATAGTTCTCTTCTGATACTTTGTGGAATAATGGTAATAATTAATTAGCGTCAAGTGTTCATGATCCACTAACGTTGCGAACCAAGAAGGGATTGGTACCAATTCAATTACTCAAAAACGTCACAAGTATTTTTATCTAGCAAATACAGAAGAAAATATTAAGTGCTGATTTTTATGCCAGGAGAGATTAATAGTTGATTTTAACTAACATGTTGTATTCTAGAACCATTGCAATCATTCTTTTTTATGTAATTTCCACACGGTTTATCTGCTAAAGTATATTTATTGGTTATGTGATAAAAATTAAACAACAAAACATACGTAATTTGATTGTAAACTTAGGACGGCGGCGTTCTTTTGAGGATACGTAAATGAACAAACCAGTGTTATCAACTGAGATGTATATTTATACAAGGTTTAAATTAATGTGTTTACAGATTAAAGCATTTACAGATTTATGGTACACGAAGAAAAAGTATTGATTAATCTGCAGAGTAATAAGCCAATAGTATAGTAGAAAAGAATGGCAAAAAACAAAAGAATAATTGGAGCAAAATTTGGCCAACTGAGAACTCTATTCCTTAGTATTGACTTAGGAACAGTCGAGTCTTAGTACCCATGTGGCAATAGTGTTTAAAGTTGCTGAGAATAATCTACACCACTGCATACTTTGCTGATACCATTTATTTTTAGAGAATTGTTTCTGAATGTGCAGCTTAATATTTTAAGGGTAAAAGAGTTCTAATGATACAGAAACTACTGTAAAACAGTCAAAAATTGCCAAATACGTTGTTATTTTTAAAACCATAATAAAGTTGTATTTACTAGCATAGAGTGTAAAATTACATGGTTTTATTGTGCCTATGACATAAAATATAGAGGTAATAAAAATGAGTTAAATACAACAGAAAAGGTATGGTGTAAAAACAAATAGGAAATTAATTTTCAATAAACCTGAAATAAAACAAAATAAAGCAATGCACAGGCAAATCATTTTGATTTGATAAGAAGTGCAGAGAATCTTGATAGGCTTTTATGATTGTTTTAAGAATTAATGTTTTAAAGTCGAGTGGCTATTTTTCGTGAGAATATATATTGTATATTATATATTTTATTATTATATATTATTATTATATATAATATTATATATATTATTATATATTATATATAATACTGTTGTTTAAGTATTTGATTTCCAGCACTTTGCTCCATTTGAAAACAGATATTCCCGTCAAAATTGCCAAATCCTTGTAAAGATGTCTGTTTTGATCGAACAACTTCGCTAATCCTCTGCACAATTGCCTCCGAACAAGAAAAATAACAGCAAAGACTTGCAGTTGTGTCTCCAGTCAATCAAACAATATTCTTCATATGCACTTGCCTTTCAGACGCCAACGTGGTTGAGCTACAACCTCTCCGCAAGAAACATTGCTGCTTCTGCATAAGAAACGAACTTGTGTATAACTGGACAGCAGGACACAAATGCATCCTACAACTTGCTTTGCTATTGGTCTAAAACCCCAGATTTGTATTGTGCAGTTGTTCCCGCCACATTTTAGCACACATTAATGTGCTCGAATTTTTCTGATTTTCATCATTGCAATTTATTGCTTCCCCATCTCAGCGGCAGTGGTGCTAAATCAGCTGAACAACGAAATCTAATTCTGGTCAACAACTTTTATCAAATTGGTTGTCATTACTGCTTCAGTTATCAGTGATAATAGAAGAAAGCAGCAGAGTTGGATGTTATCAAATAAAAATGTTACAAAACATATTTGAGGGAATTTCAAGAGTTAAAAATAATGCATAAGAGTATGGTCTAATAGCTGCTGGTAAAATTTCCAGGTGGCTTTTTCCTGAAAGAAAACAACAGGCTGCCTATCACCACCCTGTCAGTAACGTCTGTTGACAAGCATTTTTGGTAAACTGGGCCACAGACTGTGTGACCAATTGGGGTGTTATCCCTAGAATTTCAACGCCCACTAGAGCAGCATATTATACAATAACTTTTGTTCCAATCTGACAGGATTAAGAAAATGTTATTGGGTTGCCTTTGGATCAAGGAAGATCCCAACACTATCGCCAGATGGTTAGGGAGAAAAAGAAAAAAAGTTAAAAGACCAGAACTTAGTTTCTTATTTCTAACTGCAATTTGTACCCCGTATTAATATATTTAAATGTAGTTCTACGAATTTATTAAATTTTACGGTTTTCTGAAACTAGGTTTCTTATAAAGCGGTTTTTAATACAACCAGGCTAGTTTTTAGAAAAAAAAACTATTGCTTTATTTTTTGTTCCGTTAATGCAAACAATGATTAAAACGATCGAAAGTATCTCGTTAACGTAACGTAAGGATCAGTAGTAGATGAAAGCCATTTTTCATCATCAGGGAAATTTTCCGAAGATGATTAGGTAAAGGCTTTCGCAGGAACACTTGTTTGTATCTCTTTAAGTTTTTTATCTCTACGTATTTTATCATTATCACTCTGAAGACGGCTCATGTAAGAGTTGAAAGCTTAGTAAAAATATATTTAAGAAAATCATTTAGTAAAATGTTTATCTCAATTATTTGTCTGACATTCCTGATTGGGTAAAGGCTGTTTCCAGCACTTTGAAGGGAGTGACCAGAAAACTTTTAAAATGTATAACATACGAGACATAGAACTCTTACTTGCAGTGCCACGTACAGTATTCCAATTTTAACATCCTTAAACAAATAATCTAGATTCGCCTCTGACTACATAGAAAACAATCACTTAAAGTTAGCTTTTCTGTATGCTTATCTAGTAACCCTCGATGATTCTGTGCAATTTTCAACAATTCAGAGTTTTCTACAACAGCATTACGGGTTATTTGAAGGTACCTTTTATTCTAAACCGTCATGTACGTGGAAGGTAATTTTTAATCATTTTATGACATCGAGAAATATGCAGATAATCATTAATAATCTTGTTTATTTAAGAGAAATACGGAAGAAAAGTACTTTTTGGATTTTTTTGCAACACTTCTGAAATAGCAGCACAAATTTTAATCAATAATAAATGCTAATTAGGCAAATCGTAGGTACAGTTCCTTTTTATGAGTAGATCCGAGAGTTCTATTTTCCTGTTACAATATCTAAAACAACTTTTGCTTCAAGGCATTAATGACAGTTTTCGTTTACTTGAAAGACTCCTTGCTTCAAAAGAAGCCTCATTCCTTTAATTTAATTACCTTTTCTCTTCTTATAAACAGCTGTTAGCTATTACCTGTAGAACAAGCGGATTTATAGCCCATTGCCGAGACTCCATGGCTCTTCATTTTGTTTTGTCAACACGATAAATTTCGTAGGTTTCGTTGTCTGGAGGTTCAGCAATTATTTCCTGATATAATTTCACTTGCGGTGTTAAAGCATTCGTTACCCGATTCTTTAATTGTGGTTGTTAACGGAACCCTAAGATTCTTAAGACAAAACTTTAACTTTATTGATGTAAATAACTGACCTTTACTTTCACCATCCGTGTTATAAGTAATTAGATTACCGCCCATTACTTTATTTGTTGCTTCAACGTCTCCGTCAACTTGAATATTTTTGGTAGCTATATCTTTCAAATATCTTCCACTTTTGTCATCACATAAGCCTGACTATCTTTGCTGATCGGATTGGAAGGGCCATTTTTATCCTGTTTGGTCATATTTCAGAGCAGGGTATGAAAATTCGCTTTAATTCACTTTTTATAATTGCTACCTTTACTGTGTACTTAAATCGATGTTTCTGGCATTCTTGATGGAGACAAAGAGATTTCTTTACATTATGAATGCAATTTGATTAGTATACTAACAGGCTTCACTGAGTTGTCACAGTCAAGAATTTTCAAGTTCAGGAAGCTATTCGAAACCGTGGAAAGGCAGTCGCTGTAGAAAACAAAGAAAGCAAAATAATGAAAGAAAAGAGAACCACTTTCTCCACTACGCCTTCGTACGCTATAGCTTAAAGAACTCTTGTTCACAGAGCTTTTACAGACTCGTAAAGCCTTTAAATGTCAAGTATCAAAATTAGAATTTGACTCAGTTGAATATATTATAATGGGGAAAACCAAACATCGTGGTTTTTATGAACAAGAAGTCCAATGTGATGCAATATTTCAAGATATGTCAACACTAGTACTTCTACCTTGTGGCTTACCCCCATGTATCTTTAAAAGTATAAGTACGTGAAAAATTAGCCAGAAGAGCTCAAAGTTCAGCTTTTTTTTTTAGAATCATTATTAACCACAGGTCATAAGCAATATTGAACTGCTCACATTGAATATTTTTATGTAGTCACCTGATTATTTCAGGTCATGGTCAGAATATATATATAAATATATATGTTTATTGAGAATTGGAAAAGTTATCTTGACGTTGTTGTCAATCTTCGTATAGTAGCACAGCCGAATTTCGCAATACGATAATTTCTTAAGACAAAATATATATTGTTTCCTTTGACAAATTTTCTTAGAACCGATTAATCCACTGCATTGTGAACGTTGATTATTGGACTGTTGGTTTCACCTTTGTAACGAAAAATTAAGATCCCAAGCGTCTTCGTGTGACTATCTTAGTTACATGATTTCTTAAGTCTACGATTATATATTTTCATCGTGTATTTGCATTTACTAACATCTTGTTTTACATTGTTAAAGACTAGTTATTAAACATTGACTCGTTATAATTAACCAAGATTTATTGCTACCTTAATAAAGTAACCCAGTTCATTTATGTTGCCATAACTGGTCGTACCTTGCACGAATATTTGTGTCACGCATATTTGTGTGACCAAAGTTAAGGCAGGATATAAGCTGCTAGTTCTCAAAGCAAGGAATTTATGGAAATCAATTAAAGACTGTAATTTCCTATATTATTGTTAGAAAATTTAGAATAGTTTGAAGATCAGCACATATAGTGTTGATCTTGGAACTTTTTTTCAATTCTTAACTTACAGAACTTACAGAAAAATTATTTTCAGTGCTTTCCAAACAAATGTGTCTACCTTAATTCACAAGCACCAGTGAGCGCCTAACGAGAACTTACAGACGCCAAAATATGCGGTGTTCCCTTCTGTACAACATCCATATCAAGTAAGATACGATCAGGACAAGAAAATCAACTTCCACTTAAAGAGAGGGATCAGAAAAATTTTCAAAATTTAAAGACAATAAAAGAGAAAAAAATCAATACCAATACAAAAGAGATATAAAAGAACAATTCATCCCATGCTGGACAGTAATCACATCAGTAGAAAACTGTATACTCTGTTCCCAGAAATATGGCTCTCAGACCTGAAGATGAAAGCACAACAAACAAAAGCCGTCATTCCTCATACCAACTCGATTTCTGTCACTACATTGGCCAGCAATAAAAAATTGCTCTACCAAGCGACTTGTAGTAGCCTAAAAGTGGGAGGAGAAAATCTCAAAATGTAGCTCAGTGAAAGCTTATGACATGACACAATTCTTGTATCCATAGAAATGATAATTAATTCTCGCCAACTGACATGTTTACTGAATAGCAGAGATAATATACAAGCTGTGATCAGTGAATCAGGGAATATACTTTGATAAGATAAAGCAGACAATTTTTATTTTAATTAATATGAGATCTTATCTACTATTAAGGTAGTAGTTTCGTGTGGCTACATCTCCAAATTGTGCTTGTTAATCCAGTCTCGGAAGGTGTCGTCGCAGTCCAGGACAGTCTCATAGCCACCATACAGCTTGGTCAATGAACAGTGGAGGACGATGTGGTCAGATGTTTCGGGGGCATTGTGGCATCGAGGGCACGTTGGCGAGTCCCTGAGTTTCCATTTGTGCATGTTGTGGCCAGTCCTAGCATGTCCGGTCAAGAGTCTGTTTCTGGCAGTCCAGTATTTCCTTTTGCTGTTGAAGCCACGGGGTTTGATGGTTGGATCAGTTATCAGATGACCGCCTCTTGGGGTGTTATCGGTCCACTCTTTCTTCCATGATTCCATGATGGTAAATTTTTCATTGCCTGACTTGTAGTATGGTTTCCTCGATTTCAGTTTTGTTGAGTGAGGTGCATTGTAGCAGACTTCTTTTAGTGGGTTATTATCTGGTGCTGCACTTAGTTTTTCTAAGGATCTTTGGTTAGCCTCTTGTCTTCGTAGATGGGGTGGTGGGATTCCACTCATTGTTGGAAGCCACTGCACAGGTGTTGACTTTAGGCAGCCTGTGATGATAATCATGGAGTCCCTGAGTTTAGTGTCTACTAAGTTGGTATGAGGGCTTCTTGTCCAGACTAGTGCGCAATAGTCTGCGACACTGTAGCAGAGGGCGAGTGCTTATGTTTTTAACACTGTTGTTGATGCTCCCCATGATGTTCCTACCAGTTTTCTAATGAGACAGTTTCTTTTAGTTATTTTGTTTGCACTGCCTTCCAAGTGTCGTCGATATGTCAGTTGTCGATCGAGTGTCACACCGAGATATTTAGGGTTGTGATCTGCTGGGAGAGTATTTCCATCGACGTTAATGTTGAGAGTTTTTGCAAATTTGTGGTTGTTCAGGTGGAATTCTGACGATACCGATTTGGTTGTGTTCATTTTAAGGTACCACCTGTCAAAGTATTGTTTTAGATTGGTAGTATCGTGGGTTAGTACATTTTCAATTTCATTCCAGTCTCTTGATTGGTGTGCTAGAACCCAGTCATCAGCGTAACCAAGCTTGAAAGATTGGCGGTTTGGCATGTCACTGATATAGACATTAAAAAGTGTAGAAGCAATTACTGAGCCCTGTGGGACACCATTTCTAATTTTCTTTGTTTTACTCTTTCTCCCAACATGGAACTGTCTGGTGCCAGTCATAGCAGACAGTATTTTGAGTGTTTTTCGGTAGGGAATGATCTTTGCGAGTTTGTACATGAAGCCGCCAGTCCATACAGTGTCATATGCTGCCGATAGGTCTATCAGCTCAGCACCTGTTTTCTGCTTCTTTTCGAATCCTGCTTCGATGTAAGAAGTAATAGAACTTGAACTTGTTCGGTGGTGTTCCTTTGCTTTTTGAAACCTGCTTGTTGTGGGGGTATGGAAGGATCGATGTATTGAGTGATTCTCGTGAGGATTATACGCTCTAGAAGTTTATAGAGGCAGGTGAGAAGAGAGATGGGTCTATAGCTGGATGGTACTGTAGCTGGTTTGCCTGGTTTTAAAATTGCTACTACTTTGCATGTCTCCATGGTTGTGGGTATATACCTTTGTCATTGATATTTGTCATGGTGGCTGCCAGCCAATTGATAGCATTGGAACCAAGGTGAGTAATCATATCTGGATAAATTTCATCAATTCCTGCTGTTTTGCCTTTTTTATGTTTTTAATGGCGTTTTTCATTTCATTGGTTGTCACTTGAATGGAAAGGAGAGATCCTGTACAAGGTATCGAATTTATTACATTTTGATATTTCTTTCTGATTTTCTTCTCAAAAGTGTAGTTGGGATTCGGGGTTAAGCTTTTTTATTGTTTGCCAAGCATGCCGACTGGAGTGAGTCAGGTCCATATTTTCAACAACCTCGAGCCATCTTTCTTTACGGGAGTTGTGCAATGATTCTAGGAGTTCTTCTGCGTTATTTTAGTCTTTGGATCTTTCAAATTGTTCCCAGAGTTGTTTGCTGTGCTCAGTCCAACAAGAGATATAGCCTTTCGAAAACTTCGTAAGATATGCTTTTTAGAGATGCTTAGGATCAGTTTGGTGAATTTATGCAGGTTGCTTATTTCGGTTGGTATTCTTTGACATGTTTCGTCAATGTCTGTTGCAAAGGCGATGACTTAAGGTATGGTATAACGTTTGATATTATTAAAACGTTGTTCACAGCCGTCAAAACTGGAGACCATTTTTAGAGGTTAATTGTAATTCAATAAGCAAAGAAAGATGTTGACTATGATTAATAAATATGGGAATAGAAGGATGAAAAAAATAAGTGGATGAAATCCTAATCGCAAGAAAGTTTCAATGTGAAATAGGTCAGGTTCTTTTGACTTTCTGGGTATTCACGTATGTTTGTTTATATTGATGTTAATGGTTTTATTTATTTTTAAGGAAACAATGCAGGTAAATAATTTATGACGGAATCAAACAGATACAAATAGGGAAAAGTTGTGTGAATAAAAACAAAGTAAATAAAAACTTCCCCTCAAGTACCTAACATAAGTCTAATTTTTTTTTGCTATAAACTATACAAACAGCAAATCTTTACAGCTAAACCCTTCCTCCCCACACACACCTTTCAAAGAAAGGAATGGAATTGATCAATTTAAGTGAAATTAATAAACAGGTTGTGCATTTATTAGAGGCCTGAAATTGGAGTGATTTTGATTTCCAGTGATGCAGTATTGGATAGTTCACAGTGATACAGTTGTTTAAAATGGTATTTATGTTTCAGTCGTAAAGAAAATAAAGCAGCTTAAAAGAAAACATATTTCAATGTTTCTGTTCCTACTTCCTTAAACAGTTAATCAATATTGACCCAGAAAACATTTTAAACAAAGCAAGGAGAAGATAAATATCCACAAACAGCAGCATGCAAACCTTCCGTCTTTCTCCTTATCTTCCACTTAAACAGTCAATCAAAACTGACATTGTAAACATTCCAAGACAAATGAAATCATAGTTCAAATTGGGAAACAACAAGTAACTTACATAGTTTCTCCTATCGCAACAACATACTGGTTGCCCCATACAAATTGAAAACTGTATAAGATAAGGAGAGAGAGAGAGAGAGAAGATGACTTTCACTTGTGCAACATCAGTTGCAAATAAAGGAGAATTGTACTTTCATATTGTGTTAATATCTACTTAAATCCAGCTGCAATAGAGAAAGGGTTTCAGGAAAGGGTGAGGTAAGAGTAAGTGAACTAATAAATAGACAATATTTATGTTATTACTATCTTCTTCTTTCATTTGTAATTTGAATCTTGGACCTATCCTACCATAATCGTTGACCACAGAAATAAATGGTCCAGAAAAAGAATATAAATTGGAAATTTTAGCAATATTATATTATTATTATTTCTGTAAAAGATAAGCTGGATTTCAAGGAAAAGCTTTAGTTATTGTGGTTCCTTACACTATTTTGCTGTAATCAGCCAGATGATTGCATAATCACAAATTTTCTGATCTTTCTTTTTTATAATGTATTATCCCTAGAGTAAATAATACCATTTTAATGTCGAGCAAAGTTTAATTATATTCATACATGTATATATATATATATATATATATATATATATATGTTGTAATCTTGTGCATTCGTATCAAAAAGCGTTCAATGCATACAGCAGAGCAATAATCGCATGGAACCTTCTTTCTTGAACAAACAGCTGAACACCTATTTTCCCAATTTAAAAGAAATCATTCTTTAGTAATTTTAAACCGTATCCACATGGGGCTTTCGTTCATTCTTCTTTTCTTTCTTGCTTTCTCAGAATATTAACGCATTATAATACGTTACCACCTGAAATATTTATTTTTTGATGAGCCGCCTACTTTATTTGTTTATGAAAAGGTTGTACAGTATTTGTGGCATTATTGCCTGATGATCGAGATATCGTTAAACTATTAGTTGCAATCATAGTTCCTATTTTTCATGTATTACCCTATGTGTATATATATATATATATATATATATATATATATAAATTTGTGTTTATGTATCTACATCTTTATCAGTTTGAAAAATCTTCAACAATTTCATGGGGAATCATTTAAAGAAGAAAATTCATAAAGGTTTCACTGTAGTCGGAATAAAGCCACATTGGCAATATTTCAGTTTCGTACTTTAATTGTTTACAAACACTTTTCATGTAAATAAATAACATTATTTGTATCATGTATAGAATTAATATTTTACATATTTTAGTTAGAACCCTTACCTTATTGTTTTGTTAAGTAACATTTGGAGTGGGTAGTTGATACTGCCAGAGATTCTGAGTTTTAGTGATTTTTATTTATTGCTACAGAAGACTTTATGAAGGGAATTTACTAACCTGGAAGATGGAAATAGTAGCCTTTCTGCTCCCTGCTTCTTAGTACACGTCTAGTTTCCGTAGAACATATTACCGAGGCATTAAAGGTTGCTAGAATTTAATTGAGGTGTTTATCCTACAGTAACAGGTTACCCGGTTCTGCTAAGAAGTGGTTGAAATTTCAACTATTTCCAGATCCTTGTTCTGAGCACTAAGTACAACAAGTAAGAAGTCATTCTAAATGAAAGAATTAAGAGGATATTAATAATTAAGTCGGATCAGCGTCAAAACAAGGTATCAAGAATTGTCGGCTAAGCTAGGCTAATTTTAGTAAGGAAGGTGGCGCACATATTATATTTATAACGATTACACGATTAAAAATAAGTTTAAGGAAATCCATGCATATCTTTGATAAATTTATTTTTCACGCCTTTTAAATGTCCTGTCACTAAACTTTATTCTGTTCTTATTTACAACATATTTTTACAGCATTGCATTGTGGATTGTGGGCTAATAAGCACTATACATTGCAATCAAAACAGTAAACTACTACTCTAGTTGAAGTTTTTTTTCCCCTCCAGATTGAGATCTTCATATAAAATTAATTAGAAATGTGAACCTAAATATTTGAGGTACAAAATAAAAATATTTTTTTGCTAAAATGGACTTAAAATCGCTAATGTTTTCTTCACAAAATGTATTTTTTCCCAGATATTATTATTATTATTATTATTATTATTGACAATATTTACAGAGGCTATTTACATTTCGGTACCTTTATATACAATAAAATATATAAATTCTGTTATCAACACGTGGCCTCTTAGAGTGTATGTGTGTATGTGTATTTCAGCTTTAACTCGTAGCGAAAGTTGAAAAAGTTCGACACCAACCTAAAACATTTTTTTGCAAATTACAGTCGAATTACAGAAGTTTGAACAGTTGGGCATTGTTGTTTTGGACTGCTCATGTCCTGACTTATTCATACACCATTGAAATTTGAATCCAACCTTTTCCTCTATTTATTCTTATATATTATTAATTCACCTCCTTTTTTTGTTTCTTTCATAAAAATGGATGAAAAACGATCGAGCTTTTGATTTAATCTCTCCATGTAGTCGGTAGACCATGCTTACTCTTTTTTAATGGATATTTGAAATAAGATAAATTCATTACCTGTTAATTGCAGTGAAAATATTATGTAGTTGTTAGACAGAAAGAGATGCGATTCATAAAATGCATGATAAAGTCTATTGTATAGTATATCATATTATAAAGTAAGAATGGATGCCCAATGTAATAATGCAGTTGTTTTAATGTTGTAATCTTACTGTTGATAGGCCGACTAATGGGCTGTTCAGATCCACAAATTTTAGTTTCGGTAGGCCAGCTGGTTCTCTAAGGGATATAAAAATAAAATTCTTTCATAAGGAAACTTTATCTATTATTCATCCATTCCTCCATTCATCCGATTTCTTTCATTCCTCACAAAAGGAATCTCATCCGTGCAAAGTGCAGTCTTGACAAGAAAGCCGAAATCTTTCCTTGTATTTTTCGAATGGAAAAGGTATTTTGGGACAGATCTCACTAACTGAGCAAATTGGCTTACCCAGATGATTTCTGCCCAAACGAACTTGCCTTTTTAGAGTTTCAGATCTTTTAACTTTCTATGCTGAACAGTAGATTATGTTCAAATATAAGCGGGAATTATGGTACAGCAATCAGTTTAAGATCAATTGGATATACGTATCTTCCTTTGTTTGAGTTGGTTTTAATTTCGGAAAGGAACCCAGTTTTCAAAAATAAACATGTAATTTTACAGAAAACAGGAAAAATTACAGTCAATGTAAAGATCAAGATACCGGTCGACCGACGCACAAAAATTTTTTCTTATTGTGATTTGTTTCTTCTATTTCGTCCACAAATTCCCTTGTGGTGTGATAAGCTCTTTTGTGAAAGTCAAGCAAGGATAGATACTTAAAAAAATCAGACTTTAATATAACCATTTGGCCATTCATACCTTACAATTCCGAGATTTGATCAGGTATCAACTGAAACAAATAACTTGATAGGGAGGCTTGGTACCCGACTTTTGGATGAAATCTTCGTTTCAGGTTGAAGCTATCTTTTAACCAAACAATTACACGAACAAACAATGGAGTTCTAACAGCCAACGTTTTTTGACATGTCAAGAACTATTTAAATTTCTTTTATTCCATATATACTCAGCTGTGCATTGACTCAAATAATGCATATAAACAACATTCAGATATCTTTTTTTTCCCTTGCTTTATTTTATTTGTTGACTAACTAGCACATTGTCTGATGGCTTAATTAGTCCTGGTATATTAGCAATGTGAAGCATATATTCATTTTAACCCCTAATTTTTCATAAATAAAAAATTGCTTAAAAGTAAGTAGTAGTTGACTGGTCATTGTGGTACTCAAACCTCAATAAAGCTGACATATTACTGGTTTAATATCATATAAGGTGATGAGCCTATTTCTTTCTGTAAGGATCTTGGATTTAAATATTATTTCACATATTTAGTATTTGTGCCCCTTCACTGCATGAAGCAATCCTCTTTAACGAGCTCAATAACTGAACTCAGACCATCTTAACCCAACCTGACTAGTAAAAATATTATGGCTTCTTTTACATACAGTCCTGTAAAAACTTTATCATGGGCTGGCTTTAAGATATTACCTTTTTAGGGATACCTCAATCCCTTCAAGGACCAGCAGGAAATTCTCAAACATCTATTCCTCATTATTCTAAAAACCAAATCCCTATACAGATCCAGACAATCTTACCTTCCTGTAATTTTGATACTTCTAAAAACATCCCTATATTAAGGGTTATATCATAACATACAATAAAAAGTAAATCTGCGTAAGGTCATACCTATTGAATCACTATTTTTACTATTTTCTTCTTAAAGATTATTTATTAATATTTAACTCCTAATGTCCAGAGAAGACCTTACTGTACATGTTTTTGTGTCCCAAATACACCATTTTTCAAAACGTTATTGTAAAGTATGGAATAGAGATTTTGTAACCAGGCTTTGAAAATGTGTTTACAGTATTTGTAGCTATATCATGGAATAATCCTCTGCCAATACAATAAGACCGGAAAAAAGTTACTTTGTCTTATTTATTGGTCTAAATTTAAGTTATATTAATCTTTTTGTTATTAGGATTTTACTAAATTCATTTGTCTGTCCAGACAGTAACCAAAAAAAATGTTTGTCTCTTTGCATGCTCTTCTGATCATTATAATTTTAAAAAATTGGCTAGCATTGTCATTTAAAAGTCAAGTTTGGCAGAATGACGATGGACAGTATATGACAATAAATAGGTAAAGTTCTTTTTTTCTCAAACTTAAATTACATGGTGAAATAAAATATTACATTACAGTATGAAAAGCAGAATAGTATACAGAAAAAAATATTGAAAAAAGGTAAATTTCTGTTATGTCTGAACCAATAAAAAATGAATTGGATGTATTGTAAGAGTGAGCATAATGTATTGGCTTTGAGGGACAGAATGTGTTTGAATATTATTAAAGTTTTTTTTTTAAGTTACAGAAAAGTTGAGCTGTCGGACATAAGAGTTCCTAAAGAGCTACGATAGCCAGTAGTTTTGAAATGTTTGGTGAAATTTCTCATTCTTGCCCTATAAAAAATGATGTGAAAACGCTTTTCCCAAGCAGCTGTATTTGGTATGGTTGGCTCTATTAGGCAACAATACCTGTCAAACCTTTCTTCAGCATTTTTGTCATCAAAGGAGCATCACCAACTTGCTTCTACGTCAATTGTACTGAGTTGTAGTTTTTCAACTTAATGTATAGTGACGTTTGTTATTTGTTAAAAGAATAACACATCTAATGTATTAAATATTCTTCTGATAAAGAACAGTTTAAAGATTGTAGATAGTGTTTCAACAATATCTACATTATTTGTTCTTTATCAGGAGAATATTTATAAGTTCTGGATGTACTTATGTTCTTTTGAATCAGTCTTATATAAGAGAAATGATGTCATTTCATTTAGTAAAATTTCGTCATCCTTGATTCCTCTATACTAATAAATTACTGTCATAAGTAAGGCGAATAGTCGACTGAAAACCAGGCAACCGTTAACCTCGAAGTTAAAATTGTTAATCATTTATGTATTTTTCATAATTAGGTTTAACTGACTGACTTACTTAGATACAGATGTAAGAGCTACTGCATTGCCGGATAGGTTAACAGTCGACGTTCTACAGTTGGACTACTCAAAAGACAGCATTTTAATGTACGTTGACTTTGTAGATATCTCGCTGCGTTGACTGGTGCTAGTTCATTTTTGACTGCTCTTCTTTGCTTATCCCCTGGGAAGCCCAACACGAAGCCTGTTTGACAAGTGTCAAGGAAGAGGATAGCTGTACAGCATATCCCAGCTATTTCATATGCCTCTTTCAGATCACACTTTGCATATTTGTTTCCTTTGGCTTCTCTCTGACGTCTTTTTATGTAGTGAATTCACTCCATTTGATGCCCAAGTTCTTTTGGAGGGATTTTGAATCAAAGGTATGAAGTATCTTTGCTTGGTTCGATGTCACGTTTTGAAGCGATGCAGTAGAGTATGTATGACATTGGAGCCTTAACTCGAAGTTTGATCTCGAGAAAGATCTGTTTTCTAGTCTAAATCTTGTTCAACTGTCTAAGAGTTACAAATGTTGCATATTCAATAGTAGATTTAATGATGCGTTGAATATTGGTTGGTGATATAGTTTTCACGATATAAACTTTGTTTTGGCCAACGAGGACTATTTTTCCCCAAAGTGTGTTTTTTCTTATTGTTGTTGATTCCAGATCTCTAAACTCATCATTGATCCGATTAACAAGGGTCCGTAGAGTTAAGATCAGACGGTTTTATTTCTTCATATTACTCAATGTCTCAACCCTCTGCTGGTTCATTTAAGACTTAGATTATGACTTTAGGGGAAAAAAATCTGTGAGAGAATGTACAGTTGACGTACGCCTGAAAATATCTAAAACAACTCGCTGAGACGATCTTCTGTCCGTATACATTGCCGAGTTTTGTCATTAGTGTGTTTAATTGTCTATTCAATTACTATTTATGTTTTGCAGGGGAGGGAAATATTTTCCGCGTGGAGGATAATTGGATGCTGCTAAGTGCCTTGCTTACGTCGATGAAATTGACTACAAGGGGGACCTGAAAGAATTTTGACGCCCCATCATATCCAATATTGATGTAATGCGATATGCAACTTGTCATGCAAATTTATGCAAACTATTTATATGAAATCATTCATCTCGTAAAGATGGAGCTAAGAGCCCCATCGTTAAGGTAGTGTACAAAGACATTTGATAAAAATATATACCCAGAGACTTTTTTCTTTTCGGCTGAAATCCGGCCTCATTCTAGAATAAAATGAATATAGAATTCTTGCTATAAAAGAAGACATGAGTGTTTCTGGCTGAAAAGAAAGTTGGATCGTCGTAGCACAGCTCAGTAAGGTATTATAGTCAAAGAGTGTACTTTAAAAAAATTACATCACTCATCACTTCCCTAGATTATTCGTACTAAATGGTCTTGTTTTTCAACCTAATTTAATTTCAAAATATCTAAAACCTCCTCCAAAAGACCTTCTTTAATACTAATAATAAACTTGAAATTTGTAACCAGTTCAATCAAAAAAACATTGAAAAAACAAAGGTTTGGATTCCTGCAGAAAATATTTCTTTTTTTGATTTGCCCTCATAAACGCCAACCAACATGCGAGAAATTGTTGCCGTAAAAGAAATCTTATTATGAAATTCGCCAAATAATCTTTGATCGATCACAAAGATTGAGGCGTCAAGTTTGAACACCACCAGGACTACCAAGGTTGGAAAAGAAAATAGCATACTACTGCTGGCGAGATAGAGGCCAAACCTTTTGTAATGCCCTTTTAGGCATACTCTCCCTCATTTCTATGAGGGATGAATCAAGGTCCTCTATACACCTCAGTTTTTTTATTCTTTCTGCATAGGACAATTTCAGCTGTTAGTATTCAGAATTTTTTCAGGCCTTACGATAAACTATTCTTTGTTTTCCTTTGTACAATGTACCTTTTTTCTTTCCTGTCAACATCAATTCTTCCACTGATTCACATCTCATTACCCCTAATTAGTCTTTTTCCTATTAATTTCAGCAATTTGCTCCTTGCTCCTGCCAAGAGGGCACATGTTGACAGCAGTGTTTATTATATTTTTATTGTACACAACTTAATTGTACCATCCCTCTATAAAGATAGAAATAATAATAATAATAATAATAATAATAATTCAATGCTGCAATACCAGACTTAGTGCTAGTACTAAGGCATCTTTCCATGTATTGTCAGCTATCAGGCTAGGAGTGGGGAGTGCTGTCGTCATGAGTTGTTGTTATACTACAACAACCGCTTGAGCAATGTGCCTTTCCTCACTGGTTGTGAGGCGCCACCTGCAAGGTTGAAGTGATGTTTCCATTTTTGTTTGGTTATTTTATCTCACTCTTGTGGCTGCAGTACATGCGCCTTCATTCAACTTTCCTGGCTTGTTGTTGGGCGCTGAATGTGGGCTTTTCACCCATCCATCACTAGATGGTGTGTAACCACTCGATAATAATAAAAATACTCTCAAAATGTTCTCGCTGCTAAATCTCTCAGCCTATGGTATTTTTAACAATCTTATTTGAAAGATCAGTGATTAATTTTAGTCTTTTGTAATAGGTTACAAACTTTCAGGTCCAATAGATTTTTCTTTTAATGTTGATATGACAGAGTTAAATTTTGCTTTCCTATCTATTGTATCGAACCTTTAAAGTGAACCAGTTGGTTACTTCCAACCCTCTCCAGATTTTTCAGTACAGTCGTGTATGACGACTGTTGCTAAATACCAGACTTAACGGGTATTTTTTGAATAGAACACAGTGTATTTGAATATTCTGCTTCGTTGTACGTTGAAAGTTGATCCAGTTCTCAAAGTTCCTTTCTAAATTCATGTTGGTTGTTTTAATTGCAAATGTTAATTTTCACCCTTTAATTTCTATTAATTTTTCAAAATACAGATATCTTTTGAATGAAATTGAATAGGCAGGCATAGGGAGAGTCAGCAGTGAACCACAAATCCACAAATGTTCCTGTGAGGTTAAAAAACCCAGCATTTAAAACAACGACTTAGAATTTGGGAAACATCAAACATTGGATACCTTTATCTTGTTTTCTAGAAAATAAGTTTTGAAAAAGACCTTTGAACATAATATTTTGGAAGATAGGGTTAAAACAGCTGTGATGTTTTTTACTCCCTTCTGTATTATTGGGATAGTGATTAAGGAATTGGAACATTACACACGTGAACAGACTCCTTACAAGGAGAGGAATGTGAGTTAAATCTGAAAATTCGCTATCTACTACTTTGACTTTACTATGCCGTGACTGGACCAGCTTCTTTTATTTTGTAGATTTACCGAGCTGAACTAAAAAACTAGGACATTGCCAAGACTATCTTGGAACAAATAGTGGTTCTAACAAAGATCTTAAAAGCCCGCTTATTAATAACTTACAGAAACAGTCATATGTCCAAAAATCACAGTATATAGTAATCCAATGTAAGTCAGATTTCTTGGCAACAACAGTATTGCTGATTGCTTGTGTTTAACTTTTACACGATCGAAAATGGTTTTTTAATACATGCGCTGATCATAGATCGTGTGTCCTCAAAATTTCGTGCTGCCCTTGAAAGAAAATACCCTGTCTCAATTTCTATCTTTTTAAGTCAACTTCCTTAAAGATGAAAGGTAAAAGGACTGAAAGAAATAAAATAAGTTTAATCGTCTAACAATTTGAAAAAAACATTTTTGTACAGTTAATAGTCATACATTTTTGATTCATAATCTTGCTATTATTGAAGATTAAAAGATTCACTGTAGGAAATCATTCCCTTACTTCCTTACCTTAATCTTTAAATTACCCTCATATTTCTAGTATATCTGGTGAAAAATTAAAACAGATATACATTCAAAGAAGCCCAATATATTATTTAATTTACAGGTAATTCAGTAGTCGAAATCGTAACGGCTTTTCATGTGCATGTGACTTTTCTTCTTTACGAAAACTAAGCTTTTCTTTGAATACAAGATATGTGTCGAGGACAAATTTCAGTTCAGTTTATGTAGATCAAAAATGAAATTGTTTAAATTGTCTCTCTTTTGGACATCGACAAGCATGCACTCACATGTTGCCTGTGACAAGTAAAACAAAGACAGTGATTATTATAGTTACAATAGCATTGAGTAGAGCATCAAACTCATCACAGTAAAAAAAATTTCAATGAAGCAATAAACAGATATCGATCTGTAATTATTACTTTAATTACAATGGGAGGGAGGAGTTAGTGACAGATTTGTTGCTTCATTAAAACTTACTGTCAAAGGAGTACCAATATTGTGACACAAAGAAGTTTACAACAGATTTTTATCTTATGGTAGAAATGTTATAGAGGAGGTCATTATAGTGGATTTTGCTTTCCTTTTTTAACACATGATCGAGTTTTTTTCTCAGTTACTGCCAATTAGCTTCAAAGCTAAAAAAATACTTAATCTTTTACTGTTAAATTTTCTAATTGTAGCGATAAGTTGATAGGAAATCGAAAAAAACATAGGATAAAGTAATTGCCATCATTTTTTTTATTTCTGTCGAGCTTAGTAAAAGCATCTTATTTTTAAGAATAAAGCAAATAAATCTGTAAATGTTCTAAAGGAAGAAGACAGGGTAATTTCTGTCGAGAGAGATTTTTGAGTTAAGGCTAAACATTCATGATTTCTGGAAATAGAACTAAGATGAAGGAGGGAGAGGCCTTATTTATGAAGTTGTCTCATTTCAAGGTGCTATATTCTCGTTTTGAATGGAAGTGCTTTTTATGGCAACGGTTTTCTAGCAGACATCACCATAAAGAAAATGAAATTTAAATCTGAATTTCAAATATTAAACTACAACAATGCACGAATAAACAGGATATCACTTAAAAATATATCTCGTCGAAATTGCTTTAAGGTTTAAGGTTGTTAGAACATTATTCAAGTAAACCTCAGTTAAATCCTTTAGTTTCACCACTGCTATGAAAATCCTGTCGTAGACCAAGAGAGACCATATTTGTACAGAGCTTTGGAAGCCATTTTTAATTAAAAAACTAAAAACAGAAAGGGAAACAAACAATTTTATCAATAAATACGATATCATGTCAAGAGAAACAAACATTTAATATATTCTAGGAAGGATTACAGAATCCGTAGTCTTTTGTACAAGAAGACGTTTCCTCGCAATGCATTATTATTGCCACATGAAGATATATTAGTATTGACAATGAACATGGAATGAAAATAGAAGTTAAAATAAATTATACTATTTTGCCCACTGACACTGGAATGTATATATACATATATATATACATATACATAAATATATATATATATATATATATATCCATATTTATGTCTAAAAATCTAAAGCTGAATTGCTTACAATTACAATAATTTAATTTAGTGGAGTTTTGTGGTGAAATGGTAAAATTTCATATATTTGTTGTGATTTGGTATTACAAATAGATACTTAAAACGGAATAGGCCAAGCCACATGCTCATATGCACTGAATTATTTGCTGCAATTTTTGCTCTCGTCAAATGCTCGTCAGAAACACGAATTTTTGGATTGGCAGTAATTTTTTAGAAATGACACCAAACAAGTTAGACAGTTAGGTTCAAGGAGAGATTTTCATCTAAAATTATAGAATCCCAAAGGAGAGAATTACAAGTTTTTTGAAGAGACATCAATTTCTTTCAAATAGCACAAATTTTTTAGGTATGGAGATTTCAGGTGTAAATTTTTCAAATTAGAATAAAGAGATAAGAAATGGCAGGCGACAAAAGCTTTTTGTTTGAAGAAATGACGCACAGTTACACAGAGTACTAGAGTTATCAAGAGTAGATCTGAAATCTATTTTTGGAACTGCATTTTTACATGCTGATACTTTAAAGAAAAAGAAACACGTGCATTTTATCTGTTTATTACTTAATAAAAACCCTTTTATTTCAGATAAGGTGTGTAGAGAAGAATTACGTTTTGAAAAAACCAAATTTGATTGTATTGTAGGTTTCTTTTAATCTGTTGTAACCGACAACAAAGATGATGGTGCTATTAACTTTTGATCTACCAATTCATCGTCTAACGGTATGAAAATTAAGGGCACAATTAAATGCTTAGTGTGTAGCTGGTTTTCTTCACATTTTCCAATAACAGTCATGGTGTTGAAAGATATAGGTAGGGCCACAGTCACGGTAAAAATATAATGTTTATTTAATGATATGAAGTTATCCTGTGTCAGATCAGCTTTAAAACTAATTACCAAGAAGAGAAGTCCATCGCATGCCTATTGAGAGCATAATATACTTCTTAAGGTGTTTATGTTATGTATTGTTTTAGTAAAAGGTTGTGAATAAGGATGTCAGATTTCTTACTGTGAGTGTTCATTTTTGAAGTATTTTGTTCTTTTTCCAAAAGTAGGACCATTTAAAATGCTCACCCGGAGAAAGGAAAAGTCTTTTAGCTTTCTGGCCTTCTGCTTCTAAAAGTATTTTACCCTTATACGCACTAGTATAAGCATTAAAGAAATTTATCTATCAAACTATCTCTACCTATTTATGTATGTATGTATATATATATATATATATATTAATTATATATATATAAGTTAAATATAAATATATACATATTTATATATAACTTCCCTCTACGAATCTTTGTATCGAGCACTGTCTTTGGCATTATTCAATGAAGGTATTTATGTATATATGTATGTATGTATGCACCGTCTTTATCTCTTAGACTGAATAGCTTCAGGTAGGTGATAAAGTATTAATAGTTTTTTGCATGTATATATGAGGAATAGGAGAAACGCTTTTCATTCATAAAACCTAAATTGGTATTTACTATACCAACATCTCATCGGTTAGATATTGATAAGTGTGTAAAAAGGACTAATGTACTTACTTAAAGGTAACTTTTTCAGACTATTTTTTTATTTTACATTGAATTGAGAAACACTGGTTTTAATATAGTTCAGTGCAATTTTTAGTTTTGCTTTTTTTAATTGAGAATACAATGTATGTTTTTATACTTTTCCCTAGTATGATGATATTTCGTGCTATGCGCTTTCGTACTTAAAAACTAATAAGTAATACTAATACTTATAGAATTATAAGTTATTTTCTGACAAGATGATTTTTTAAATATCAAATAAAGTCTAATTATGAAGGTTTCAAACATTGCATTAAATTATCAATCAAATATTAAAGATAATTGTGTATGACGCGAGGCATCTAAAATGCTAATAAAACTATTATATTCTCAGTGGTATATGTTATTGCCTCAGTCTTTTTCTGTATACGTTGTATCAAGAGGACCTCTTTGCCAAACAATACTGTTTGCTTCACTGCAGATGGTAACCCTTTATAGGGATGGGAGTGGGGTGAGGATTTGTTGGCGTTGATCTTTTTCATGGTAAGCTTCTGCGCTAATACTCCAAATATTACGTCTTTTAGATATTTGTTAAAAAAGTTCAGTGCAAATTGCACCTCATTTCCTATATATTAAAAAAATGTAAGGTTATTTACAAAGGCATGTCACTATCAATTTTTTCAATAAAGCTTTTATGTAAAGATTTCCTCCGAGGTATTAAAAATGTTATTGAAACCATGCAGTTATTAAGAATATCTGAAAAGTATTTTAAAAAATAAACAATTTTTACAATATAGTTGTTTAGGTGGAGAAATTAGATTGTACAATCCGCTGAACACATGATCTCATCGTCTAAGATTGGTCAGCATTTGATTTGTTTCTCATTATATTTTTTTAATACAGTGAACTTTTCGTGTAGAATAGGATAAGGGGAAGAAATGGAGCTCTTAAAGGGTGGCATGTGGAAGATCAATTTAATCAGTTATTCTTTATTGGTGAAAATTGGGAACGGTTTTTCAGTAAAATTTCTCTGCACCCTGAGTTACTTTTGCATGGCCAAAAGGCACAATGTCTTCCTAACACAGAGGAGCAAATAAACAAACTAAAAAATTAGAAAAAAAGACTAAATGAGATTAAATATAAGATAGATTTTTAAGTAAATTCAAATTTCAAACATTCCCTGATTTGTTGTATGGTCATTTAGTCATCAACCCTATGAAAATGACAAGAAAGCTAACAAAGTTGTGAAATTTCAACTTTGTGACTCAATATATCTCTAAGATATAACGCAAATATAGTAAATGTAGTGCTTCTAAGATTCTATTTTCACAAATAGAATCTTAGAAGGTTACTTACTTGACTGCAGTGCCTTAAAAGAATAGGTGTAATTATCTACACTAGTTAGCTTCACAAGTATATTTACTACAAGAGATTTAGTAGTTGGCATTTGGTCCTTTTCGGGCTGTTTGACTTTTGTGAATTCAACTGTGTTTCTTTTTCTTATTCGTCAAGCAAAGTTGTAAAAAATATTTTGCATTGTTAGAAAAAGGGGTTTTGTTGAGAAGTTTCATGCACATTTTATGTTTTACTGAATAATAGCTTTAGGATGATTCGTAAAGAAAAATAACTGCAAATTGTATGTAAATTGTACAGTATTTGTAGTATTATTGCCTGATGATCGAAATATCGTGAAACTATAAGTTGCAATCACAGTTCTTATTTTTCGTCTTTTACCTTATGTAGTAATGACTGGCACTACTTGACCAACAGCAACATATGTATGTATATATATCTTCTTCTTTTCCTTTATGGCAGCTGATCCCGCATTGCAAGGTCAGCCGCCCAGGTCTTCCTCCTCTAGGTTTCTCTCTCCAGGGCTTCTTCCTGATGAGCGCCGAAGCAGTTCATTTCCTCTTTCACAATATCTCTCCATCGCTTCTTTGGTCTTCCGATCGACCTTCTTCCTGGTATTATACTTTCCAAAGCTACTTTTACTGGGTGTCCTTCTTTCCTCCTCTTCGCATTTCCGTACCATCTCATTTTTTTCTCCTTGACCTTCTCATTAATGCCACTCACTCCCAGTTCTCCCCTGACGTCAGTACTTCTTTCTCTGTCCCTCAGTGTCATCTCATTTCAGTATCTTTTTGTACCCTCTCCTCCTTCTTTCCCAATGTCCACAATTTTGCACCATACAGAGCGTAATATGGTTATGTAAAGCTTTCCCTTGAGTTTCCTAGGCATATATATATATATATATATATATATTTCCTATATATATATATATACATTTCCTGAAGAGTGAATAAAATCACGAAACAGGCTTGTCGAAATGACCTGTGTAGTTTTTTGATTCTTTCCAACTTATCATATCTTATATATATATATATATATATATATATAATTATATATAAAGTCTGTTGTAGACAGACGAAAATTTGAAATAATAAATAAATATTTGATTTACTCAAGTAAATGTTGGCATACTTTCCTTAGTCATTTCCTGTGTCAAATATATATATAATTATATATATATATACATGGAAACGAAGACCTCTGTATATACTAGTGCTCAATGTTTGCAAAAACATGGTAGAATTAGTAAGCTTGAGGAGTGAATAACTTTCTTGTGGAACCAAATGTTTAACACTGTAACACACACGCTATTGTGCATGCCTGATGGTAGTATTTCTGTGGAGGTTATAAAGATTGTCAGGCATGTTTCATTCTTCCCTTGCTTCAAGTATTTCACAGATATAATCAAAATAATCCATCAAAAGCTTGGTTATAAGGGGAATTTACAGACGTTTTTTACTGACAAGAGAAATAATCTTGATATCTAAGCAATTTGTCTAACAGCATAATTTATATTATCGAATAATACATTAACAAAGACTAAGACAAATAAGTTCAAATCTTATACATCAATTATGAGGTTTATTCGCTGTTGGTCAAGTAGTGCCAGCCATTACTACTTTTAAAAACTGAATAGAAAGCAAAACACGAAAGTGTAGGCCCGTATTTTATATCAATCGTTTTTATTAAAGTGGCTTTTAACGACCTTGTTAGCTTAGTAACTTTTCTTTGTCCTAAAACTTTAATTCTGCTATCCGAATGGATGTCTAAACTAAACGAATATTGAAAACAACTGACATAAATTAATTGCTTGATTTCCGATATTTAAAAGAAAATCCATGAAAGCTCTTTGTTTTATTTAAGTAAGGCTATAGATTGTATGAATATCCGATTCGTTATTTTAAGTAAGTTCTTTACACATGAACTGGCACGAAGAGGTCGTTGGTACAACAGCTAACCTTTTATTATCTCTAAAATAAAGAAAGACTACTGTTACTAGTCTGCAGCACATACTGTTTAAGCTGATCCGACTATTCATTTGAAGACTCTCCTGGTGCTGTCATATATAACTGGCAAAATGACAATCTCTTCATCTTGATGTGAATAGGAGTTGTTTATTATTTTAAGCACAGAAAAGACACTTTTTAGAAGCTAGACATTTTCAATTATCTGACTTGGAACTTTCTTTCTATTTGGAACATTTAGGTTACCTTTCCTTTTTGGAATTACAAAGAAATTCTTCGTTAAGGAGGATTGATAACAGAGTAAACGCATGAGAATCACTACAACGATGGATGGGTTTTTAGGTTTCATAATTGGATCAGCTGTCCTATTGACATACAAAATATCTGCTCTCGGTAAGTCCTGTATAGTGACTGTCTCTTGTATTTTAATAGGAAGAAACAATGTGATTTAGAGTAAACATTTGGTTGTGTTATTTTTAAAAGGCAACAATAATAAGTTGATATGTATTATTTCCAGACGGATTTACTATGCATCCTTAAAAGCAGATGTGTATTTTAAGTGTATCAGACTGCTACATTGTGGCCATGTTTACTTATTTACCCACTGGTTTCCGTTTTAACCTTTTTTCTCAAGTGTGCAGACACTTTAGAGGCAAAAGGGACTGACAACAGCAACTAAGGAGAAATGTTTAATGCCTACAATTACTGAAAAAGAAGAAAAATGGTACCATGAGCACGATCTAGTCTTGTTTTAGAAACATTTGAACTGTCGATAACAACATATTTTACTTATATATTTTTTTTTGTTCCCAAATTTCAAAAACTATAAAACAAAACGTAGTTTAAAGAAATTGAAATTACATATTTGATAATTTAGTAAAATTTATGTCAAGGAGAGTATCACATTTTTGTGATACTCTCCTTGATTTTCTGGATTCCATTTGCAATGTGTTTTTCTACTCGTTGCTGTTCTCTTTCTTATCGTTCAGAAGAAAGGTAAATGACACATTATCTTTAAAATGAATGTATTAAGCATATTTATTACGAATTGTTTTACATTTAATCCATCAGAGAAGTTAGAACGGCAAAACTTCCCATTTGTAGCTGGGTATAAGGAAATAAATAAAGAATTAATATTATTTTGCAAACTCTTCTATTTTAGTGTTTGAAAACACACAACTAAAAACGAAGACTTACAACATTTTTGTTGGTGTCATGTTCTTCAAATCCTTACAAAGATGATCATTAAGAGGGTCTCTTTGGAAACTCTTTTCATTTACCAAGTGTCTCTTTAATTTTTCTTCAGCGTTATATAATCTCAGCCAAAAACAGAATTATTAATACTCAGTCTCATTTTCAATTTGGTTTACTCCAATAATTTACTTTCAGCCTTCAACGAAAAAACAAATTCATTAATTTTTGCTATATAACCTCTGTCACCCGCATGAAATGAGTTTCACTCATATCACATTAGACAGTGTCATATCTCTCATTCCTGTCACACCACCTAGTTACAATTATTGTCCGCCAAGGATATTCAAAACTTTTGGATAATGTTTGGAATGAATTTTTTACATATTACATGTATCAAAGATGAATTTTTAAGGCACAAACAAGACAGACATAATACACTTTATCATGACGAGCAAATATTTTAGCAATTTTTCAAGATTTAATTTCCATTTTATCTAAATTCCCTTCGTTTTGGTTTTTACTAACGACGTTTTCGTCAAGGGATTATGAGATTGGCAATAAATTAACTTTATTTTCTAATCTGCATTTAACTGACGTGAATAGTAAACATCTCTAATTTTCTCTTTTGAGAATCGGTTAAAATTTCTCAATTGAATTACTGGCAGGAAAGATGGTCCAACATCAACAACTGGATTAACATAAGCTACTATTTCAGGCCATTAGCAGGGTGATAAGTACTTTTAATCCACTTGAGTAGTGAACTGTCTGTCAAAAAAGGGCGTTGTATACCAGTATATTGAGAATTTTTAAAATAGTCAAAAGCATATCATCGATTAATTTAGCCTAATAACTATTTTTAAGAACTTGACAGCAACGATAATACAGAGTTCATTTTGATAACATGTTTATATATGTATAAATGTTTGAAACAGCTAAGAACGTGGAGAAAAGAAACATAATATAATTAAGTGGACAATCAAGTGAAGCCTAGTACTATTATTTTTAACGTACAGAAAAACAACTTCAAACCACACAATATATCTGAAAAAGAATACAGTCTGTCGTCTTGCCTTTTTAGAAATACTAGACTTTAATAACTCTAGAAATATTTTTTGTTATAACTTTTAGGGTATATGTTCACCAGCACCATTGTTGCCCTAATCTAAGTTGTTCTAACCTCTATTGAAAGAGAAGCGATTTTTCCGTTTGTTATTTAGGACAATTGCTGTTAAATCAGATACAACAGACGATTAAGTATGTCTGTACTTGTCAGTTTTGCAAAACTGATAGTGACATGATATGGATTAATAATATGGATTAGATTACAGGATACTTTCCTAACGATCCTCCAAATGATAAAATGTTATAAGAACCTAAAGGACTTGGTAGTATGCTTAGTCTTTACTTCAATCGAAAGAGGTATTCAAGTCATTTCGACCTTTTGTTCTATTTGTCCTAAAAGCCAGTAGTTATATCATAGGTAGAGGATTCGAAATAATATTGATTTTTTAAACTTTTTAAATAATTATAGAACAGCTTTTCTATTTCGCATCAATGATAAACTTGGAAGAAAAAAATATTTTACAAAATAATGAAATATAATGAATTTTCTTCTTATTTCAAAGTCATTTTAACCAACTCGAGGAAAAAATGTAATTTCTCTTCTATGGGCATAACGCAGAAGCCAATTTCAAACAACAAATTTACCTACTTCTTTTAGAAATTAAAAAGATTAAGTAAACAATTAAATCTACACTAGCAGTAGCGTATGGCTACATCTCCACATTATGTCTCTTCAGCCAGGTTCCGAATTCCTCATCACAGTTGAGGACGGTGTCAAAACCTCCCTCCTCCAGTCTGGTGTTTTGGGCACTAGAGGACGATGTGTTATGCAGTCTCCTGGGTTCCACTGCAGTGGGGACAGTCTGCAATGTCTTTTAGTCGCCATTTGTACATGTTGTCTGATGTTCTGCCATGGCCTGTCAGCAGTCGGTTTGAGGAGACCCATTGTTTTCTAGTGTTATTCTGGAAGCCTGGTAGTCTTTCAGTAGGGTCTTTAATAAATTCTCCTCCCGATGGTGTGTTCGCAAACCACCAGTCTCTCCATGCCTCTGTCATGTTGTAGCTCTCAATTTCTGATTGATAGCAAGCTCTTCTGGATTTTTATCTCGTTATTTTGGGGGCGTTGCTAACAATCTCTTTGAGAGGGGTGTTGTCTGAGGTTTTCTTCAATTTTATAATAAACTTTTGATNCGGTTTGAGGAGACCCATTGTTTTCTAGTGTTATTCTGGAAGCCTGGTAGTCTTTCAGTAGGGTCTTTAATAAATTCTCCTCCCGATGGTGTGTTCGCAAACCACCAGTCTCTCCATGCCTCTGTCATGTTGTAGCTCTCAATTTCTGATTGATAGCAAGCTCTTCTGGATTTTTATCTCGTTATTTTGGGGGCGTTGCTAACAATCTCTTTGAGAGGGGTGTTGTCTGAGGTTTTCTTCAATTTTATAATAAACTTTTGATTGGCACCTTCTCTCCTGACTTCTGGTGGTGCAATTTGGCTTAGTGTTAGGAGCCACTGTATTGGCGTTGACTTTAGGCATCCTGAATCTACACTTATAGAGGGTAAGCGCACTGTAAGCAATTAAGCAAATATATTTGAAATTTGATGTTCTAAAGCAAATACCCCAATTAAACAAAAGTTGGTTTTAGATGCTTTTCCAAAAATGGGATTAATTTTCTTATAGGGTTTACTGTTTGATGTTCTTAGCAAGAATAATGGTAGGTAGTATAAATTATTTCATAAAATAATCAGAAGAAAAGAATGAACTCTCATTTCTCTTGCAAGTATCTAACACACAACAGTCGAATTATCAGAAAGTCTAACTAAGCAGGGTGCTCATGTTCCAATGAAGTATACAGACCATAACATTAGATAGATATAATTTCATTCAATAACATATTCAAAGGTTTTAATAACTGAAAGAATACGAAAATATTTGCAAAACCATTAATTGAGTATAGGTTGATAGAATATATACATAATTTAAATTAATATATATATATTTTATATACTGGGATTATTTTGTACACAAGTGATATGCATCGAGGTATACTGTTATCATTTGAACTTCGACTTTTATTCCTGTTGCTCTAATGTTTGCATTTGTGTACCCCCTGACATATCTCAAGATGAGTTAAGGGAATCTGTCGTCATTGTCGTGGTCGTCGTTGTGTAAGATGCGTGTAAGTAGAATGGTTAAAGTTGTGTTTGGTGAATACCAAACATCGATAGATTTATCTTGGCGTATAATTTGATGCAATATAGAAGGCATTCTTTCTCGATCACACATATGTCTTAAGTATTTTTATGTTAGTCAGGCAAAGGTTAAGATGTTGGTGCTGTTTTCTTGTTGTGATACAATAGCTCTTGTTAATCACAGAATGCTGCAAACCACACGTCAGCCTTCAAAAAGTTTCTGGAATAATGACAGAAGAATCTTATTACTGTATTTATAATGTATACATATAGCGCAATATGTAAAATATATTTTAGTTATATAACCTATATGGAGTTCATCCGAATTCCGTCTTGGAACCATTTATGAAGTTGTCTCATTTCAAGGTGCCATATTCTCGTTTTGAATGGAAGTGCCCTTTATGGCAACGTTTAAATCTGAATTTCAAATATTAAACTACAACAATGCACGAATAAACAGGATATCACTTAAAAATATATCTCATCGAAGTTGCTTTAAGGTTTAACGTTGTTAGAACATTATTCAAGTAAATCTCAGTTAAATCCTTTAGTTTCACCGCTGCTATGAAAATCCTGTCGTAGACCAAGAGAGACCATATTTATACAGAGCTTTGGAAGCCATTTTTAATTAAAAAACTAAAAACAGAAAGGGAAACAAACAATTTTATCAATAAATACGATATCATGTCAAGAGAAACAAACCTTTAATATATTCTAGGAAGGATTACAGAATCCGTAATCTTTTATACAAGAAGACGTTTCCTTGCAATGCATTATTATTGTCACATGAAGATATGTTAGTATTGACAATGAACATAGAATGAAAACAGAAGGAAAAATAAATTTTACTATTTTGCCCACTGACACTTTACTATATATAAATATATATATATATGTACATTATCTATCTATTTATTTATCTATCCATCTATCGATTGATCAATCCATCTATCCATCTATCCATCTATCTATCCATCTAACTGTCTGTCTGTCTGTCTATCTATTTATCTATCCATCTACCTATTTTTCTACCTATTCATCTATCTACCTACCTATCTAGATATTCTTATTGCTTAGTAGGTACATTTAAAAATTATATCACTTTTCCGTTTCCTTTTTTTGCTACAATCCTAACCACCTGATCATCTACATGTTCCTACTGCTGATTCAAATAAATGCCATGTCTCAATTTAAGGTTTTTGTTCTTATCTAGTTCTCAAAAGTCAATCTCTTCTTCCTCTATCTTTATCAATCCCGCCTGATCCTCTCAATTTTAAATAAAAAAGGCTGTCTCAGGGTATGAAGAGGTGTTTTATGATGAAAGTGAAAAGAGACAGGCATTGTGTAAGACTTGACAAATCTGATCAACTATATGTTACTTTTACAAAGAAAGATGTAAAGAATGAAATATGATTTCACACAAAATTTGTTAGTATAATTACAATGCTTTCTCGGTGTCATTTTAGACAGATATTAGTCGTTATTGTCCTTGCAAAGGGAAAAGGCAAATGCAAAGAAAACACATGAAAATAACTCATTAAAAAGTTAAGTATACGTCTTAAAGATGACATCTGAATTAAGACATTAATCTCTTTTAACCATTGCTTGCATTGCTAAGATATGAAGTCTATAGACAAAATATTAATTTTAGATACGGTGCATTACAAAAATTTCTCCTTTCGTTTTTCGCATAAAAACCGTATCTGAAATAACATATTTTCTGGGCAAATGTGTTTTTGATGAAAAGGTTCATTTAAATGTAAGAACGTTTATGGAATTTTTCTAGAGTATTTACATTTACACTGGTGGAAAATACGTTGAAATCATAAAAAACGTGCACGGAGGTGAATCAAGCAACACAGAGAATTGACATGAAATATGACATTTCTTTCCCTTGTCATTAACCAAGACAGATCCAATTATAAGATATTAAAGTTGACAATGAATACTAATAATAAAATACTAATTGCAAATATTTCAACTGGATAAAATATTCAGCTTACAATATGTGTGCTCAACAAAAAGAAAGGGAATATTATGGTCAAGAGTAAACACATATAAAGTTCTTAACGTAAAAGTATCACTGAACATTAGCCAAAATTTATTTTAAAAAGTACTGAAAAAAATATAATAATAAATATAATAATAATATATAAAATATATAATAATAAATAAATGGATAAATATCTAAACTAAATGTTTAGATATTTATTCATCTTATCGTTTTCAATTAGACCCTCTGCATTGCTAAAATTATTAGAAACAACAGGTTTACAAGAATCGATCGTTAAAGAACTCCCTAAAAATAGAGCAGACTTCTATTACAGTTCCTCTTAAAAATGTATGATTGTCTTCCTATTACAAGGGTAGTCAGTAAACTACTCCAACGTATTTTGTAATTTGGAAGCTTTGTAAGAAATTTCGCGTCACTTTTGGTATTGAGAGTTTTTCAAAAGCTTATAAAACTCTTACTAACCAAGGTCACTTTGTCATCGTTTGATCGTAAATCATCCACAAAGAGAGTTACTACTTCTTCAGTATGACAAGATATAATTAAAAGTACAAATATGATAAAGAACAGCAAAAAGGTATAGGCCACCATAAAGTGCCTCAACTGGAGTAAGGTTACCCCTCCTACAGTCGCAAATGTCACTCCGAATGATGTAGTGAAACAACTTGTTACCAATGAAAAATCAGGGCAACGTCGTAAATCATTAGGTCTGTACCACTCCACTTTGCTACTAAAAACGGACCAGAATATGTCGTTCTCAACAAGACCTTTTGATAATGGAGGAGCTCCAATCTGGACTGAAAGACCTGAAGAAAGGTAAAGCCCCGGGGGCGGATGACATTCTCACAGAAATGCTCACCCACCTCGGTGAACGAGCATTAAACTAGCTCTTGGAAATGCTAAATCAATATCTCTCCTCATTGTAAATCCCAGCAGTATGGAGAAAAGCCACGATAGTAGCCATTCTGAAGCCGGAGGGGGACATTTTGCCAAATGAAGAAGTTGCCAGTGAAAGTGGGGAGAAGTGGATAGTATGGAAGATGCTGAATTGCATACAAACCGAAAATGGAAGATGCATATCATCCTTCAGGAAGTGGGGGTTCACTACAACAGATGCCTGCAGCTGTGGATCGGTGCAAACCATGCTCTACCTTTTAAACTGCTCCACTGCACCAGACTGTCAACCAGCTGACCTGACACTTCCCTCAGCGGAGGCTTTGGATCGTGCACGTTTCTGGAGTACAAGAGTCTAGCAGGTCCAAAAGAAGAAGAAGTAGACATAATTTACAAATTTTTAATATTGGTGGCTGTATAGTCAACTTTTTATAAACGTATTATTTCTGTGTTTTTTAGTAATTGTATACACAATCGGTAAGAGTAATATCGGTCTGTTGCTGTTAAATTGTACTCGTAGACCGATCCTGTAACATGGAGTGATATGAGCTACTTTCCAATCCATTGTTACTATTCAGTTTCTGAATGCGAGCTTAAAAAAATGTTGATAGAAGCCATTTTAGTTAGACACTTTGAGTCATATCCTTTACCTTTCAAGCTGTTTATTAGATCTACAGATGTCCACTGGCATCACCTTTTTAAATCCAAACATTTTTTAGTTATAAAGATCACGCTTTTTACCTTATTTTAAACAGGCTTATGTTTATAACTCATGGCTTTTTGCGGTTTAACGCAGTTCGGAAGAGCAAAGTCGTTCCGGATTTCTTTCCGTTCCGTACACATTTCCCTTCTGAAAAAAAAATTTCCTTTTTAGGTTTTGTGTTCGAAATGGTGCTTCTTGCTCTTCCCAACAAATTGGTGGTGACACTGTTACGAACTGAAACTGGATAGCTTGATGCATTTTTGCCTTACAGATTAGTGTGTGCTGGTTTCCTGTAGATGGTAACAGAAGAGCTTCAATCTGCTTTCCTCTTTACTAGCACATTAAGTAAGAGTAGCTGTCTTCCTTCTTCCTTCTACATGGCAAATTTTGTTTCTGAGTGTAGAATCTTGATGTGATTAAAGAAGCTTTGTAGATGATCTTCTTTAATAAATGCAAAGACGTCCTCGACGTATCTTTTCCATGCAGTATGGCCTTGGTTCGCTGTTGATAGTGTTGTGACTTCAAATCCTTGCATCTGTACGTCAGAAATTACAGATGATTCAGGAGCTCAAACGACCTTAAGAAGAAAGAAAGACACCTTCATAAGCCTTTTTTATCGAAGGAATAATTTGCTAAGCATTTTTAGAGAGCTCTGTACAGAAACACTGGACCCAACTATGAAGAACAGAAGGAACCTCTGAAATGAATATCTGTCCTCTGTCAAGAACATCAGTAAACACCTTGGATGAACTTTCTGACAACGCAGTATCCATTGTTCCTTTTCCAGAGCTCCTTTAAAGAAGATGTTGTCAACATCAAAGGACCCTGTCCGACTTACAGAAATGATTAATAGTTTGCAGATTACATTATGAGGGCTGACCTCCGTCTTAAATTGGTGAGACAAAGTGTTACTTGAGTCAAAGGTAAAAAAAGCACTGGATAGCTGTTCAGAAAGGTGACGCTAAGAGACGTGAAATATCGGGACATTGATGGACACAAGTCCTTTAACTAGGAAAATAAAGAAATCCTACAAGAGGAAACTACCATAACAAGAAGAAATATAAATGAATCAAAACATTACCAACAGCTCAACAATCACAGTATATCATACTCTTCCAAGTAATGTGGCTCTCTGAAATGCAATGATCACAAGACAGGTATTGCGATACTTCACGAAGCAGCTCATTTGACGTAGGAACGCATTGTCGTAAGGTAGAAAAGTACTATTGACTCATAATATACCTAATAATTTAGTAGCATGATGCTGGAAGACATATCTTTTGAATAGTAGCTCAATAAAGCTTATGACCCATGACCTGACAAAGCTTTTTATCCATGGCTTAAACTGACTCCATGAAGTCAAGTACGTTCAAACAAATATTGATATTTTAGTTTTAAATTTCTAAAAATTGAAATTTATCATTGTAGCGTTTCCTTAAAAGAGTAACCGTGCACTTGTGACAGACATCAAGGATTTGGGACAAGTGACCTTCTTGTCGGCTTCTTTGATGTTTTTGAAGAAGGAATTTTACTGCGTAAATCAATGAGAAATTAATTAAACTCTTTTTCCAATCGAGACAATGACGAAAGGTTTTGTAAATATATAACAGCGTCGCTCTGCACCAAGTCTAAGATGATGTGACCGCAAAAGTTTAATTCACGTTCATAACGAATTGTAAGCAATATAAAAAAACACACAGTAAATTTTATCGTGGGATAAGTCTAATGTTTTATCACTTGATTTTAATACGGTATTCAAAAACTGATTTTTGCCTGTTTTCACTCTAAGAAGGAGTAAAACAGATTACATTTTGATTAAGTAGGCCAGTGATTTCCTCAGCAAGTCCAAAATTCCTCAAATTTGGTAAAGATTCTATGGAGATAAGCCACAAAATTTTGAGCAAAAATAAAATAACCAAACACGTAATTAAACATGAAGTAAATGAATAAATTTATAGCAATGTATGAGTTTTAAAATGTGAAAGAATTAGGGTAAAAGGATTTTTGAAGCAGACTTTTAGTGGTCAGAATGAAAGTAAAAAAGTCTGGTCTTGGTTTGACCTTGCGTTATTACTCTAATAAGCTGATGAGTATTATACTTTCTCCGATTCCTTCCTTCCCTTTCCTCTCTCTTTCGACCACATCAGATTTTTTAACAAATTGTTAAAGATTTTCCATACTTTGCAAGAAAATATTTTGATGTGGTTCCTGCTCATCCCTATTCCCGCACACATCATGATTGGCTCATGAGCTTCAGTTACAGCCTGACGATGAGCTTTCTTCATAATCCCTACTTGTTAGTGGTAGTTTCTAGAGAAAGGTTTTTAGTATAAATTCAGACAAAAATAGACATTACTAATATGCACATTTTTATTAGTTACAATGCTTATTCGAGCCTCTGAAGAAGTACTTGACAGCCAGCATATACTTTCCATACCTCTTATTTGCTTTGTAACCAGAAATGAACGTTAATGAGATCAGTAACAAAGTCTTTAAAGAGTGTTTTTCAAAATATAAGATTTTTAATTTAAAAATAACGATCAAGCGTATAAAATGTTGACTCTGCAGTAACAATTTTTTTAGTATAATTATCTACTAATTTGCGTAAGTCCTTCTTTAGAAGCACAGGTCTTCTGATATGGTGAGAAGTAGGATCAATATTTGAGGTGACGAATCTAAGAGTTTTTTTACAATTTCAATATATGTTGATGCAATCTTGTTGAATAACTTCTGCTTTTAATCGGAATTTTTAAGGCCTATTTAACTTCCTTCAATACGTTTTTTGATTTCTTAAAAAATGTATTATTACTTGAGCTGAGTCACCTGCTAAATAAAAAGATG
The DNA here is from genome assembly GCA_003991215.1 of Morbakka virulenta. NCBI lineage: Eukaryota > Metazoa > Cnidaria > Cubozoa > Carybdeida > Carukiidae > Morbakka > Morbakka virulenta. The sequence goes on from RDPX01000256.1 coordinate 79,429, forward strand.
GTTCAATTAGAGATGTTTTGCAATAGGTATCACACACTTCATAAAACATACCCTCTGAGCGAATATCCTGTGAGTTTTGCCTTTTTTAAAATAAACAATGATTTTTAGAAGAGAACGAGAGCCTTGTTATGTATGCGGACTTTGGAACACAGAATTATATTTCAGAACTTAAGATACCTAATTACGTACTATACAATTTTCCTTTTAATATTTAAGTGCACAAAAGCTTAACGTCTTCATCTTTATATGAACACTGTTGTGTAATACTCTTCCTCTCTTTCTCTCTTAACTTAATTTTGTCAAGAAATTTTATTTGATAGTGATCCATATCAGTACCATTGTTGTATAAGCAGTGATTATTTTGTAGCTCATTAGGGTATGTGTCATTTCTCTTCAGGCAATAATATTTTCCATGATTATTAAAGTCAGTGAAACTTGAAGTTATATCCATAACGTGGCCTTGTTTCTATACACAACAATTACATTATAAAGTATTTGATCCTACAGAAATGTATGTTTTTGAGAAATACTCATTGTGTCAATACCCTCAATTCAGCCAATTGTAAATATTTGGGAGCAAAAGCTGAAATTTAATCAAGCAATGCCATAAAATAACCTTTTAGGTTATTTTGTGACATTTTATGGCTGGTGAAAACAAGGACTAAAACATTAAAGACAGGAAGAAAAACATTTTTCAAGCACGCTGCAAAATATTGATCGAATTGAAATGAATTGTCTAGCAAAAAAGAAGTTACCACAAAATTAAAACAACGACAGCTGATGGTCCCTCTGTTAATTTTTTAATGAAATGACTCTTTAAAAGTGCATTAGCTATAACTGGCGTTTGTTTTATTTTCATTGCTCCCATGATGTTTCTATCTTCTAGCCTTAATTACGATATTACATCGTAGGCTAGAGAAGCTAACAATGCAGAGGTGAAGAAATAATAATACTTTCTACTGTCGATGAGAGTAAAATATTCCTGAAAATTAACTTTTCTTTTTGTAATTCCGAAAAACGAAAATGTAGGTACCATGTATTGCTCTTCTCCATGGAGGATGGTAAAGCAAAGCCCTTTTATAATTATGTTGCATATATTATAAATTTTTCTTCTCATCTCTTAGTTCATAATTTTTAACAATTAATCTATTTGAATTCTTTTCCCCCCTTTTTAGAAATCAATGTTCTCGAATCATTCAATCTTCAAAATGGAGTAAACGGTATTGAAACTGAAAATTCTGGCAGCTATTTTCCCGTGTATTCATTTGGAAGAACAGCAAGGGGAATAGTTGCATCAGATAAAGTTGCTCAGGAATTTTACAATTTGCTTACAAAGAACAAAGAGTTTATTATAACACTGAACATAAAGCCTGTAAAATTAAACAGAGGATCAGTCCTTTGGCTACAGCGTAGCAGAATAGGTATGAAAAAATTTTCTTAGTTATTCTAAGTGAATAAAGTCAATTTGTACCTTCTTGAGTCTTATTCTTAAATAATCACAAGGCACATAAAATCACTGTTTTCCAAAGAAATTTCATATTGTATGGTAAAAGTTGAAAAAGCTTATACATTTAACAATAGATGATGGGCTTACAGTCTTCCTAAATTAATCTTATTAAAGGAGACTTTTTCTATTTCATACCTCAAATTCCCATGTTGTTTTTTTTAAAAAAATGCAATTTTGTATAGTGTGTCATTGTATACAGTCTCATGGTTTGCCGTTTGGATTCTTATCTTCAAATCATATGTATGTCCGAGACGTACAGACTACTTGATATAAAGTTTGACGTATAGGAGTATACTTCAGAAAGGGATTGATCAGCTTTAATATGAAAACTAACTAAATTGTGGTTTTTTGAAACCATTTTGCTGCAAAACTATAATGGCATTATAGATTTAAAGCCCTATCCCAGTGTTTTTCTAGACGTCAATGAACTTTTGTTAGTTGAAAAAATGTAGGTGTTATCGAGACAGAGACATTCAGTATGTTAAAACTTGTCTATAACATAATTGGCAGTGAAGATACCATTTAATGTATGTTAAATCATCGGTGTAGTATATGATAAAGTAAGTTGAGACAACGCACTGCTTATAGCAAAGATGACCTTAATGGGATTTTGTGGACACAAAAACAGTATATGTTATCGTTTTTCAACTTAGCTACTGTTATCTTCAGGCAAAATTTGCTGTTCTCATCTTTGTTGCTATTTCTAGTTTTTATAAGTCAGGGCAATGCTTAAATCAGTGCTTTCAAAACATATGCATGATATTTTATTGCCGCTGGAGGATTCCCAAAAGTACGCTCAATGGAAAAAGATTAACAATGACGGGACCAACATCATGCACAGAAAATGGTGCCAATCCTTATATCAAAATTATTTATGCAGTTGTTACATAATTTTGTAGCGATTTGTGTAATTTATAAATTTTATAATTTGACAATATATGCTATTAAAATACATCTTCAGATTTAGAACGTCATAGTTGGAAATAATAATTATCTATGTAGACATATAAAACAATATCTAATAAATAAATAAATAAATAAATAAATAACTACTACTGATAATAACAATAATATTAATAATAATGATAATATCAAGTATAATAATAATCACGATTGTCATGGTCTTCATCATAAAAATTAAATGCAAACTTATTGTTTTAAACAAATTTGTTTTCTAGCTGGTATTATTTATAGTACAATGTTGTTGTTCAAAATTGATTAAAATGCTTGCATATTAGTTTCTGTATTATGAAAATAAACCACGTGTCGTTTGAGAAAATGGTTGTTTTCACATTACGTTAAAACTGTAGTATAGGTGAGAATGTACTGTACTAGAAACATGTCAAGCTGGATACATTTCTCTCAATTAAATGCAAATTGCCTAAGCAAAATAGGATTAAAGAGTTGAATTAAGGATGCGCACTAGCGACAAAGACATTAATTGACCGCTAATGAAGATTACTTGCTTTCCCAAACAATTGAATCTAAGCCTTTTTATTTACACTGTAATCATTCTTGTAATTAAAATTTCTATCCAATGAAAAACATCGAAAAAAAGGCATGCTGGTTTTGTTTCTGTTCGTCGTAGGAGTTGTTTGCATGATGGTTGTCTCATATAGTACTTTGTTACATATAAAACTCCATAAAAACAGACCTCCTTTCTAGATATCTTTCCCTTCGTTTGCAATTTTGTAAGATTTTGAAAGCTTTACTGGTTGTTCTGTCTCCATTTGTTGATATCTGAAAAATAATGTAAAAGATACAAACAGTTTTCTACTGTAGGAAATGACAGATAATGTGCTCGTTATAGAGTAAAATAGATCTGTAACAATGTACTCTTTACTTTGGTTACATACAAATTTTTCTGTTTAACATTGGTCAAATTTAAATCTGTCCTGTAATAGTAATGATCTGTTCTGAAACCACATACTAAACCCACAAAAGAATTCCATGAAAGCGTATACACACAAAACTACTGGAGTTGATTATAATCTGCAATTCCTTAGAGGTACATAACTATGTGGTTAAAAAAAATGTGGAATTATTGGTTTTCATATTTACTATGGCGAAATGAAAATGAAAGGTAATAGGAATTAAAAAATAGGTAATTTCCAATTCATTTAAAATTTACTTTTTAGCAGCCATGTTTTTGAATGTAACAACTCAATAAACTCACTGGGAATATTTAGAAGCTGTCGTGGATAAAAGGTTACAAAACCCTACCAAGGAGTCTAAAATACCAAAACTGTGATAAATAAAATAATTTCTAAGCTTTTATTTCTTTTTAATATTTGTCGAGGTGCTCAGTAATTCGTAATTTCAGCTGAGATCAAGTTTTGGTTTCATATGATTAAAATAACTACAAGCAACATGTCTTTAAGTGTTATTTAGTACTTTGAAGAGATATCAACACATACTCTGGTCAACACAAGCTTTTTAAGCTAAAAGGATCTATGATCTAAGAGAGGATTAAAACTCTTACAAGAAAACAACAACTTCATTCTATTTTCAAAGAAAAAAACAATCATTTTTACTTTGATGTTCACATTTCCGAAGTTTACATTTCTTAAAATAGACTGGACAATTGCACACAGGGCAAGTGTAGGAATGTACGTTTCCAATAGGATATAATATAGTGGCACAACTTATCTTGAAGACAAAAAATTGTTTACGCGACTACGATTGAGTTTGGGTAAAAATCATACCTTATACTCAAAACATAATTTTTTTAATTTTTGCAAACCATCAAAATTTGTTTTTCATTGAATAAATGACTTAAACTAAATTTTATCGAAAGTGATCACGACCCAATAGCATATATGAGAATAATGAATTATATTAAATAGAAACGGTGTTGTCTAAACTATGATATCAACGAAATCAAGAAAACATTTCTTCATATCAATCTTGAACCAGTTTGAAGCACTCATGTTCCTGTCACACCATGCCTTCAGAGGCAATATATCTTCAAAGGTACTTTAGATAGGAGTGCCCTCTTATCTCCAAACGCAATCAGGTAAGGGTATCTCCTTGGAAAACAGATTCATACACAAAAATATTAAGTTTATTACCATATTTAACTTTTATTAAGTCAAGATTTGCAACTAAGAAATTCAAAAATGTGTTTTATTCAATACCAAAAGGCAGCACGATTTAGCGACAAAAAAAATTTTTTTGAACTATAAAGTGAAATACCTGACAATGGAACCCATTGCAATGCTAAATACTATTATACCGGTAACTTCAAAAAAAAATTGTAACAGCCACAACATAAATAAATTCTGCTATAATTGGTTTTTACTTATGTCTGGTAATAGTCAACTCAAAGTAACTTTTAAATCTTAGGCAACTACACAATATGGAAGGGTCTTATCTTGGTTATCTGTAATATTGTTGTTACATGATTTTCTCTCAGAATGTCTTTTTGCTTACATTTATAGGTTTACTGACTGTTTTAGGTTAAATAAGGATAACATCAGTAATACACACGATGGAATTCCTTATTTTTGTGTTTCCTAAAGGTATAACAATTTTAGAAATAAGAGAAAACTATTATGTCACCAAGGAGCCTAAACTTAGAATTCATGTCAAAGAAAGGGAGTTTTAAACAGGCAACGGTTTATCATACACCGTGCTATAAATAATGAAATTTCGAGGAGCCGTGGCTTAGTGGCTAGTGCAACTGCACAGAAACCAAGAATTTCGGGTTTGATTCCCCGAGTAGGCGACTTTGGAAATTCACAAGAGAAAAAGCCATTGTTTGGCATCGGGAAGGTCATTCGGCCAAGAAATTCCTCACTGCCAAATCTAAGTCGCTGTGAAAGGCACCGTCAGAGTCCAAGATACTGTGGAAAAATGATGTTAAAACAACTAAAAAAACCCAACTCTAAATAATGAAATATAAAAAGGCTTAGTAAAACCAACTTGTCAGTCTCTCATTGGGAAGTATTACTTTCTAAATAGTGAATGAAACAGCTAAAGCAAATATAATAGTCTTGCATAATTTTTGTCTCATTATCTTGATTTCTATCGTGTTGTTGGTATTTTAAGGGATATAATAATATCTTGAATAAAATTATCTTCATGTGCAGGACCAACAATTTTTGCAATATGGATCAGGTCAGGAAAGAAAGGGAAGATCACCATACCTTATGCAGGTCAAAGCGGAACAGAATTTCTATCTTTTAACAATATAGGTAAAGCTTTTTTGAAATAATTTTTTCCTTGTCTGCCTTTTGTCTTGTTTCCAAGGATACATTATTCCAGTTGATACAATTTGTTTTAGCGCTGTGAATTCATGTCTATACTATCAGTTTGGAATTAAACAAAGGATAGTCTTTTACTCACTCACTCAAGGAGCGTTTTAATTGTAGGGCTGTACAAGACAATCTTTATCCGAGTCACTTCCCTGACATTATTGTCTTATGCTTTTTCCTTTTTTGACCGCATAGTTTGGATCGCGTTAGTTATGGAGTTGAGCTTTGAAAGCATATGAACATTTTGATGTCAGATATTGATTTCTAAAATGTTGTTTGAAGCTAAATACTAAAACTTCTCTGACGAGTTTTAGACAATAAGCAGAGGCCCTTTCGGTCCAAGTCTGCTGGCTATAAGGCAACCATTATTTAATTTCAAAATATCCTGGCCTGCTTCTATGCGTTATATACTAAATTACCTTTAGAAATCAAATATACTTCTTCAGAGGGTAAAATTAAACCAGATTAGTTGTCCGGTTGTAGAAGTGACGGATCCACATGGCGGGAAATCTGCCCTGCCTTTTTCAATCTTTATTCTCACATTTGTGATACTATCATAACTGTGAGAAGTGCAGAATCACAATACGTGATGTGAAGCACAACAAAGAGAGAGAGAGAGAGAGAGAGAGAGAGAGAGAGAGAGAGAGAGAGAGACAGACAGACAGACAGACAGACAGAGATATGTCCGATATTCGAGACTGTAAGTCTTGTTTACTATTGAAAATGTTAACAATTTTCATTGTTAGCATTTGTTGTATTACCTAATGCTATTTTAGATATTACCTGACTGTTTTTTTAATATACTTAATATTTCTCTTTCTTTAGATCAGCTTAGTGATGACGTTTGGCATAATGTTGTTTTACACTTCTATCAAGAAAAGAAGGCATTCCGAGTTGATGCATATGCTGATTGTATGAAAGTTGGATCAAAAAGTGCTAATATCAGATTTGACAGTGTTGGTAACTCCTCCCTAGATTTCAGAATCGGACAAAGAGTCTTGGCAGGACACATCTTTTCAAGATGGAGGGTGAGAATTAATATTTACCAATACCAGGATAGGGAATTAACATTATAATTTTGGGAGAGGGAAGCCAAGAGAAAGATTTATTTGCATAGCAATAAAATTGCCATGGAAATAAAAGAGCTTTCTAACAAGCAATCAAAACATAAAGTGTGGTGAAATAAAATTAGAACGCCTAGCGAAGTTAAAGGCAAATATTTGGTAGCGGTGATTGTATTGATAATATAAAGTCAGTTCTTAGAAGACAGAATAGACTTTCAAAATATCTACTTTGTCAATCAGCTTTACTTAAACACAGAGTATATTCAAAGGCTATTTTTCAAGGTTACTTAAACTGCAATATCGATATCATAGTTGCATGGAAAAAAGGAATCCAATTATATTCTTTCTTTAAGTAAACAAAGGTGATTTAAAATCATAGAATGGATTTTTTTTCACATTTCTGGCAAAGAAAATAAAGGAATATGGACTAGTTGAGTGCCAGAATATAAGCGAACTCTAAGAACTTGAGGAGTGTATGATTACACAAAGCTTCTTAAACGAATATTAGAAAAATAAGTGTTGATGATAATAAATAAGTCAAATACATACTGGTTAGAAATAATAATAATAAATAGTAATTTTGTATTTGATTCCATGGGTCAGGAGCAAAACATTAAAATAGTGTTTTTAGGCTTTATTGCAATTAATCGTAAACTAAAAGATAAAGGGAGACCCCAACAGTAAAAGAAAATATTAAACAGGAACATACGTTGCACTTGGCGTAAAATCGACAAACTTGTAAGCAGGAAACAGCCGCACAAGTCTCTATTTATTCAAACCGGAAGTAATGGCACAAAACTAATGATTCCTAAAATCAAACAGAAAATTACAAGAGCTTCTTTCCATTTTTAAGTTGTTGAGATATTAAACAGTCTTTCTATAGAAACTAGAACTGAGTTACATTTAAAACGTTATAAAACTACGATTAATATGAAGAAATCGTTCGAAATTCTTTTTCATGCATGACTTTTTTCACCTTCAGTTTCCATCAGTTTACTACAGATTCCCATTCCTCTAATTTGCATCCAGTTTTTCTGCCTCAGATATCAATATTACTTGGCCCAGATATTTGTAACTAATTTTCTATTCTAGATGTTATTTTAGATGGTTTTCTTAGGTCCAAGTCCGATCTTTTCTTTGTCATTTCGTAGGTCAGATTGTAGAGTTTGAGTTTTCAAATTTTAGAGTATTTATTGTATATATATATACTATATATATATATTATATATATACTATATTTATTATATATACTATATATTCTATATATACTATATATTCTATATATACTATATATATATACTACTGATGTAGAATCAGGTACACATTTCGCAGATAAACAGGTCTAACTAGGGTATAATTTGTTTTAATGGTAACCCTATATTTCTTTTTACCCTTCTTTTGTCAAATTTATCTGAAGTGCCTCTATTTTTCACTAGCCAGATTTGGCTTTACAAAGTCACCTAAAAGACAAAAGTTTGAAGCACTCTGGTTTAGGACACCGAAGCCAGTTTTGATTTAATTTGGAATTATTGATTTAAAGTTTTATCTAGAGCATGTCCTCTTGAGCCAAACCAGTAATGATTTCCAAAAGAATCCTGTTTTTACACACTAAAAATGAAATACTTTTTGACTGACTTGTATTTTCTTTAATATTGTGAATAAATATGGCTTTAATATGACAAGAGACATTACTATACCTCTTTTGATTAACAGGGTCGTCTGGCTGACTTCTATATTATTGTGCAGCGAGATGTTTCTAAGTTTATTCGTTCCGAAAAATGCAAAAGACAACAGAAAATATCAAGAGAACAGCATTACCCACCAGGCGGAGGTAATAAATGCCATTTCTTCATATATTTATTTAAACGTTTTTTTTATCACTTTATTTAAGTATTTTACAGCCTTTCTGAAAAACAGAGTATCTAGATTCTAGTACTTTATCATTACCTGATCAATTTCATTTTCTCGTTTAATCATAAACTTCATTTGCAATTTTCTTTAAAACGTTACTGATATAAGTTTTGGAGCCAAGAGTCAAGGATATTCTAAACCAAAATACCAAAAACTTTACTTGCCTCGTTGTTTCATTTTTTCATCTTTCTTTTTATTTTCATTTCTCTCTTTAGTCGTTTTATTTTACCTTTTTATCAATTTCAATTATTATATTTTTACAAATAGGCACCATAGTACCTGAATTCAAAAGACACCATAACTGGATTTTAGAGAAACACATAAACAACATAGAAAGTCGAATAAATGCTCATATTAATTCTAGAAAGTGCAAGTTAAATTTTGATGGTAAAAGAGGATAAAATAACAACTTAATAAACGTATAAATTTCAATTTTTAGGATGGTAATATTATTTGACATTGACAGTATCAAATCTGGAAAAGCAGCAGGAAGTGATGGCGTGAAATCAAATATGTTAAAAGCAGGTGAATTTGGAATGAGGTGAACAACTCTAACCGATATATGTAAAAAAAATGTAAAAGACAGCTTACAAATCCGTACACCTCAGAACGTGAATTTTTGTATTGCTACCCAAGAATTCAAAGGCGACAGGTTGTTCAGATTTTAGAACGATAAGTTTAATGTGTCATGTATTAAAATTTCTAATATCCATCATCTCAATAAGTGAGGAACAATCTAGTTTTTAAGAAGAATATTCAGGCACAAGAAAAGCAATCTTTAACCTTAAAATAATCACAGATAAATATCTGGAAAAACAAAAAGATCTTTGTATTTGTTTCATAGATAACGCAAAAGCCTTTGATTCTGTAAACCACGAGTCGTTAAGCAAAACCCTTGAAAATTTAGATATCGATGAAAATAACCTCGCAATAATGCTGACGGCACTGCTCTCCTGGCTGATAATAAAGAAGATCTTTCTGGTAAACACTGTGAAAATAGTAAGTGAAACACTTGGTTTGAAAATGAATATTAAGAAAACGAAAACAATGGTTGTTACTCGGAATGTAACAAGACCCAGAAAAAAATTAATTGTTGATAGTTGTGAGGTGGGACCGTCAGAAACTTTTGTATACCTGGGACAACTGGTAACATCAGATGGAAGGTCAGACTTAAAGATGAAAAGAAGAATTGGTATGACTAAAATACCTATTTAGACCTAAAACACCTGTTAACCGGCCAATACATTTCATGGAAAACCAGGATTCGTCTGTTAAAATACTATGTATGGTCAATCCTTACCATGGCTGTGAAACTTGGACGACAAACAAACGTACTGAAACAAGAATAGAAGCCTTTGAAATGTGGTGTTACCGTGTGGATGGATAGAGTGTCTTGGAAAGAAAAAAGGACAAATGAAAGAGTCCTAAATGAATAAGTAAAACAATCCTACTAGACACAATAAAAAAAACAAAAAATTACATTTTATGGACACATAGGGCAACACAATTCCCTTCAAAAAATGATAATGGAAGGCACTGTCGAGGGTAAGCGAGGAAGAGGGAAAAAAACCCCACATGGATAGGCAACATTGCTGCTTTGATGAAGAAAGACATCAACAAGTGTGCTAAACTGGCATTGGACAGACAAGTGTAGAGAACTATGACAGCCGGCCTCTTTGAGATGGCACCCCTGTAAGATATGGTAAATATCACTGAAATGTCATTACAGCAAAATGAAACAAAATCAATATCAATATGGCCCCAAACTTTGAAATTGTGCCAGTGCCTTGCATCTGTTTATCCATACGTAGGATGTGAAGGAGAAAAAACAAAGGTTTATTTACGGTAGTTTCAATTAATGAGATGATTTTATGTCAAGCATCATATGCTAGCTAAATGGTCAAAAATTTAGAAAGGGCGTCTGTTGCATACTTACTGAGAAAAACTTTAGCAATTTATTTTTTTCATGGGTAAGAAGACAAGGCTTATCATTGCTGTTTACAAGTCTCACCCAGAGTTTGATCCCTAAACAAGTAAAGCCTTACAGTATTACACGATTTTTACTTTTATTTTCAACACAAAATATAGGTTTCTGTTTTACAAAAACGTAAATTACATAATGCATTCTATATAACTTGTTGGGTTTTTGAATGTTCGGTCAATGAATGTCATTTCATCAACTTAGACACCTTTGCCTGTTTTAATCTATCTAGAGATACAAAACTCCACTAATTATTGTGATAAAGGTAGTTGTTCTATGTTTTAATCAGTATTTTAATGCTTTAGTCAAGTAAAAAGCTGCATACACACTTACCTACAGAAAAGAACCTTGTTTTACAAATGTGTAGATAAATGGCAATAATAGTTAGCTATTTTATGAAAAAATAGTTACAAACTTAAAATTATCAGCCTTTTAGGTACAAAAATAAAAAACATATAGCACAAAGTAATTGATATTATTGAACAAAGAGGTCAATATCAAGAATTTTATATAATATTTTACAAATTAATTGAAATTTCTCGTTCATGTATAGCAATAATCTAAATCTCCAAGACCTATAAAGTTGGATCGATTATAATGATCAGTGGCAAATTACCCATGGCGCAAGTTGCACACTTTTACTAGGGTCAAATCGATTTATTGTCCTCTAAAATATAAGACAAAAAGTGTATCCATCCATTCTACAATCCATCTATCCATCTATCCATCTCTCCATCTATCCATCTCTCCATCTATCCATCTATCCATCTCTCCATCTATCCATCTCTCCATCTATCCATCTATCCATCTATCCATTTATCCATCTATCCATTTATCCATCTATCCATCCATCTATCTATCTATCTATCTATCTATCTATCTATCGATCTATCTATCTATATATCTATCCATCTATCTATCTATCTATCTATCCATCTATCTATCTATATATCTATATATCTATATATCTATATATCTATATATCTATATATCTATATATCTATACATCTATATATCTATATATCTATATATCTATATATCTATATATCTGTATATCTATACATCTATATATCTATACATCTATATATCTATATATCTATACATCTATATATCTATATATCTATATATCTATATATCTATATATCTATATATCTATATATCTATATATCTATATATCTATATATCTATCTAAGTCTGTAAACAGATTTATGCATTTCTCCAAAGTAGTTAAAAACATTTTCTCCTGCTATTGATTTTTCAATAAATGTTATAGGATTTAATTGTGAATTNCTATATATCTATATATCTATATATCTATATATCTATATATCTATACATCTATATATCTATATATCTATATATCTATATATCTATATATCTGTATATCTATACATCTATATATCTATACATCTATATATCTATATATCTATACATCTATATATCTATATATCTATATATCTATATATCTATATATCTATATATCTATATATCTATATATCTATATATCTATATATCTATCTAAGTCTGTAAACAGATTTATGCATTTCTCCAAAGTAGTTAAAAACATTTTCTCCTGCTATTGATTTTTCAATAAATGTTATAGGATTTAATTGTGAATTTTGATAGATTTTGGTATTCCCGAATAAGGTTTTTAATATTGGACTGTTGTTAATAACGATATATTGTTACCAACATAAAAAAACTTTTACTTTTTTATGTTAATGTAAAAATGTTCTTCTTTTTAAGCGATTTCAAAATATCCTCGAATACTAGCTGCTGACAGATCAACGAGGGATGTAAAAATCCCTGCTTCTATGTTTGCGAATCTACTTAAAAAGGCTGAAGGAGGAGGAACAAATGACCAAAGAAGTTTGAAGGCTATTTTGGACATAGTAAAAGACTTAAGACAAACACAAAATAATCAAGTGAGTAAACTTAGCCCTGTGTTAAATAAAATTGTTTACAGTTATCAATAAAAGCAATACTTGCATTCAGTGCCAGTCAGAGAAAAGCGATGCACAAGGTGCGTAGAGGATTGGAAACAAGGTGTTCAAATTTGGAGAGTCTGGATGGCAGAACACATTTTTAAAGAAATATATATAGAGAGGCTTGGTTGTAATCCGTTTAATGCTATCAGATGGTACCACAAAAATATCTGAACAATAAAATATGTCAACTTATAAATGCTAATTATATTTCAATAACCAGCCAAACCAATGAGTTTTACTAAAATTAAAAGACTCCATCGATTGTGGCCGAATATTTGCTAATCATTAGTACTAATCTATATCAAAACATATATAGGGATGAAGACATTTTTTATGATACAGTATACACACTATTTTTTACAAATCCTTCTGTTATGTGCTACGCTTTTTGTCTCTCTCAAGAACAGTATACATATCAGAGGGATATACCAGCTGTCTGAAGACTGCATTTCACCTTAAATCTCTCCTTATATCATTCCTTGAAACATCTCCACTTCTGAACCACCTCGTCTCGTCACGTGACCAAAATATGATAGCTTTCGACGTATAATCTTATTTTTATCAATGTTTAATGAACACAAAAACATATTTCCTCTAAATTTTTGTTTTTTTGAAAAAGTAAATTTGTTTCTCTCTTAAGGTATTTGAATTAAAGTCCCTACGACAGGTGCTGGAGTTAATGACAAATGGTAAAGGTGAGTATATTCTTGGCAAATATTTTTCTTATTTTTCGGATTGTTATTGCAACTTTATTGAAATTATGTACTCCTCTCTTCAATACTTTAGGATGAAGAGCATCTTCAAGTCCACCTCCACCATTCATTTTTCTAACTGCGTTTTTAATACAGTTATCTTCCTAACCTGGATACAAGCATTACAATCACTAAACTTAAAAACAGGGTTTTATTCCCTGGGGAATACCAGGAGTCGTTTTTGTACTTAAAATGCAAAAGGTTAATATTTTGTCATCTAAGCGTAATATTGAAGATAGAGAAAAAGGTGGAGCCGACAAAATGCTATTTATATCACAGTTCATTGTTTTATTATCATACGTTTATTTTGTAGGGAGCTTATCTGGACCCTATTTCAATCGCGTTTCAAATGAAAGTGCAGATGGAGCCTGCCAGAGAAAACCATGTTTTCCTTTCGTGAAATGCCGGAACATGAGGTCTAACAAAGGGTACCAATGTGGACCATGTCCTCCTGGTTTAAGTGGTGATGGCGAGCAATGCATTGACATAGATGAGGTAAAAATATTTGCCTATATAATATTAACAGAGTAAGATGAATTGCTAGATGGAAACTTGAAGTGATATTTGTAACATAACCATCACACATGTAAATCTGGCAGCTATTTTTGTATTACAGCAGCAAATGGACAACAAAGGAGGGAAGCATTGTCCCCCACATAAAAACTAAACTAGACGAAAAATTCTAGAGCTCAGACGCTTTACTTAAATTTACCGGTTTTGCAGCTTTGCTTTAATTCGAACCAGGAAAACCGATAAACCCACATTTTTTCATTATAACGCTATAGATTACCTCCCTTTCCCCATCCATCCATCCCTCTATCCATCCATTCATCAGTCAATCTATCAACCAGTCAATCAATCAACGTGTATATCTATCGATCTATCTATCTATCTTTCTATCTATCTATCTATCTATCTATCTATCTATCTATCTATCTATCTATCTATCTATCTATCTATCTATTTCTCTTTATCTATCTATCTATCTATCTATCTATCTATCTTGTCTATCTATCTATCTATCTATCTATCTCTCTATCTATCTCTCTATCTATCTATCTACCTATCTATCTATCTATCTATCTATCTATCTATCTATCTATCTATCTATCTATCTATCTATCTATCTATCTATCTATCTATCTATCTATCTATCTATCTATCTATCTATCTATCTATCTATCTATCTATCTATCTATCTATCTATCTATCTATCTATCTATCTATCTATCTATCTCTTTATCTATCTATCTATCTATCTATCTATCTATCTATCTATCTATCTATCTATCTATCTATCTATCTATCTATCTATCTATCTATCTATCTATCTATCTATCTATCTATCTATCTATCTATCTATCTATCTATCCATCCATCTATCTAATCATATATCTATCCATCTAATCATCTATCTATCTATCTATCTATCTATCTATCTATCTATCTATCTATCTATCTATCTATCTATCTATCTATCTGTCTATCTGTCTATCTATACATCTACCTATTTATCTGTCTATCTGCCCATCCATCGATCTCTTTCTCTCTTTTTATCTGTATCTCTATATCTATCGATTGTCCTTCCATCGATTCATTGATTCAGCCCTCCCTTCAACAGCACTACATATAGTCCTCCCTCTATCCCTTCCTCTATCCCTTCATTCTTCCGTCTATGCATGCATGTATGTATGTATGTGTATATATATAAAAAAAAAAATATATATATATATATAAATATATATATATATTTATAAATATATATATATATATATCTGTCTATCTCTCACTCCATGTAAATATTTATACTAAATCATCTGGGTTGTGATATATATATATATATATATATATATATATATATTTGCTTACAAATGCTTACAAATATTTCCAAAAATGTCGTACGTTCCCTCATAAGTAATGCAGATACTTTGCTATATATTTTATTTAAAAGTATTGCTGCCTTTGAAATTTACCAAAGTAGTCATAAAAATTGTCGACTAGTTTGAAGTTGAGTCATAAAATTTACCTCATTGTTTTCATTATTAACTCCCACCGTTAATACATATGGCAGAAACATGATTTTTTCTTCACTTTGCCTCACTTTCAGATGACTGTATAAAGAGACGGTCTTTCAAATCAAACTTGTATATTAAATCGCAGCCCTGAAACATTACAATTTTTTATCCACTTTCCCAGGAATCATTTCGTTATTGTATTACGTTATTTAAGGAGGTCTCGCAGGTGTATTATTTAGCAAACTATATCAGTACTTCTTTCCCTAACCCTAGGATTAGTGTAGTTTCTACACAATAATTGATTTTGTACCTTCTTAAAATGGTACAGGCAAAGTGATTTATGTTTGACTGCCACTCGTTCTAGAAGGTAGAGATTAGTTGTGCAGATTAAGGTATTTACTGCTTCAGTTGTATGCATTCATTTTTGAAATATTTAGATGACTGGCTAAAAAGCATGATTTACAAATTCCATTTTCTTTTCAAAAGTTTCTTAGCAAGATATTTCCTGTCAACACCCTTTCTACTAGCAATATTTCTATTTGAAACTATATCGTTCTACTCAGTTTGCAACATTCTCCTATAGCTATTTCAATCAAAACGAAGCAGTATAAAACGTCTATGTGTTCTTCATGAGTGACCATAGAATAGATTCAATATCTTCGCAATTTCCTCTTACACCTTTACCTCCCTTCTCCTATTCTCTTTTATATATATACTACGAAATTATGGTAAATTTTTAAATATAGAATTGCATTGATTTTTTAAATGTTTAAAAAAATAGAAACATAAAGACCAGTGGCCTGCTTACAGACATGGTAAAGTTAAAATTAATAGCAAGTACATCTTATTTTTTATAGTGTGAACACAAACCGTGTTCAAAGCACACTCAATGTGAAAATCGCGTTCCAGGATACGTTTGCAGCAGTTGTCCTCCTGGATTTAAAGGACATTCACTGATTGGACTTGGTATACAACAGGCAACCAAAAATAAACAAGTAAGTAAAATAAATATTATTTTGAAAAATTGTGTTTACATGAGCAAAACGTAGGCAGGTTTTAATGGGCTATGCATTAACAATTTGCGGACGTGTTCAGAGTGAAAATTTGAAAATTCATCCTGGTAATCTACGTTTGGCAGACATATTTATAGTCAATCATCTACAGTTTTTTATCTGACTTACTAAATAGCTTTTTTATTAAAGTATGCAAAATATTGCAATCTTAAGTATATAGCCTTTTCCCGTTAGCTGGCGAGAGTTGCACTGCTTACCATTCCCGTTAACATAAAAACATCAAGCACTTTTTTGTTTTTAAATATATTTCACGTATTTTACTTTTTATTCAATCTAAGTTAAGGAAACGATGAAATATATACAGATTTCAAAGTATCCTAACTGGTTTCAAATGTTAAATTGGAGACCAAGAAGACCAAACAGTAAACGAGTTAAAGAGGAAAGTTGAGGTCAGTTGAGGTCAGTTGAATAAGACGGAAACAGTAACACAAGAACTAACAAAGTTTATGTAGGCTGTTAGTTTTGCTATAACTTCAATAGCTCATAATAATAAAGAACATTCTCCAATTACACCTTTGACTTTTATAATAAATATTTTGCTTTGATATATTTTCAAAGTTGTATGTTTGTTTGGGAGTGGTTTTATTTTAAGTCATAAGTGTTTTTGATTAAGAAACCTAACTATTTTTACCATTTTTATTAGAAATACAATCTAAATAAGCATATTATTTTATTTGCATTTTGTTATTCGCTTTTTATTCGATTTAGGTTTGTGAGGATGTTAATGAATGCCAAGATGGAACCCATAATTGTGACCCCAACGCTGAATGCATCAACACTGACGTAAGCATTTCTAATTTTCTGGGTACACACACAAAAGGTTTGGTTTTCTCCTCCAAATCTTTCATTTAGTTTCACTATTGCCCATGGAAAAGCAGTTTGACGACAAGAGCAGATATTTCTGGATTACTCCATGCGAGTCCTCTCCAAACATTTGCACGATATCATTATTGAAGCAAATCTAGTTAATGGAACGGGAAAAAAAAATTAATAACATGATACCTTCATGGTATGGGACTTGGGGGAAAAAAATTGGTCGAATTTTAATGAAATAAAACTGATACCAGTATATTTATTGAGAAATATTTTAATTGTTATTCCTTAAGCTCACTTCGGGTGTTTCTTTTTTATTCTCAATCATGTGGTAAAATCTACCCAAAACTTGTCTGGGGTGTACAAATTTTATGTCAAAAAACAAAAGATAGAATGTTAAAGTACTTTTTAATTTTAACAATACAGTCAAGTTCACAGTGTCCAAGCACTGAGCATATAGCCTATGGGGTTACCGTCTGGAAACTATGCCAAGAGAAGCATTCTCGATATATAGAAAATACGGTATTGCCAACAGGCAGTAATTAAAAGTAACCACTATTGTGTACACATCAGCAATTTGTTTCACATGGTTGAGCCATGCCTTCAGCAGGCAGTTTTACTCCTGGAGAACTTATCTGTTCTTAAAATTGCCAAAAGTGACCAGAAAGATAGAATTAAGTGAGAACCACTTCTAAAAACATAACTCAGGCTTCTGGCTATAAGGACTGTGAACTGGAATGCATCCCAATATGACAGATGCGTATGGTAAATGGAGATGTAAAAAAATTCAATGAAGTACCAGGACAATCTTCCGTACTAGATAGTAAAAGAGAACCATCTAAATGTTCTAGCTTTGGATTTGATTTTAAAATTTTATCCTTCACCTCTCCACTCTTGCAAATATATGTTTACTTAACTGTAGCAGATAGTTTACTGCGTTTATTTGGCTTTGTTCCTATATCCTTTTTGTCATTCATTCTCATTTTATGATTAAGGCAAGTTGCAAATTTACAATAATGGTAGATGGCAATTTCGCAAGATTAACTTTTTGGGGTTTTGTAAAATTGACAATATTTGTTTTTTGTAAGAAAATTAATAAAAAATCTTGGTTTTTTTATTCATGATAACTTTATTTTGCTTTTCGCCTATCTTCTTTTCAGGGAAGTTTCACTTGTGGTTCATGTAAAACAGGCTTTGTCAAAGATGGCAAGGGTGTGTGCAAAAGAGCACAAATTTGCATGGGACCATCTGGCTCCAGCGTTAATCCATGCTCTGTGTATGCACACTGTTTTCCTTTGGCAGATGGAGTCTCTCACAAATGCCAGGTACATATGTTCATAAAAAGGGACGTTTAAACTCTAAATCTGTCTTTAATACGTAACGAAGTACTTTAAAAATAATGTCTTTGGATAAGATACGAGATAATATTTTGCACCAAGAGGGAGAAAGAGGGGGGAGGGTGAGGAAGAGAGAGAGGTGGGTGGGGGGCAGTGTGTGTGTGTGTGTGTTAAAGGATGCTGAAGGGAGTGTATTCCCTTTATATTTCTAAATATCAAAACTAATAATTATGCAGGAAAGCAATAAAAAAGGAGTGCAATGATCATTACATTTACTATGAATAAAAAATATATTTAATTACTCTTGTTTTGCGAAGCAGAATAATGAATAATAATTTTTTTTAGTAATATTGATTTTCTTTATTTAATACTTAGATAATGGTTTTCGTATCAATCATGTTTCATGATAGTGTAATTGTATATTTTTATGCAGGTACATAGGTAAGTAATTGGTTTTCATTTGAAATATTCCTTCTAAATATTGTATGCCATTTGTTGATGTAAAAATCCAATTCTTACCAATACCTTGTAAATTTGAATGCTGTATAAATTTGTTTTGTACTTTTTAACATTTTTTCAGTTATCCTATTTTATCACCAAGACCTTTTTATTAAAAATTTTATGCAAGTATGAGAACCTAAAGTTGTATTTTTAAGAGGCAAATTCATCTTTCTGTTCCGTGGTTTGGATCTCTCCCTTGCGTTTTACTCATTGATGATGTGCTGCCTGAAGAATGATCTGAAGATTGAACAGATCATATTTAAAGGTCCTCCGTGACACTTGGAGAAGCATTTTTGACGAACTGCTTCTGTATTTTAATGCCTGTTATAAAAAGTCGTTCTTTACCTTTCTACTATTACTTTGGAGCTCATGAAATGGTATTTTTTTAAAAAAATACGTCCTTAAAGTCACACAACGCTTTAAATCAACAGCAAGTAACTGTAAACCGACTTAGTTGGGTCGTTCATTTTCTTTTCCAATGTCAATGAAGAGCTTCTTTGTGGGTGATACTTCACAAAAGTATGTGAGGAAATTGTACATGTTTTTCTTACAGTGGATGTCAATTGTTATTTGTTTATATACCATGTGATGTTTCTTATCCTTAACCATTATTTTAAGGGGATGTTATGTTTTTGTGTGGTAACTTGTCATGTTGGTTGACACTTTGGTTTGCTTGTGCTGAAGAGCACTTATGAAAATTAAAAAGGAATTTTCATTATTTAGCTTACCTAAGGCATCTTTCTCACATTTTGTAGTGCGCTCCAAGCTTTACTGGTGACGGATATATTTGTGGAAAAGACACGGACATGGATGGGCATCCAGATCAAGATTTACCTTGCAAAACAAAAGGGTGTAAAAAGGTAGTGGAAGTACTTTGATTAAATACTCTTGGCTAAGACTCTGGGTTTAGAACATGACTGTAACTAATTACGCACACTAAATAATTAATTGTTATCTTATATAGATACAATCAAAGATTAGAAAATCCATCTTTGGCATGTAAATATAGAAGGATATTTATATGATAACCACAATCCCAACAATCCTACAATAAGTCAAAGGAAGGTTTTAAGAGCAAAGAGAAGGTTTTTCTACATCCTTATTGAAGCTATTTATACCTTATAGTTTGACAAAATTTATCTACTTCATCAACTAATAACAGGTATTTAGCATGAAAGAGTAAAACAGAGGTTATAGTTCATGACTGTTCATACCACTGGCCCTCGTTTAAAACCTTTTTTTCAAAGGTAGAAGGTTTTTCAACCGACTTGTAATTTGTTCAATATTGTAACAAAGACTGGAATAAATGAAAAATACATTCACATGTTAGTGTGCAATCTGGTTTAAATGGAGACAGCGTCACATGATGAATGATGATATGGATAATCAGCTTTGTAGTCTTGATTTTTGCCTGGGACGTCATGTTATTTTGAAACAAACTGTTGAAATAAGAGTCAATGGAAAAGGTTTTGAGAACATGTCCACTGGACATTTAGTAAATCACTTAAAATGGTAATATGACTATAGTTTATTACCTATTTATCAGAAAACTACCATAATCACTATCACTCTAAAAATAGGGGGGTGGATTTTCCAACGATAAAAGTAAATATTATACAGATTATAGATAAAAAGTAAAATTAAATGCTTCCTTTGTTTGATGCTTCTCATTTTTTTGTTTCTACGATTTATGGAGCAGTTTAATGCATTGTCATGATGCCTAACGAAAGCAGCCGGAATAGGAAGGTTAATATTTGTTGGTTTCACGATTATCCGCTCAGTTGTG
The DNA here is from genome assembly GCA_003991215.1 of Morbakka virulenta. Classification (NCBI taxonomy): domain Eukaryota; kingdom Metazoa; phylum Cnidaria; class Cubozoa; order Carybdeida; family Carukiidae; genus Morbakka; species Morbakka virulenta. The sequence goes on from RDPX01000256.1 coordinate 100,413, forward strand.
CGGAGGAGTTTCTGTGGTTATCTGCATTTTATGTAGTTAAACACATGTCAAAAAGTTATTAAAACTAGTATTTCTAGGTTGATTTTTGACAGCCAAATGCTAGCTTATTCGCCCTTGAAGATGGTTTTCACTCAGTAAGTGATTCGGCTGGGATTTGCACAATGGTTGTTCAATTCAATTTACAACAATTTCCCTGTATTATAAAATCTGTGTTACATTTTTAATAAACCATCGTGCTGCTGCAACTAAAAAAATTACAGAGCAAGTATAGACAGGTAAACTTTGTAAATACTATCATCTCCTATCAAAATAATAGGTTCTTTTTAATAGTTTATCTTACAGCCCCTATACACCCTTACTACTGTCGTTATCTAATGAGAATTCTCTAGTTATTTCCATCCTTTGTTATTCTTTTTCCTATTATAATTTTAAAATCTTTTTAAAGCAGTATTTTCATCATCTATACTTATTTCAACTTCATTAAGCTTATGATTAAGAGATAAAAATGATTTTTTTTCAGGACAACTGTCCCGACTTGCCTAATAGCGGACAAGAGGATAGTGATAAAGATGGAATCGGTGATGCCTGCGACAATGATATGGACAATGACGGATTTTACAATACTTTGGTAAGAACAATATCTTGAATCGTATTTCATTAAAAAATTTTGGTTTTCAATGGATATTATTTATGGATGATGTGTTTATATTTCTATCTGATAGCAAAGATGATGCTTTTGCAAACAAGAGGTATCGAATCGAATATAGCGATATACAAATTTTTAAATAATTTATTTTCCCCAAAAATGATAAAATAACTTTTTCCAATTTTGAAAAAGGAATGAATATTTTGAGATATTCGAAAGCTCAAACAAAGCACGATAATACCAAGAAATTGCAAAAAGTGAATTTTAGTCAAAGACAAAGTACAAAATTGGAAGTAAATTTAATGTCGTGTCCAATATAGTTTAAAAGGCGATAGAGTATAATTTCAATTTTAAAAATGGAACAAGGTGGATATTAGATGAGCACTTGAAAAACGAGGTTCAAGTATAATCACTAAGAATACGGAGCTTAGTCTATAATTATTTAATGTAATAAAAATGTAATATATAATGTAAAAAGATAAAGTAAAACAGGCTGAGTAAAGGTTGACAGTGTGTAAAAGACTGCACACTAATGGCTCATTATTTAGGATGATTGGAAATAAACATTAAAAATAAGAACTCTGTTCCCTCGTATCTTTCATTGCTTTAGTGGTAGGTAGCAACAGTTCTTAATTGGTGTAAACTAGATATTAATTCAGCTATCGACTCAAATCAATATCTCTTTTGTTGTTATCATCACAAACACATATTAATCATTTTCTAAACTTCTATATGTTTCTTGATAAAATAATTTATCCTAAACTACAAAACATTTATGTTCCTTATTTCATGTTAGTTCGTTTTAAAATAAGTGTCCAATTAACACTCCATCATACTAATTATTATTCCTAAAAGGTCTTTGTTGTTCTTTGTTATGTATTAATATTTTTTTTAAATGTTCAAAACAGAAAAAAAAAATTCATTTGTTTTTAGTAACTGCATAACTTTGCTTGTTTAAATAAACAAATGGTGGTTATGTAACATTTCAATAAAAATGCCCTTCTTAAAATAAAAAAAGATTGATCATCTTGTTTAAGACGTATTTATCATTTTACTATTTCCTTGTAGTAAAATTGTATCCTGTAGTCATTTTTAATATTTTCACATCATAGGAGCCAAATTGTGTCACAAGAAATATTAGAAACAGTTAAGAAAATGACTTTTATATTGCCCTCCTTCTCTTTCTCGTTTTAATCTTAGGACAACTGCCCACTGGCTTTAAACATGGATCAAACAAATTCGGATACTGACGATGTTGGTGATGCATGTGATAACTGTATCTTAGCATTCAACCCAGATCAGCTTGATTCTGATGGAGATGGCCTGGGAGACCTATGTGATTCAGATCTAGATGGAGATGGTAAGTCAAACATTCGCTGCTTTGTTAAAGTACATAATGTAAATAATAATAATAATAATAATAATAATAATAATAATAATAATAATAATAATCTAAAGAATATTTTTAATGTCCTTTTGGCTATTTTGCCTATTATTTTCTATTTTTTTTGTAGATTGATGTTTCTCTTCTTTCGTACATTCTTTCTGTTTAGGTAAAAATTGAAATATCATGAGAGAAAATCATATATTTATAGAGTGTTATCAGTTGCTTTAGGTTAATAACTCCAATGCTCATTGATGAAAATACTTAAGCTGCAATTTTTGTATTAAAATGCCATATTTTCAAAAAAGCAACAAGCAATAGTTATTAATTATTACTTTCAATTAGAACTACATATATGTAGAAGTATATGGACCGATTTATATATATTTTTCATTTACAACTATTCACGATTATTTACGTCAAACTAAGTATGAGTTTAGGGGCAATGGCTTTCTTCACAATATTCTGAACCTAGAAATAAGTAGTTTCCATCATGGTTGCCAATTTGGCGCCAAATTTGGCAGTTTTGTTAGTGTGTCAATTTTTGGAATTTTCTCAAAATGCTATTTATATTAATTAATATTAAATAAAAATATTTCCAGAATAACTTAATTTCACGGCTGGAAACAGTTTGCTAAAAATATCCTCTGTGTGTTTTGCTGAAGCGTTCAACGCATTTCCTATTGATTTGCTAAAGAAACTAAAAAGTATAATATGTTTGCCTTTGCTCTTATGATACAACTTTGTTCATAGTGATGTGTTAAGTTTTTCAATATTGGACCATTGTAATGAACAACGATATATGTAGGGAAAAATGTATGTTCCCTGACATTTTTAATCTGATTAGTAAGTGAAAATAGGCATCACTGAATATTTTACTTTGACTCTGAGCAAATGAAAATGACTGAAATCATTAGATGTCATAAAATAAGCCAATTATAATGGTACGAAGCTGCATTTAGCAACGACGAAAAATAATATTATTACAAATGCATGCATGTGTAATGTGTTAATTTCTGTTAGCAAATCTGATTGAATAAGATGAAATACGTAGTTTCAAAAGTTAATGCTGATTTGATAATATGCGTGATTCTTTTTGTTAAAACCTATTATAGCTTAATACATTATGCTAAATTAGAAATCAAACTTTTTTGCCAGCACCAATTTTGTGATAGTGTATAAAAATGATTTAAATGAAGTCGTTGAAGGTAACAAACGGAAAGGAGCCTATTACGATGCTAGAAAATTTAAATGTAAAAGACAAAGAATGTTCCCATGATTAAAAGAAAGCGTCGAACAGATCAGATATTGCATATTGTACCATTTATAATATTAATTCCCACCCAAGACTACCAAGCAACATAAGACACAGAGAAACTGCAAAGCGTTTAACTCTCACAATGACAAAAATGACTACCAAAATTATAAATGGTACGGAAAGAAAAGGTAGAGAAGAAAATAAAGCTACATACACGCTTTTTTTTTACAAGCAACGCAATATTTTGACTCAGGCTCGCTGTTGCTTAGCTTTTGCAGGAAACCAGCCTAACTAGTTGCTTAGCTGTTGCTTAACATTTCCACTTCTTTTTTGTTTGAACTCCAAAATGCAGTGTAGCTCCTCCCCCTTTAGACAAAGAGGACGTTTTCCCCCTCCTCCCCTCTATAAGGAATAGTTTTATTTAAAGATGAACATCTGTGTTGGTACATGAACATGGCGCCAGACACTGACGTCATTAAAATTTCGAACAGGCAAAAGAACTAAAAGAGATCATTCTACTGTAATTATATTGGTTTTTAGGATTTTTAACTTGTTTTTATCGAAGATATTCTTCTGTTGAGTAGAAAATAGCATTTCTCAAAAATAATTTTGTACGGTACACGAAACGAGCCTGGGTTGTTGCTTAACAGTTGCTTAAAATTTCGTAAATTTCGAGCCTGGCGTTGCTTATAAGATGTTGCTTATAAAAAAAAGCGTGTATGGCATTATCTATAACGTTATCCTGCTACAGTGGTAATTGATCCTCTTAATGAAATGTTTTTTCGGCAAGGTACAGGCAGAAAATTGGCAAAGATGAGACTGGAAAATGTATACAAAATAAATCAGCATTATTTATTGAATCACGTCACAAGGCTTATACAAAGATTTATAACACGACGTGGGGCACCAGAAGTTATGTATATTGCTTTATAAGTCTATAAAAATTGCCTACAAAAAAAATACATTTTTTTGTCTAGTATTTAAGAAAATTAGATTGACACTTTGTAACAGCATTCCTTGGTCTTATCAAAATCGTAAGAACTACTGAAATGGATTTTTTTCCCTGCTTTGAAAGAATATTTGAAAGTTCCATTTTTAAATCTAAAAGACTGTGCTGGTTTTGCGAGCAATTGAGTAGAAAAAAGCATAATCCTGTTTGGTACGATATTGTCATGAAGACTAAAAATTGCATTCAAATGAACTGCTTTTGCCATTACTTGGGAATGTACAAAGAACACGCCTTTGTGTTGGTGCCATCAAATTTGGGGTTCTTGTTAAAGAGAATTTCAAAACGGTTTTAGAAGAGTTCCATTCAAAGTGATGCCTACAATATGCCTCTTGAGTTACTCCTTTCTCGTGCAAATAACTTTACTTTACCTAAGCCTTTCCAAAAAATACAATAAAGTACGCTTGTTGGTAAAAAGCAATATTTTTACCCAAAAAAGCATTATTTAATACATTGATGAGCAGGAGAAATTTTAGGCATATTTTTGAATATTAAAGGAAGAAGGTGGAGCAAGCATAAGGTACAAGGCATGCTTTTCAGACATGTTTAAAGATTCAACAAATTTATTTTATTTCCAAATTTTCTGTCCCATTGTTATGGAGTTCTAGAAGGTTAACAAACATTTCCAAGCAACAAATATAGATGCAGACAAACTTATTCTGCTTCTCCTATGTTTCTACAAAAGCTTTATAGGTCGAGTCTATAACAAAAAATTGTAATGCTTTAGCAAAGAAAAATATGGAATTTGGACGTACGTTTACTGTCAAAGTAAGGAATTTGATAAGAAAATAGTAGGTCCTAAAATAACTTTAAAACTCAACAAGACAAAAGAATATTGTCATTTATTGCCTCTCAATACGGTATTGCAGGTCAAGAAATACGTACCAATGTCCCAAGATATTTTCAAAGAACTAGCATACTTCCATTCATTATGAATTGTAATGGATTGCTAGGGTTTTACTCTTGGACCTTCGAAAGCAACATCTCATTATTGACAACATGGCTGAAATTTGTAGACGGTATTAAAATACCTTTCAGGATAATTGACAGGAATTTTAATTATTTAAAGTTTTATCTTGGTCAGGTGTAAATAAATGTGCAAATCTGCTTGTGAAATACCCTTTTGATACCCAATCAAAATATGCATTACGTGCCTTAAAGCACCTGTTAGTAATGATGCAGTGGAGCAAATACTTTCGACAGTGACAAATGAAAAGATAAAGCCACTCAACAGAATGGGATCCAAACTGTTGGAATCCATCATAAAGCTAAAATTGCATTTTCATTTAAGAGAAAGATGCTGCAAGAAATGCGCTTCAATTCCTAGCACCATTGAATTATTCGGGGAATCAAAAGTGTACAAGATAAATGTAACTGATATCCGTGATGGCATTGAATATTTATTTGATATTTGATATATTTATTCTTCGTCATTGTATGTCATGTTAAAAAGCCATATGGTAGTATGGCTTTTTAACATGACAGATCTTTAAACAGACCAACTTCTTTTCCTTTGTTAAATAGATTAATGAATAAAGTGCGTATGCGGAAAGGAATGCTGATATACCATGTAAAAAAACGGGTTTGGCAACATTTTGCAGCTTTAAAAACAAAATTTAGCATATCAAGTCCCATATCACAGGTTTCTAAACATAACGTCTTCATTATCCGTATGGTTACCAATCTGAAAATACCTTACTTTGTAAATGGCCTTGATGTTAATTTTTCATAACTCACATTTCATTATAGGAATATTAAATATTGTTGACAACTGTGCAATGAAAAGAAATCCAGGACAAAGAGATTCTGATCGCGATGGCATTGGTGATGCTTGTGACAATTGCCCAGATGTACCAAACACTTCTCAGGTATTCGAAATATTTTATGTAACTTTAATAATTTTAGTTAAAAATGTTTTTTGTAATGTTTAATTTTCAATTTCGTATTATTATTATTATCATTATTATTATTATTATTATTATTGTTATTATTATTATTATTATTATTATTATCTTGGATAGGTATGAAGTTTATTCAAAAATAATTGTCATCTGATTTAAACTCAGTTGGAATGTAAAATCAATAAAGTTATTTTGAAAATCTGGGTTTTTTTGCTTAATGTTTGTGATCTTTTAAAAACATCCTGTCTTGATGCAAATATTGTCGTCTTTAAAGATATCATCAGACTATTTGAAATAAGCCAAATACCTCTCAGGCAAGATACATCATAATGAGATTGCACACGAAGACTAAGTAAATTTAACTACTATCAATACCAGAGTAATGATGCCATCAGACACTAACTGCGACTTAATCGTTAGCTCCCTGTTCCTATATTCATCGTTAGTACACGCTTTTTTTTTATAAGCAACATCTTATAAGCAATGCCAGGCTCGAAATTTACGAAATTTTAAGCAACTGTTAAGCAACAACCCAGGCTCGTTTCGTGTACCGTACAAAATTATTTTTGAGAAATTCTATTTTCTACTCAACAGAAGAGTATCTTCGATAAAAACAAGTTAAAAATCCTAAAAACCAATTATAATACAGTAGAATGATCTCTTTTAGTTCTTTTGCCTGTTCGAAATTTTAATGACGTCAGTGTCTGGCGCCATGTTCATGTACCAACACAGATGTTCATCTTTAAATAAAACTATTCCTTATAGAGGGGAGGAGGGGGAAAACGTCCTCTTTGTCTAAAGGGGGAGGGGCTACACTGCTTTTTGGAGTTCAAACAAAAAAGAAGTGGAAATGTTAAGCAACAGCAAAATCCTGAAAACCAATATAATACAGTAGAATGATCTCTTTTAGTTCTTTTGCCTGTTCGAAATTTTAATGACGTCAGTGTCTGGCGCCATGTTCATGTACCAACACAGATGTTCATCTTTAAATAAAACTATTCCTTATAGAGGGGAGGAGGGGGAAAACGTCCTCTTTGTTTAAAGGGGGAGGGGCTACACTGCTTTTTGGAGTTCAAACAAAAAAGAAGTGGAAGTGTTAAGCAACAGCTAAGCAACTAGTTAGGCTGGTTTCCTGCAAAAGCTAAGAAACAGTGAGCCTGAGTCAAAATATTGCGTTGCTTATAAAAAAGAAAGCGTGTATCTACCATTCGGGACTTCAAACGACAGTGTCAAATAAGCTAAGAAGCCTAAAACTACAGAGTAGGAAGGAGTTTATGATGTTAGAACAATGGAACGTTTGCACAGGACAGCATTGGTAGCAATGGAGTATCAGAAAAAGAAGTATCAGACAGACATTGCTGTCTTGAGCGAAACTTGATTAGCTGTATCAGGGAGCATTTATGAGTTGTACTACCGGTTCGACTGGTGTTGTAAATAAGGTGGTGAGAGAAGAGAAGCGGGGTGGTTTTCCTGTGAGCTCAAACTCTTGTCAAGAAACTGGTAGAACAGTCACGACTGACAAACAACAAAATCATGACCATGAGAGTCCTAATTAACAACAAATGGAATGCAACACTGGTCAATGTCTACGCACCAAGCATTCTCAACATTGGTATATCAATATCAATGTTGAGAAGTGGTATGAGTCCAGATAAGAAACGCTTATAAGAAAACTGTAACTTCATGAATCAAAAACGAAAGACTGTTTACAAGGTACAATCATCCTCCTTTTACATAAACGAAATTGAATAGTTTATCACATGATGTTCGACTGACTTCTTCCTGTTGTTAATACTTGAATGAAAAAACTGACTTCTTCCTGTCGTTACCATGAGTCATGCGTGTTTATAACTAGTAATTACATTGCTTGATTGACAACTTTGATTAATCACTTGAGAATTACCGGAAGAAGTTAGCTGGGACTAACACAGTTCAACAATCAACTAAGCTGGATATTCAAAAAAACTTGACAGCATCACATTCAAAAATCAACTGGAAGAACAAATGGCAACAACACTGAATGACTGGAGACCTGAAGATGGTAACACCGTAGACCAAATTTGGAACCCCTCAGTAAAACTGTTAATCAAGCATCAAATGTTGTCCTGGGTGAACCAAACCGCAAGTGGCAGATAAGTTCATTCCAGGGGATTTCCTTTTCCAGGAAATCTTGGAAAATGGGGATCTCGCCCATCAAAAAGTATTGCAAACACTGCACCAAGGTCCACAATAGCAGTCTACAAAGGAAGCCCCAGAAAATCACCGCGCTACTGTCACTAGTTGAAAATAAAATGGTCCTACAGCATGCTGTAGGTGACAGAAACGGCATGGGATCTTTCCACAATGGACTTGGGGAAGTTTGGGGTCCTTGATCAAAGAACATGATCAAACTGAAATTCCTAGACGGAAAGGCAATATATACTGACAACACCAGAGTTACTCAATTAGCCTGGGAACATCGAAGAGGCAGCACCAAACAAGATCCAACAGAATCCAGTAATCTCCTCCCTAGATGATGTGAATTCCGAAACAATTTAAACACAGTCAATATGATATTCAGCCTTGGACAACTCCAAGAGAACTTCATATAGCAAGACCAGCTACTTCACATATTCTTTGTTGCCTTTTAAACAGTCGGCAGGCTTCAAACCGTCTAAAATGCAAGGCCTACAGTATTGTACACACTATTACTCTACGGTGCAAAGAGCTGTGTCATTTATAAAGGCCACGTTAGGAAAGTACCCTCCTTCATGATGCAACACCTGCATATAATCATAAAACTTACGTGGATGGACAGGGTTATCAACAAGACATTATTAGAGTGAGAAGACCTTCTATCAATGGAATATCTCTTAATCAGGAAGAACCTACGTTCGACTGGTCATGTTGGAGATTGAAGAATAAATGACTACTGTCAAATCCTCTACTCTCAACTGCTAGAAGGAGCACATGGAGTTGCAAGACCATGTCTCCACTGCAAAGACACTATCAAGCGCAACCTCAAACATAGAGGCATACCAGTGAATAATTGAACTCACTTGGCACAAGATAGATCCAAATGGAGATCGGCTGTGACATTATTGAACGTAAAGTACGTCTTTATCGCTCTGTAATAGACTGCAACCTAAAATATTACACATCTGATGTTTTTTCCATTGTTCTTAAAAGACATATTAATTATTATATTGCAGCAATTAGCGTTCAATGAAAATTACTACAGTTCGGATTGTAATCACATTTCAAATCTGTTGTGTGTTTCCCTTTTCCCGAAAGAGAATTGATCATCATGAAGCTGACTTGCTCTTTAGGTTAATTAATGGATACTCAGTTAAGGTTTTTAATATTTTTGTGTAATCTTTACCAAACAAGATATTGTTGTCAAAGTACGGTATGTTCTTTTATCTAAAGGGCTGATGTAAGAAAAATTTTAACTGTATATGTTAAGTAAGTAAGTAAGTTTTTATTTGCCACAAACATAAAATGAAAAATGTTTACAAATGTTTTAAAAAAAAAAAGAAAGAAAGGCCTAGAAAGTCAGTAAATTACAATTTAAAGTTAATTTACAAACTTTTGTATAAATTANATATAATATAATATAATATAATATAATATAATATAATATAATATAATATAATATAATATAATATAATATAATATAATATAATATAATATAATATAATATAATATAATATAATATAATATAATATAATATAATATAATATAATATAATATAATATAATATAATATAATATAATATAATATAATATAATATAATATAATATAATATAATATAATATAATATAATATAATATAATATAATATAATATAATATAATATAATATAATATAATATAATATAATATAATATAATATAATATAATATAATATAATATAATATAATATAATATAATATAATATAATATAATATAATATAATATAATATAATATAATATAATATAATATAATATAATATAATATAATATAATATAATATAATATAATATAATATAATATAATATAATATAATATAATATAATATAATATAATATAATATAATATAATATAATATAATATAATATAATATAATATAATATAATATAATATAATATAATATAATATAATATAATATAATATAATATAATATAATATAATATAATATAATATAATATAATATAATATAATATAATATAATATAATATAATATAATATAATATAATATAATATAATATAATATAATATAATATAATATAATATAATATAATATAATATAATATAATATAATATAATATAATATAATATAATATAATATAATATAATATAATATAATATAATATAATATAATATAATATAATATAATATAATATAATATAATATAATATAATATAATATAATATAATATAATATAATATAATATAATATAATATAATATAATATAATATAATATAATATAATATAATATAATATAATATAATATAATATAATATAATATAATATAATATAATATAATATAATATAATATAATATAATATAATATAATATAATATAATATAATATAATATAATATAATATAATATAATATAATATAATATAATATAATATAATATAATATAATATAATATAATATAATATAATATAATATAATATAATATAATATAATATAATATAATATAATATAATATAATATAATATAATATAATATAATATAATATAATATAATATAATATAATATAATATAATATAATATAATATAATATAATATAATATAATATAATATAATATAATATAATATAATATAATATAATATAATATAATATAATATAATATAATATAATATAATATAATATAATATAATATAATATAATATAATATAATATAATATAATATAATATAATATAATATAATATAATATAATATAATATAATATAATATAATATAATATAATATAATATAATATAATATAATATAATATAATATAATATAATATAATATAATATAATATAATATAATATAATATAATATAATATAATATAATATAATATAATATAATATAATATAATATAATATAATATAATATAATATAATATAATATAATATAATATAATATAATATAATATAATATAATATAATATAATATAATATAATATAATATAATATAATATAATATAATATAATATAATATAATATAATATAATATAATATAATATAATATAATATAATATAATATAATATAATATAATATAATATAATATAATATAATATAATATAATATAATATAATATAATATAATATAATATAATATAATATAATATAATATAATATAATATAATATAATATAATATAATATAATATAATATAATATAATATAATATAATATAATATAATATAATATAATATAATATAATATAATATAATATAATATAATATAATATAATATAATATAATATAATATAATATAATATAATATAATATAATATAATATAATATAATATAATATAATATAATATAATATAATATAATATAATATAATATAATATAATATAATATAATATAATATAATATAATATAATATAATATAATATAATATAATATAATATAATATAATATAATATAATATAATATAATATAATATAATATAATATAATATAATATAATATAATATAATATAATATAATATAATATAATATAATATAATATAATATAATATAATATAATATAATATAATATAATATAATATAATATAATATAATATAATATAATATAATATAATATAATATAATATAATATAATATAATATAATATAATATAATATAATATAATATAATATAATATAATATAATATAATATAATATAATATAATATAATATAATATAATATAATATAATATAATATAATATAATATAATATAATATAATATAATATAATATAATATAATATAATATAATATAATATAATATAATATAATATAATATAATATAATATAATATAATATAATATAATATAATATAATATAATATAATATAATATAATATAATATAATATAATATAATATAATATAATATAATATAATATAATATAATATAATATAATATAATATAATATAATATAATATAATATAATATAATATAATATAATATAATATAATATAATATAATATAATATAATATAATATAATATAATATAATATAATATAATATAATATAATATAATATAATATAATATAATATAATATAATATAATATAATATAATATAATATAATATAATATAATATAATATAATATAATATAATATAATATAATATAATATAATATAATATAATATAATATAATATAATATAATATAATATAATATAATATAATATAATATAATATAATATAATATAATATAATATAATATAATATAATATAATATAATATAATATAATATAATATAATATAATATAATATAATATAATATAATATAATATAATATAATATAATATAATATAATATAATATAATATAATATAATATAATATAATATAATATAATATAATATAATATAATATAATATAATATAATATAATATAATATAATATAATATAATATAATATAATATAATATAATATAATATAATATAATATAATATAATATAATATAATATAATATAATATAATATAATATAATATAATATAATATAATATAATATAATATAATATAATATAATATAATATAATATAATATAATATAATATAATATAATATAATATAATATAATATAATATAATATAATATAATATAATATAATATAATATAATATAATATAATATAATATAATATAATATAATATAATATAATATAATATAATATAATATAATATAATATAATATAATATAATATAATATAATATAATATAATATAATATAATATAATATAATATAATATAATATAATATAATATAATATAATATAATATAATATAATATAATATAATATAATATAATATAATATAATATAATATAATATAATATAATATAATATAATATAATATAATATAATATAATATAATATAATATAATATAATATAATATAATATAATATAATATAATATAATATAATATAATATAATATAATATAATATAATATAATATAATATAATATAATATAATATAATATAATATAATATAATATAATATAATATAATATAATATAATATAATATAATATAATATAATATAATATAATATAATATAATATAATATAATATAATATAATATAATATAATATAATATAATATAATATAATATAATGTAATGTAATATAATATAATATAAAATGATATAATATAATTAGTAAATTAGTAAGATAATTGGTTATGAAAAAATATATTGATAATTGCTAAATTATTTTTTTCCCTAGATCACTGATAAAGCTTTTTTTCCAAAGCATATGGGCTCTATATTTTTACAGAAAATCAAGGTGAAAAAATTAAAATACTTTCCACAGAAAAACGATTGAAGGTACAACTGCAAAAACTAAACTTGCTATTAAAGGTTTTTCAAAAAAAAAAATTAAATCAGAAAGCAATCAGAATTATTGGTAGAATTTTTCAGTTCTCCAGTTTCTGAATTAGAAAATTAGACCTACTGTTATCTCCTACTTTATTATGTATTATGCTTTCCATTCTTTATTAAATTGTATATCAACTCAGGTGTTTGTGATAGTAATAACGGACAATACAGTTAAAGGTTACCACAGAGAGGGACTAATACTTCTCGAGAAAAAGAAAAATAATGAAATTGAAAACATTATTTACAGTGGAAAGCAAAATGTACAGAAGGATAAATGGAAAAGAAGTTGCATCAAACTTGGCTTGAATTTTATTTGAAAACAAAATAATGAAGCAACACCTAGCTTGATTAATATAATGATTGGACTTTATATACAAAGCACATTGGATATTTTTTAAATCCTAAATAACATTGGAATCAAGATTAACGTTGTGATGTTTGTAAATTGATATAACATTAAGTATATAGAATACTAAAATCAATTGAGCTTTTCTCCATAAAAGAAAAATTCAATGTTAACGAAATTGCTTGTTGATGTATCAAAATAGATCAAGTAAAAACAAATATAGACTCTCAGATCGGCATAACGTGAATGAAATGATATCTAGAAGTGTTTTCTTTTTAAAGGAACATATATGAAAATAAATTTTTCTCTTCATTTTCTTTTAATTGACAAAGATACTAACAGATAGATAAATACAAAAAATCATCATTTACACAGATGTAATTATTATCATCTTTAAAATATTTATTTATTTATTTAAGAATATTTATACAGGATAAAAACGTTTCAATAAATGTAATCTTAAAAAATAATATATACAAGTACTGTTATCAACACGTGTCCTGTTAAAAGGAGAAAAAAAAGATCTGTAAAACAATAAGAACCTGATAAAAACTAGAATCTATGATCTTTTAAAACATACGTATAAAATATATTTATTGCAAAACTAGGAAATCATTATCATCATGAAGCAGAATGGTCACATGACTGGCCAATTAATGGTAAAAAAACAAGAAGTAGGTTTTGGAATATAGTTATGTCACTTCATACCAACATACTGAAAAGAGATATTCAAATAATAAGATCTGTTTTCTGATTGTCTTCAACGGACAAATGCACATCCGCTAATTAAAGATTTCTTAAAGAATAACGGTTTTCATATGGTCTTAAACTCTATGTTTGTAATGAACGAAGAAAAATAATCATTTTTAATTTATGATGCTTTTTTCATATTTTTCCCTAAGAGAGAGATTCCATTCATCTGCTTCCAGAGTTTTGGATGCAAGAAGAAAAAAACAACCAAGATTTGTTGAATTTGGTGTACTATTCTAACACAAAATGGTTCGTTTTACGTAGAAAGGATTAAAGGGAAGAAAATTCCTTATTTGCTTAAAAAAAATATGTATATCGTCTTGGTTATGGACGATGGTTGGCCAAGCAACCACTTTATTACTCTGTCATAAAAATTTGTGGGTTTGTTGTCATTAGTACCATACACACCTTATCAAGTCATAAAAATTTGTGGGTTTGTTGTCATTAGTACCATACACACCTTATCAAGCCGTAAAGAACTAAACAATATTTATATGATATCAGAAATTGTAGTATTGTCAGACATTTAAACCAAAGAATACATATCATGATTTATTTCTCTTTGAAAACCATACACATGGTGTAATTAAGATAAGTACCAAAAAGGTCTTTAATAAATTTAATTCAAATTTAATACACTGTAAAATCTAACAGAGTAAAATTTGTCTTGGCCGTGAGGTAAATTTACGCCGTAACGCCAATATATCCAGTTGTCTGTGCCCTGTTTTATAAACAAGAGAAGCAAGGTTAGCTTGAAACTGCAGCAAAACAAACGACTTTCGATGTATCAATTATTTAAATAGTAAAAAAATGCGTTTAAAGCATGATACACATGAACAAATAGTTCTATATCTTTGCCTTCAATGTACATGTTTTCGGAAAGACCTCTCTGTGTCCGTAAAGGACATTTAGCATACTATTAGTAGGAATGGATACTGCGGGCATTACCATATAATTTACAAAGGATTTAGTCTCCCTCTCTTTTTTTGTTCCTGGTAGAATACTGGTACAATACTTGGGCGATGTGAAAATCGACCAAGATAGATAGATAGATAGATAGATAGATAGATAGATAGATAGATAGATAGAATAATTCCATAGCCATTGTTCTCCTTTCCACTTACCTGTTATCTCTTGTCTGCACATCGCCATTTCATCTCATCCAATTTAATCATGGCTTGTTATTCAATTTATCATTACCAAATGAAAATTTAAAAAAAGAAGTTTTGCATTACGGTACAAAATTTCTGAATGTGCAGGATATTGCAATGTCTGAAATAAAGGATTTCAATACAGCTGGTACCCTTGTACAATAAGTAACGAAAAAATTGATAATTTCTAAAGATTGTTGTTTTAATATCTTATAAAAAATGTAAGATAAACACTTCTTGTCATTTAGTAACATTGGTATACACCGAATCTATATATATACACATCTGGCTTTTTTCAAAAAAAAACTGCAGATAAGAAAAAAGTAGTCAGATATGTAAAATTATTTTCTTAAACACTTACGAAAAAATATGAGTAAGGCTCCCATTTCAGATAATAAACTCCTGCAAAACTTACTTTTGTCTGTTTTTCACTTGACAAAATATCACTCCTCAAATACCATTTGAACAAGCCCGAAAAGCCAGGACTAACTCTGCCATGGACGATCCCAAGCCCGGATGAGAAAGGAGGAGGTTTGGGCAAGGGCCAATCACCCTTTCCAGTAAAACAACAACCGATTACAGAAACTTGGAGGGCAAGCAAAACTTGCTATGGCCACAGAACCATGTCGTGTGAAATCCTTGAAGATAACAACCTCAGGTGGGAAGACACGCATATGATCGCTGGAGGGGAAAGCCTACGGGAAGTCTCCAACCAGAGAACGACATCCATGAGATCACATCAACACCAAAAAGATGCATCCGTGTAGGATGTTGGAATATAATAGCAAGGGAAATGGGGAAATACCATCTAGAGATACTAGGCATAAGCGAAGCAAGATGGACTGGTTTCAGAGAAGCAAAGGTCAACACCGGAGAGTCTGTACTGTATTCTGGGTCAGATGAACAACATCTTAAAATTGTAGGAATCATGTTGAACCCTAAGACTAGGAAATGCCTAATCAAGTGGAATCCAGTGAATGAAAGGATCATTATTGCTAGGTTCAACTCAAAATATGTAAAAACCACCATTATTCAGAACTACAGCCCTACGAACGATGCAGATGAAGAGGAGAATAATGATTTCCACGAAAAACTGCAGAAAGAGATTGAGTCAACACCGAAGCATGACATGCTGATCGTTATGGGAGATGCAAATGCCAAAGTGGGTTGTAACAACAAAAGCCATGAAAAAGTTTTAGGGAAAGAAGGCTTAGGCATCATGAATGAGAATGGTGAAAGACGTATTGAATTTTGTGAAGAAAATGATCTTGTGATTGGAGGCACATGCTTCAAACACAAAAATATTCACAAATACACATGGACCTCACCAAACAACAGAGACAAAAACCAAATTGATCACTTCATCCGCAATGGCAGATACAGGAGGTCTCNAAAAAGTTTTAGGGAAAGAAGGCTTAGGCATCATGAATGAGAATGGTGAAAGACGTATTGAATTTTGTGAAGAAAATGATCTTGTGATTGGAGGCACATGCTTCAAACACAAAAATATTCACAAATACACATGGACCTCACCAAACAACAGAGACAAAAACCAAATTGATCACTTCATCAGCAATGGCAGATACAGGAGGTCTCTCGCTGATGTACGAGACATGATGGGTGCAGATGTTGGCACTGACCATAACCTTGTGGTCGGCAAAGTGAAGCTTAGGCTTTCAAGACACAAACTCAAGACCACCACCAGAAGGGCAACATTCAACACTGCACTTTTGAAACAAAAAGACATCCAAAAGCAATTCACAATAGAGTTGAAAAACAGGTTTGAAGCACTGAAAGAGAGCATGAAAACGGCCATGGAAGAGGCAAACATACAAAAAGAATGGGAGGATTTCACCACAATCTACACCGAGACAGTCGAAAACATCCAGGGCAGGAATAGGAAGGATCATAAAGGGTGGATAAGCAGTGAAACTTAGAAAGCTATAGACGAAAGGAAGAAAATGAAAAATGAGATAAACTGTGCAAGATCAGAGAGAATTCATGCTATCAAAAAACAGAAGCATAGTGAGATGGACAAGAGTGTAAAGAAAAAGGTCAGAGAAGATAAACCTAAGATAATAAATGGGCTCGCCGACGAAGCGGAACATGCAGCAAAAAACAATGACATGGAAACTCTGTACAGGATTACAAAGCTATTGTGCAACAAGAAAAAGTAATCAGCAACTGGTGTGAGAGAAAAAACTCGTAAGATACTCATTGAAGATGGTCATATACTTCAAAGATGGAAAGAACACTTTGAAGAAGTATTAAATGTTGAGAATGAATGTGACAAAAATATGGGGAAAGATGAGTTTGAGATCGGTAATGTCGAAACCATCGAAGAAATCAACACAGGCCCCTTCACAGAAGAATAAGTGAAGATAGCAGTAAAAAAGTTAAAGAGCAATAAAGGAGAAGGAGTAGATAACATCAGCGGAGAAATGTTAAAAGCTGGTAGCAAGATCACATACAAGAAATTACTGCACATGTTCGAGAAAGTGAGAGAGAACATCAATATGCCAAGTAACTGGAAGAAATCAATGATAGGTAAAGTACCAAAGAAAGGTGACTTTACTAAATGCGACAATAGTAGAGAAATATCCTTGCTCTCCATACCTAGGAAAGTCTTCTGCAGAGTTGTTTTAGAAAGAATCAGGAAAGGAGCAGTAGAAAAACTGAGAAACGAGCAGGCAGGAATATAGAAAAGGACACGGGACAGCTGTGCAGATTTTTTATACTTCGAAATATTGTCGAACAGTACATTGAGTGACAAGCATCACTGTACATTAACTTTATTGACTTCCGTAAAGCCTTTGATAGCATTGACAGAGAGAAACTTTGGAAGATTCTGAAGTTTTATAGAGTTCCAGATCTCTTTATAGAGATCATAAAAATAATGTATAGAGGAAGTAGTAGTTGCGTCATTAACAAAGGGCAGACGTCAGAGTGGTTCTTCGTAAAAATTGGAGTTTGACAAGGCTGTGTGATGTCAGGCTTCCTCTTCATTGTTGCTATAGATTGGATCATGAGAAAAGCGACAACGGCAAAGAAAACAGGAATAAGAAGGACGTTTACCACCCAGCTTGAAGACTTAAACTATGCAGACGATATCCCCCTCCTACCCGGCAAGCACCAACATATGCAGGAAAAAACTGAAAAGTTATGTAAATATGCTGAAAACATCGGTCTCAAAATCAACACAGACAATACCAAGGTGTTGAGACTAAATCACAAGGAAAACCGTCCAATCGAGATCAAGGGCGAAAGTGTTGAAGACGTGAACACCTTCACATATCTCGGTGCCATAATAAACAAAACAGGAGGATTCACTGAAGATTCCACACAAAGGCTGAGTCTAGCAAGAAATGCGTTTGCCATGCTTAACCCACTCTGGAAGTCAAACCAATACAGTAGCAAGACCAAGATTCAAGTGTATAACAGCAATGTAATGTCCATGCTACTCTATGGAGGAGAGATGTGGAAATTTAATGAAAATGATGTCACCAGATTGGAAATATTTCAGCGAAAATGTCTGAAAAGGATTTTCCGTATCTTCTGGCCCACAAAAATCACAAACAACGAGCTCTACCTTAGGAAGAAGACCATTCCAGTAGAAGAGATCATAAGGTGTAGGAGATGGATATGGATTGGACACACTCTGAGAAAGCCACAAAATGATAGCTGTAGAGTAGCCTTAACATGGTCACCAGAGGGAAAAAGAAAGAGAGGACGCCCATGAACAACATGGCGGAGGAGTGCGGAAGCAGAAAGAAATGATCTGGGATGGCAAACATGGAACGAAGTCGGGAACATAGCCAAAGACTGAGAGAGATGACGGAGGATGCTGTCAAACCTTATGAGCCGCACATGGCTCGAAGAGGATAAAAAGAAGAAGAATAGGCCGGACTGAGAATTCGATATTTACTAAGCTCCATCAATGGCCATGGCCATTGCACATAATGGCTAAGCTTGACGCTGTGCAGCAATTTTGAAGTTGCACTCGAAAGCTGCAAGTGATGTATTCGGTGCTATTAAATCTATTGGTGGATACTATCTGTAATGCCTCTTTCAATAATTGATCATCTCTATTACAAGAAATTGAAGGCATAAAATAAAAATTGAAATTAGAATTAACTGACTTATATAATGAAGTTATGGAAACAAATAAGTATCAACAAAAGAGTTTAAAAATATGATAAAAAAGAAGCTAACAAATCCTGCAAGAATTTGTGGAAAAAAAGTGGAAATAAAAAGACCATTATCATTTGCTTTACCACGTCCTTGTCTCCCTAAAGCATCCCAGGTATCATGATCACTTTCAACCCGTGTATGAAAGTCATCGAGTATCACCAAGTTATCTGCCTTTGGTATTCCTGTGATACAGGTCCTCAAATCTTGACAAAACGCTTGAGTAACGCTTGAGAGTACAGGGTAGTTTCATCAACATAGATATTGAAAAACTGAAGAAAATCACTGGGAAGGTCATTGATGTAATGAAGGAAGAGAGTTGGACCAAGTACATAACCTTGAGGAATGCCAGAGTTAATGGAATATTCATCAAATTGAATTCCATCCAATGTAACAGGTAATTTACGATCTGAGAAAAAGTACTAGCGGATTCCAAAGACCGTTTCACAATAACATTACCAGAAAGGTTATGAAGCAAACTAGAGAGCCACACCTTAGCAAATGCATTGAAAATATCAACCGCTTTATCTCTTTTTTATCAGAATTATCTGTAAACCTATAGATACGTTCCGTGATTAGAGTTGAAAGTTCACTAGTGGAACAAGACCCTTTAACAACGTACTGAACATAAACCAAGAGACCTACGTTCTGCAAGATTTCTAGCAGAGCATTGTTGATAGGTCGTTGAAAGACCTTACTTATGTCAGAACGAAGGATTACAGGTCAATATTTGCGAGAACCAGATAGATCATCTGCATTTTTGAAGAAAGGGAATACAGAAACTTTTCAGGATAGGGGAAAACAAGACTCCGATGTACAGAGATTAAAAAGTTTGGACAGAAAGTAAGGTAGCTTAGACGCACACTCTCTCAAAGCAACTACAGGAATCAAGTCTGGACCATGAGATTTAGTTTGATCAAGCCTATAAAAATCTTTGCAACCAACATTGTATTTATGATGACAGAGTCTATAATCTTATCAGTTTGCGAAGGGGACTCGGGCAAAGAAACATCAGTGTCATTTAAGGAGGAATTGGTGGAAAACAATTTAGAAAAATTATCAGTCTTTTCTCTAGAGGATATAAAAAGCAAACACTACTAAAGAGTGTAAGAATAGCTGACTAGCGAGAATTCAAAGAACTATTGTAAGTCTTCCGGTAATTTAAGTCTCTAAACAAAGAGAGATGCTTGAACTCGCTCAGCATAGTGAGATAAATCATCAGAAATCACCCTTTGAATAGTATTTCAAGCCCATCCGAAAAAAGCCCGAGATTCATCAGTTGAATCCTGTTGAAACTGAACAACAAAATGATTGTAATGAACAAAGGAAGAAGAAGAATTGGCATTGAACCAAGGAGGAGTATGATATTTGACTTTGTCACTACGACTAGCCATATACTTTTTAATATCAACTTGTACTCACTTTTTGAATTCAGTTGTATCATTAGAAGCCGAGTTGCTAAAGACTAAATCCCATGGAATCTTGTCAAGAAACTAAAATTCCCATCCCAATCAGCCTGATTAAATTCAAAACTCTTACGAAGATATGGCTTGTCAACAAGATTTGAAACAGTTACCTTAATCTCAACAGTGACAACAATATGATCCGAAGATCCGAAAGGAGGTAATGATAAAACAGTACAATGTGTAGAAACAGAAACAAAAAAGAAATCTGAAAGAAAAAGTTTTCTTCAACCTGAATCAGGAAATATTGTTCGAAAATAAAAAAGCTGTAGAACATTATGGGCAAAAGTGAATCTGTATGTAACTTGTCCAGGCCTGTCAGTTCTGTTCGGGTGACTTAACCAGAACATGTGAGGAACATTTAAGTCACCAAAAACGAAGATATTAGCAGTGTGATGCTTTTTCAAAGCCTTATCATTTGAGTCTGATACTCTTTTAATAATTGAGCAAAAACCAGAAGAGGGAAATCGATGCAAGAAAAATAGTTAACAAGTGGCCTGAAGAAGAGACAAGCTAAGGTATGTGAAAGGTTAATTTTATTATAATTCATATAATGAAGCAAAGTCAATGTGCCTCATATGGATGGATGTACTTTCAAATGATAGCATGAAACCTTGTAAACTAAAAATCTATCTAGATACTAAAGAGAAAGAAAGATAAACCAGTAGAATACTTTTTAAAATTTCGTTATGATTTGAAAGCAAGAGAAACGGTGTTTTAAGTGTTTAGTAACAAAGAGAGTAAGAAGAGTAATGGATTTCTGACATCTTATTATATTAGCAAGCTAATAGCAAAGGCTGGAAAACCCCATAATATTGGGAAAATAGTAATTTTACCAGCTGTGTTTCCTAAGATTTCCTCAGTTATGAAACAAAACGAAAGTGAAATTACTAATTACATCCCTCTAAGCAACTCGTCTGTGTCATAACTCATGGATAAAATAAGAGAGGATCTAGAAAAGCAATTATATTTCAAGCGAATAAGAAAATTTCACTTGAACTATAATTGGATGTGTTACTAATGAAGCAACGTCCATGACAGGCAGATAGAAAGGTTTTATTGCGCATTTGAAAAAAGCTGTCTCGGAAATATTTTGTGTTTTCAAAGAAATTTATTGTTGCAAAGAAAATGAGTGCACGTCTGCATGATGTCCTTACTGTTGATAAATAAGGAACTAATCATGTAAAATCAAAATCTCTCCTTTTTTGAAGTTTGTTAAGAAAATGGAGAAGAGCTTGAGTACTTTGTATTACATACAGGGATGAGATGGCTATCAAAGGAGAATTGTCTTTAACATTTCACTGGGTTTTGGTATTCTGTTATCTCTTTTCTTGCTAACATTCAACTTTGAGAACAACAGCTTGCAGCTCAATATAATGTATTTTACTTATCAGATATATTCCAAAAGCAAAATTCACTTAACAAGACAGCTCCAAGGGAAAAATTCTAATCTGATATCTAGTAAATCGCTATTGCTTCTTTTCTTGGGAAACTACAGTTGCATAAAGATAATATCAAGCGTCAACCATTTGAAAATCTCCTTTGTTTCGAACCTGCTGGCAGCAATTTCCACAATGCTGATTTTGTATTATATGATGAAGCTCAGTTTTGTGACCTAGTCATGACTGATATACCAACTTGGGTTTCAATTCTTTTAGACGTTAATGTTGGTGATATAAATATATATCTTTGCAAAATAGTTTCACTGAATTACAAAGCGATGAAATAATTCGTGCAAGATTCACAGGTGGATTGCTTAACAGCTGGAAAAAATGATATTGTTACAAAGTACCTATTACTCTGCCACAGTTCTTTTTAGTTGCTTTTTTTCTTTTTGCTTAAAATGATTCAGTCATGTTTCTCAACTTGTATCAAAAGTGTACAATTCACTAGACATTGTGAAACAAAGTGATCTTCGACTATCATTTACATCGAGAGAAACTCTCTAGGAAGCATGAAACACAGGGATCTTTTTGAATATAATGCGATCTTTTGTGTTCCACTCACACACTTTTCTTAAAATGGTTTACTCAAATTTTTAACCAGTGTGCATAAATAAAAGCTCCAGTGAATTAATGAGTAGGGTAATTTATTTGCAAAAAATTAGTTTTCATTTAAAAATAACGCTAAATTATATACTGTTACTTTGAATATTAAAATAATATCTTCACCTTCCTATCAGTAGAAAATAGAATAGGGTTTTCTTTTGTCGATCAAGAAGGGGTCAATGGATAAAAAAGATTGAGAGCCACTGATATAGATACACAAAAGATACAAGAATTTGTGAAGATAAATCATTGTAATATTTCTCTCGATAGCCGTTATGGAAACATTTCGTAAATCTCTTTCACCATTTTCACCTTCCCAAGGCTCTCCTGTGTGAATAACTGTCATGGTCCCTAACTGCAATACGATTCACCAAGAGGCGTTTATTTGGAGTATCTTACTTCTCTTGTTCCGGTTTACTCACATCCTCCTTGACTGTACGGCTCCACCTCTGTATTCCTTTGCCCCGCTTTTTTCCCCTGCAAATATTTCCCCAAATCATTGCAATCTTCTTTCTCTCTTGTCTGTTACTAAGAGGAGGCTGTCTGCCCATTTTTTTCCTTTCATCATTGTTGGGCTTTTGCTTGTCTTGTACTTGAATACTTTCAGGTTGATAGAAATGTCATGTCGCTTATCACATCCCCATAAACCAAGCCATTTATCCTACGGGACTTCAGTTTTCTATTCCACACCCTTTCTGCAGTCTCAATATAGCCCCATTGTTGTGACTATGAGGGTGAATAATGATGACATTGACAGCGTGTCGTAGACTTTTTGGTCTTGGCTTTTCATTTTCAGCTTGGTACTTTTTCCTTGTGATAGCACTTGCTCCGTCTCCGTCTGCCCTGCTTTCTTTCAGTCTTTCTCTCTCCAGATATTTTATTCAATTCTCTTCTCTGACTTCAATCTTCTTCCCAGACTCATCACATAAGGCAGGCCTGCTAGCAACTAGAATAACCAAAGCTGTCTTTCATGTATCTCTCCTGTTATGGTTTCGTAGACCAGATTCCTAATACAATCCTATCTCATCTTTATTTCCTCATTCTATCTTTGTGGTATTTTGACTGATGTTGTACATTTTCTGTGCACATTTTCTAAGGTAACCAATTTGCTTGTAACACTTCTTTCTTCCTAAAGCAGTACCAGATGAGGCCCCGAGTTATTGAGCCCTCTCTTTTTGGGGGGTCTACAAATACGGCATGGAAATATTTTTTGTGTTCTAGCCTTCCCGCCTGGAGCATCTGTAAGCAAAATATTGACTGAAAGTAAGAATTTCCTTCGTAGCATCCACACTGTTATTTTCAGGTTTTACTTGTCCCTTTCACCCCGAGCTCTTTTTTTTACTATCCTTTTACCGACTCTATTGTCATTGCATCTGATAAATAATCATTTTGAATGCTTTTCGCTATCTTCCTTGTTCAAAATAATTAACTTCTCCCAAGTTCTCTGTTAAAAAAATATCTGGAGCAGTTTAACCCGCCTTGCTAACGCTTGTACAGCGGCGTGATCAGACGCTATTACCATTCCAATGATACCTTTTGACCTTTCTCATTCGTCTGAATCCCAAATATTTCGACTTCTCCCAATGTCTCCATCACACCTATAATAAACTAGTTAGCTCCAATAATTTTACCCAATTTCATATTTTTCGTATTTTCCGTATTTTCCGTATCATTTCCTTTTCTTTCACCAACTGTACTGGTCCTTCTACTTTTTCTGCCAATTCTTACTTATTTCACTTATTCTTTATGTTGAGCACCTATTCAATATGTCTTTTCCACCTCTCCTGGGTGTCCTCTTCTTCTGACAAGATTCTTTCATTCCACCCTTAAGTGCCTTCATATTTATAACCGTTGCTCTTCTCTTCTTGTCTTTAGCCAAATTAGGCAGTTTTTATCCTATTTTCCTCTAGATTTCTGTTCAAATCTTATATGTCTCCTCTTTTACCGTAGGTACCTCTTGTATAGCCCTGTTGTTAATATCCTTGTGGGCTGGATATTGGCAACCTCCTCGTGGTCCAGCCTGCAAGTACCAATCTAACTTTGGGAAACTAATGCCAATACCTGAACAACAGAGACAAACTAGAAAATCTAACGACATGTCAAAGATACATGAACCATCTGGTCCAGCTATCCTTCAATTAAATGTAGAAGGCCTTACACGACCAAAATGTGAAGTCATTCAAAAAATCGCCATGGACAATTCAATTTCCGTTATTCTACTGCAAGAAACACATGCCACCAATGACGACAAAATCAAGATATATGGGTTTTCTCTCATTGGTTCAATCAAACACTCTAAGCATGGTATTGCCACTCTTGTACGTAACGACCTTCCTTCTGTTGAAATTGGCCGCAGTAATGTTGATAGTGCAGTTGAATGGCTAACCATATCGATCAATGGAGAAATTACAATAACAAACTACTACAAACCACCTAATTCTCCGTTTGAACCACCACCCCATTATGATGACCCAAACAATATACTCTGGTGATTTCAACTGTCAT
>RDPX01000256.1:128919-160597 GCA_003991215.1 Morbakka virulenta
TGTATTTCTTTCGCTTTGTCTTTCTGTCTTTCTGTCTCTCGCTCTGTTCTCTCTGTCTCTCTCTCTCTCTCTTCTCTCTGTCTCTCTGTCTCTCTGTCTCTCTGTCTCTCTGTCTCTCTGTCTCTCTGTCTCTCTCTGTCTGTCTGTGTGTGTGTGTGTGTGTGTCTCTCTCTCTCTCTCTCTCCCTCTCTCTCTCTCTCTTTATCCTTCAAAATCTCGATATTAAGCGTGATCAACCTCGTTCTCTGGACTTGTTCCTTTCTGAACCCCTTTACAGCGTTCTCATGACAGAGATTTTCTGGCATCAATTGGGAATATCGTAAAATTCTCTAGTTGTCTATCAAAATCCTGTACAAGCCTCCTTTTCAGGAACCGTAAGCCCTTCTTAACACCAAACTCTTATGTATTCAGGCGTGGGACCATGTTTATGTGGGCCAGTTTGCTTATCTTATCTCCAGATTACACTAAAATCATTTCGTAAAACAGTCCAGTAACTTTAGAGTAAGATCATACTTAAGACTCCTCTTTGATTCGAACCTTCAATATCTATTTCGTAATTTCTGGGATCAGATGTTCGTGCATTGGAAGGAAATCGTTATTTTGTAAAACGCTTACCCTTACATGGAAGATTGAGATGGGATTTGTAACGATAGGGAACTGAGGGAAGAAAAAACATTCAAAAGATATAATTGCAAAATGATTTAATTAAGAAAGTAGTTCTGATAGCTAAAGTGATGCAACATGGGACCATAAAACTCATAGGTGCTTGGTCACACTCAGTTTGGTTCACACTTGTTTTCTATTTTCAATAATTTCAAACCCTTTCTTTCAACATGATTTTCATAACGCATTATTTCCATAGTCCTTGGCATTATCTTTAAAGCACCAAGAGTGTCTGTACTCTCCATTCCGAATGCCACCAAATAGTATACTTCTACTAAACTTTCTTTTCTTGAGCATTCTTCCCAATAATCTTTTCTATAGGTATTGCCATGGGTGGTATTCTAATGAGCTTTCCTAGGTACATCCAGCTCCGTTTGTTGCATACTGTGTGACTCTTGACGTCTTCCTCCTTATGTCAACGTTGCTCATCGTTGTTATAAATCTTTCTATGAGTATAGTTTCTTTCCCCGGGACAGCTAAATAGTAAACTCTTTGATTTCTGAGTGCTTTTCTTCACCCTATGACTTAAATGTGTTAAAGTATAAAGTCATCTGTTATCTCTCGACGTAAAACATTTTTTGTCCTATCTTTTTTTCTTTCGTCTTCTCTTTCTTCTTGTACTTCTACTAGTACTTATTCTTGTACTTCTTGTACTTCTTCTACATCTTCTTGTACTTCTTCTTCTTGTACTTCTTCTTGTACTTCTTCTTGTACTTCTTCTTGTACTTCTTCTTGTACTTCTTGTACTTCTTCTTCTACATCTTCTTGTACTTCTTGTACTTCTTCTTCTTCTTCCTCTACTTCTTCCTCTACGTCTTCTTCTACTTCTTCTTCTTCTACTTCTTCTTCTTCCTCTACTTCTTCTTCTACGTCTTCTTCTACTTCTTCTACTTCTCCTTCTCCTTCACTGTTCCATGCCATTAGTGGCTTTATACGTTGTAGTTCTTATCCACGAAAAAAGATGTCTCAATTTCCTAAAATAGTCTGAATGTATGGGCCCTTATGGAAAGGCTTGGTTTAATCAGAGGTCAACCAGGCATTATGAATACAAAAAGATTAATTTTCACTAATTGTCCCCGGTTTGACAAAACGTCATAGTTTAGCATTGTTCTAAAGAGATAGCATTGAAGAGATCATCATGAAATTAGTATCCATAAAAGTGTATAATACCTCTGCTGAAAGTCTTGTTTTAACGTTTCAAGTTTAAACTGCTCTGGGTGAACCTACTTCCACTCCTGGGAGCCAAGGATCTTGAAAATTGTTCGTCATTGACGAAACTTACATTTTTAAAACATAGTTAATATCAAAGCGTTTTGCAGAGGTAAAATACCCATTAGAAACATGCTATCGTTTATTAAACCCTCTATTACCAATTTTTTAAAGAATTCAAAAATCATAAAGTTCTAGCAAGCAAACCTATTTTAATCAAAAAAGACAAATTGGAATGGCGACTGTATGCATCCTGGATGATTTAAAATTGAGACTAGATCCTTTAAATGAGCTATCGTTCATACAAAAATTATAACGGAAATTTTGTGGCATGTGCCCCTACCACATATTGAAAATGCCAAAAAACTACGATCATTAAATGGGATCAGTGCTATCGTCATAGCGACAGTATCAGGATTAAGACGTTGTGAGAGTTGAGTCAGATGACATGGCATCAAGCCAAAAACCAAACCAGAACATTATCAGACCACTTCAATTATTGATAATAACAATAGAAAGTACTAAGACTGCAAAAGAGGAATCAATTAAATTAGATGTTTTCCCTGAATTTGGTCTAAGATCTAAAGATCTAAAGGACAACATAGTATTCGGACGCATATGTGACAATAGTATGGTATACAAGAATGAAGTCTGGAGTTGTCAAGATAAAGACCAGGCTGGGGTGTTCTTTAAGCGGTAGAATGAATGACCCATCGTGGTAAAAGCAGCCTATGTACCAATCGTTCTATGTACGAACTCTAAGAAAGATTAGGAGAGAGAAATCAAGTAACACCAAGCAATTTCAATAAGAGTATCAAAACCAATCTGAATTCATTTTGTCGTTTCAAGTGCTTCAATAGTGACATATTTTTTCAAGGCAGAGATACAAGGAACACCTCGAAGAAGAAGCTTTAAAGTTTTCTCCATTAGTTTTTCAAAAAGTTCAAGGTCTATTGATTATAAAGCTCATATATATCAACAGCATTTGTTGGGTTCAAGATCAGCAGTAACTACAGTATGACCTGATAAAGTAGAAGAAGGGGAAGAATTTTTTAGAAAGTCAACAAGAATTTGTCAGAAAATCAAAAGAGGATCAAGCAAAATATTTTTACCAGTATTACTGTCAGGAAATATGGTTTGAAGTTCAATGATCTGCGTAATATCATAAGTCAAAGAAAAGTTACAGAAAACGTTAGCTGGTCAATGACAATAATAAAATAATGAACTAATTAAACCATTTTTTGTGCTAAGTAATAAAAATTACCAATGACAAAGGTATTGACTAAATTGTTAGTCCCCAAGGCTTTGAAAATACCACAAGATATGCTCCCTAAAGTAAAATAAGAATAAGGTGGAGATCTGGGTAGAAAAGTAGATGACACGTTGCTATAAAGAGCGACAGAGACACAAGAACGCATAAAACATTTATTCAAATGGTCAAGACCAAGCACTTTATTTATTAATAGATCATTATGTGGGAGAGAAAGATGGCAACCTTCTCGTGGTCTCTCCTGTGAGTAGCAGTTACACTGTGAAACCAATTGCTATCAGGATTGCGAACTGATCATCGCATTTGCTATGGGTGGTAAAAGGATAACCCCTCGGCGCACTGCAAAAGTATCTACCCCTCGTGAAGCGAAATCTACAGCTCACCATCCAAGAAAACAACCAAAACAATTGGAATTTGGTATCAGCACATTGAATGTTTGAGGCCTCACCGCTTACGCTAAACAAGAGTCACCAGTTAAAGATTGCAAGCAATACAACATTGACATCATCTGCATACAAGAATAAAAAACAAAAGAACATTTCGAAAAATCCACACCAGCGGGATATAAAAGAATCCTTTTGCAACAAAAAGAAGCCACTTTTCACGGTATGGGCTTTGTAATAGGCCCTAGACTATCGAACTGTAAATATAAATACAAATACATAAGCGACAGAGTATGCATTTTTGATATTAGCATACCCACTCGGAAAGGTACTCCTCTCAAAACAAGAATAGTAAACGCGTACGGTTCAACTAGCGAACGTGCATCAGCATCTCCGGCTATACTCGAAAAATTCTACTTGGAAATCAGCCATCAAGATACCATCGAAATGGAAACTATTCGTTTGTGCTGATTTCAATTCCAAGCTAGGAAAGCTAACTCTGAATGATATCGCTGCTGGATTACAATCTTGTATGGGATCATACACTACAGGCAAACGCAACGCAAATGGAGAAGCTCTCGTAAATTTTCTCACAAACAATGGGCTATTTGCAACCAACACAGCCTTTAAACGTCCCAGTAGGTACAGAACCACATGGATAGGCTACATCGCTGATAATAACCGTCAGAACGCCAACAAACCGGTATTCAATCAAATTGATTATATCCTATGTCAAAAGTCAGCAACCGCAATCATACAAAATTCTCAATCATACGGAGGTACAGATACCAATTTAAATCACAAACTAGTAGTCTCCAGGATAAGAATCAATCAACTTCATCTGGACCATAAGCAACCATCAAAGAAATCCGCCAATAAAAAATCCAACATAGAAAACATACGCAGAAACACCGATATCAAATACAATTACCAAAGGCTCTTGCAAAGTAATTTAGATTAACAAACTACAGATCCCAATCCCACCAAAGCTCTTTTGAATCTGCTCATATGTATAAAAATGTCTGCAAAAGAAGCAGATGACACTGTCAAATACAGCAAAAAATCTAAAACACCCGATCCGACTTTTGTTGAATTATCGGAACAACAAAAGTCGCTCCGCCTAACAATTTGCCAAAAAGGTGTCAGTAGAGATACCATTGCGCACCGCAAGAAATGCAACGATATCTTGCGCCAAATCAACAAACGACTCAAAAACATTGCCATAGAAGAAGCAGACAGCTTGGCAGATGAAATCGCATCTACTGATGACAGCCGTAGAATGTTTAAAGCGGCAAAGAAACGTCGTACCATGAAACCGACACCTGCCATCATCGTCCAGAATGAAGAAGGCAACTTCATGGGCTCAGATACTAACAAAGCAAAAATAATAGAAGAATGGTTCCAACAACAATTCACTGATGATACTGACGTCCCACCAGAACCATTTGAGAGAAATCCAAGACCTCTCAATAAACCGATCACTGTAGCGGAAATAGATATTGCCATCAAATACCTCCAAAATGGTAGAGCAGCCGGTTCTGATGACATAAACAACGAGCTATTTAAGTACGGTAAAGAAATCGTTGCGGCCCCACTTGGCAATATATTCAACCCAGCCTTTGCTCAACATACACTGACTGATTCGCAAGGGGAAGGCATCTTGATCATTATACCAAAGCCAAAAAAGCTTCAAGGCCCCCCTGCAAACCTTCGCCCGATCGCACTGCTGAACAGTACAAGGAAAATTTTATCTACCATTACCCTGAAGAGAATAAGGGATAAAGTAGACAAATATACAGGATTACATCAAAGCTGATTCAAAAGAGGTAGAAGCTGTGCCGACATCGTCTGGGCACAACGCATGTTAACATCCGTCGTTTTTGCTAAAAAATGGGACTTCCACAAGATGTGTATCGATATGTCAAAAGCCTTTGATACCATCAAACGCAAACGAATACTTGGGATTCTTATACACGCGGGATGCAATGAAGACCAACTAAGACTTGTGCTTATACTACTATCAGGAACATCTCTTCGTGTTCGAATCCAAAACGCACTCTCCGATTTATTTGAAACCTACATAGGATTACCTCAAGGAGATAGTTTATCACCAGTATTATTCATATGTTATCTCGCACACGCTCTAAGAAAAATCAGAAACAATTCCATCAGACCAAATCCTCTCGTTTCTTCCCTTGGTATGCCACTGGAAATGGAATATGTAGACGATGTCGACTTTTTAGATGAAGAAAAAGAAAATCTGGAAAAATTAATAAAAATTGCTGCAAAAAAACTTAAAGAAGAAAGTCTATTTATGAACGAAAGTAAAACTGAGTTTACACACATATATCTTGCCGAAATATCTGACACCGATCAGGAAAGAACACCTATTCAAGGCTGGGAAAACTGGGATAAGTGTAAAACTTTAGGGTCCCTGCTGTGTAGCTCAGCAGACATCTCAGCCAGACGCATCCAAGGCAACATAGCATTTAAATCATTATCAAAAATCTGGGCTCGTCGCACTAAGATTCCGCTCAAAGCCAGACTCAAACTTTATAACGCGTACGGCCTCTCCATCATGCTATATAATTGCGACAGCTAAGCTACCAACAAAGCCATGATGAATAGAATAGATATATGCCACCGTAAACACTTGCGAACAATAGCAGGTCACCTATGGCCCCAAAACATAATCAGTAATAAAGAACTGTATAAAATTTGCCAAACGGATCCTATATCTACACTAGCAGCAAACCCAAGATGGTCTATGCTAGGTCATGTACTACGCATGGACATCAACGCCCCCGCCCAGAAAGCCCTTGAATTCGCCATATCAGGAGCAACAACGTATAAAGCCAGAATAGGATGCCACTCTACAAATATTCTTAGCACCATCCGTGAAGACATCAAAAACTTCGGACTAGGGCAATTCCGTACCTGAAAGCAGCCCCAGAGTCTAAGGGGAAAAAAGACAGAAGAAGAACTGAAAACGTTTCAAAGAAGGTCTGATTGCATCTATGGGATGTTCTCGACTACCAAAGAAGCAGAACACATAGGATAAGTACGTAAGTAAGATCATTATGTGCATAGACACTTTGATCATGTAAGCAAAAGACAGAATCAACGTCAAAGAGTTAAATAGAGGTAAATAACCATTAATTCTAATATCATTACTGCTTTGAGAAACAAAAATAGTAGCCCCAGAGTGTACGTGGTTGAAGAAACGTTAAATAAAGAAACTAATGGATAACTTAAGAGTACCACTGAAGACCTGTAACTTTCTTAAATGATGCAGAAAGACCTTTATTGTGTGGATTTGAAGAGTCTGATTTAGCACATTTTGATAGACTCGATACTGCTTATTTAGAGGAAAAGATAAACTTGTTAGACAAACCAAAC
Source organism: Morbakka virulenta (assembly GCA_003991215.1). Classification (NCBI taxonomy): domain Eukaryota; kingdom Metazoa; phylum Cnidaria; class Cubozoa; order Carybdeida; family Carukiidae; genus Morbakka; species Morbakka virulenta. The sequence continues at coordinate 135,844 of RDPX01000256.1, forward strand.
AACTTCTACATTTTTCGACCCCAGCATCAACTATCCTTTCCAACAACTTTATAGGGTGACTAAGCAACTTTATGTCTCTGTAGTTAGACAAGCACTGAACATCACATTTGTTTTTACAGATGGGTACGAGGATGATCCTTCTCTAAGTGTCTGGTATTTTCTCTGTCATCATTATCTTGTTGAATAAAGTTGTAGGAAAAGTTGCAGCGCTTTAACCTAGGTATTTTCACACTTCTACTGGGATCTCGTCTGTAATTACTGCCTTCCCGTTCTTCGTTTGATCAAGAGGTCTCTTCACTTAATAAATGAAAAACAAAAGCCTTTCCCTAACTTTCTTTCATAGCATATAGCAAGGTAATGAGGGGCCCCAAAAAACCCCTCAGAATGGTTCTTCCGAATCACTCTTCTAATTATCAGGTGGAATGTGTCAATCATAAAACACTTTTGGTGCATTTTTCACCTGGGACTATTGATTGGTCCATATTGACTTGCCCACAACATATAAGATCATAGTCAAAAGAAAAAACGTGATAACGAATCGTTTTTCTACAAGCTAAGCAAGGTAATAAGGAGTTGCAGACATACTGAAAAATTAACCTCTTCAATGGCCTAGACATAATAGGAAACAACTAATTTACTCTCACATTCACACTATCATANATCAACGCCCCCGCCCAGAAAGCCCTTGAATTCGCCATATCAGGAGCAACAACGTATAAAGCCAGAATAGGATGCCACTCTACAAATATTCTTAGCACCATCCGTGAAGACATCAAAAACTTCGGACTAGGGCAATTCCGTACCTGAAAGCAGCCCCAGAGTCTAAGGGGAAAAAAGACAGAAGAAGAACTGAAAACGTTTCAAAGAAGGTCTGATTGCATCTATGGGATGTTCTCGACTACCAAAGAAGCAGAACACATAGGATAAGTACGTAAGTAAGATCATTATGTGCATAGACACTTTGATCATGTAAGCAAAAGACAGAATCAACGTCAAAGAGTTAAATAGAGGTAAATAACCATTAATTCTAATATCATTACTGCTTTGAGAAACAAAAATAGTAGCCCCAGAGTGTACGTGGTTGAAGAAACGTTAAATAAAGAAACTAATGGATAACTTAAGAGTACCACTGAAGACCTGTAACTTTCTTAAATGATGCAGAAAGACCTTTATTGTGTGGATTTGAAGAGTCTGATTTAGCACATTTTGATAGACTCGATACTGCTTATTTAGAGGAAAAGATAAACTTGTTAGACAAACCAAACAACTTCTACATTTTTCGACCCCAGCATCAACTATCCTTTCCAACAACTTTATAGGGTGACTAAGCAACTTTATGTCTCTGTAGTTAGACAAGCACTGAACATCACATTTGTTTTTACAGATGGGTACGAGGATGATCCTTCTCTAAGTGTCTGGTATTTTCTCTGTCATCATTATCTTGTTGAATAAAGTTGTAGGAAAAGTTGCAGCGCTTTAACCTAGGTATTTTCACACTTCTACTGGGATCTCGTCTGTAATTACTGCCTTCCCGTTCTTCGTTTGATCAAGAGGTCTCTTCACTTAATAAATGAAAAACAAAAGCCTTTCCCTAACTTTCTTTCATAGCATATAGCAAGGTAATGAGGGGCCCCAAAAAACCCCTCAGAATGGTTCTTCCGAATCACTCTTCTAATTATCAGGTGGAATGTGTCAATCATAAAACACTTTTGGTGCATTTTTCACCTGGGACTATTGATTGGTCCATATTGACTTGCCCACAACATATAAGATCATAGTCAAAAGAAAAAACGTGATAACGAATCGTTTTTCTACAAGCTAAGCAAGGTAATAAGGAGTTGCAGACATACTGAAAAATTAACCTCTTCAATGGCCTAGACATAATAGGAAACAACTAATTTACTCTCACATTCACACTATCATAAGACGTATTGTCAACCGAGAATAAAGTCGCTCTCGTGCGAAGAGATCATGAGTTTCCGGGCACTACAAGAGGGCTCAAAGACTTGGGTTGATTAAAATTTTCTATTTGGTGCTTCCTGTGGTAGTACTAGTACCCTAGCTAGTAAAACCTAGGGATATTCAAACACTTTATAAGAGCTTTCCCCACAGTCTACTACAACGAATCCAAATATATTATTTAGGGGAGGGGGAAGAACAATGTTTAAAAACTATTAATTACAACTAAATATTCGGAGTGTTAATTACAACCGTTTGTTTATTTTCAACCTAAAATCAACCTATAGCTACAGCTATGGCAGAATCTTGCTATAGAAATGTGTGACAACCCTTGCCTCCGGAGTTAAGAGAAAGCAGGTAGAACCTGGTACCCGCAGTCCACTAAGGGGAAATAAGGCGTCCCCTCCCGAATTGCTTAGTCTTGGGGTGATACCTCGGGCAAGTATCAACAACCCCTTAGCCTCCCCTGTCACGGTTACGATGAAGACGTCGGCAGCGGGGCGTTGGATGTTTCTTCAGGGCCGAGGAACTCTCTAGTCAGAGTCAACGGCTTGGAGTGACGCAGCAGCTAGGCGGATGATCTGTCACGACACGGACAACGGCTAGGTGTCATATACCATTACAACATGGTATTGCACGACAGGAGGCAATGCCGAACCACTGCCGTATCTTGCCAAGAACATTATGATGACAAACCTAAAACTAAAAAAAGCGGATAACGGCGTGAAGCAGATTGTCCACCCAGGAGCAATCCCATGTCCGGTATGGTTACCTTGAAGCCGCAGGGGGGACCAGACCTTCATCAAGCGACTGAGGCAATCCCAACTAAGAAAAGTATCAGAATTGGAACTTGGAATGTAAGAATACTGCATCAAATTGGAAAACTTTAGAATGTAAAACAAGAAATGACACGTATTGGAATCAACATCCTTGAGTTATGCGAAACTAGATGTAAGAATAACGGAGATTTTAGAAGTGACGATCATAGAATAATATACTCCGGAGAAAATACTCATAGGAGAGGAGTGGGCCTATTATTAGACAAAGAAAGTGCGAAATGTGTCCAAGGGTATTATCAACTATCAGAGAGAATTTTATTAGTGAAGATGGAAAGAAAACCATTTTTGGTGAACAAAACGACAGAGGAGAGAGATTTGTTCAATGGTGCACATCGAACGAACAACTTATCACTAACACATGGTTCGAAGAGCACCTGAGAAGACTATGGACTTGGAGTAGCCCAGAAAGGGAAACGAAGACTCAAATAGACTGCATAACTATCAATAAGCGTTTCAGAAATACAGTCCAACATTGCAAGACATACCCCAGCGCGGACTGCGGAAGTGACCATCTATCTCTTGTCTGCAAATTGAAACTGAAGCTGAAACAACTAAGGGGAAAAAAAGACAGAACCAAAACTGCATTATGAAAAATTGATAGAAAATCCAGAAACAAGAAAAGAATTTAACGTAGAAGTCAAGAATCGTTTTGGATTCCTTGAAGAAGAGGGCGAGCTTAATTCCTGCTGGAAAAACGTCAAAGAATCGGTAGTCTCAGCAGCAAAGACGGTCTTACTGGAGAAAGAAAAACAAACTAAAAAGAAATGAATGACATCAGAGATCTTGGAACTAATGGAAGAAAGACAACAAACAACAGACAGAAGAAGCGCGGAATATAGAACACTCGACCATCAAATCAAAATGAAATGTAGAGAAGCGAAAGATTAATGGCTCAATGCAGAATGTGAAGCGATAGAACAACACAAACAAAGAGATCCCGCAAAGATATACAAAAAGACCAAAGAAATCATTGGTTATAGAGCTCCAGCTTCCTCTGAATGTATACAATCTAAAGATGGGAAGATCATCATGGAGAAAGAAAAGGTGTTGGAAAGGTGGACAGAGTACATCGATGAACTTTTCAAAGACAACAGGGGAGACAAACCAGCCATAAATAATAACATTGATTGCCCTAAAATTCTGAAATCTGAAGTAAAGTCAACGCTAAAGAAAATGAAAAAGAATAAAGCTGCTGGACCCGAGGAGATTGTTACGGAAATGCTGACATCTCTAAAAGACTTCGGCATAGAGAAACTAACTGATTTGGTAAACAGATTCTACGACAGTGGAGATATCCCTGACGATCTAAGTAAATCCATCTTCATCGTACTACCTAAAAAGCGAGGTGCAACAGCTTGTGAATTACATCGTGTAATTAGTCAGACGAGTCACGTGATCAAACTGAGTTTGAAAATCATCATGAACAGAGCTCGAAGAAAGATCAGAAGAAAAGTTGGGAAGGAACAATTTAGCTTTATGGAAGATTCCGGTACCAGAAACGCCATCTTGGTAATTCGAATGTTGGCTGAAAGAGCAATAGAGTTGCAGAAGGATCTATACCTGTGTTTCATAGACTATTGGAAGGCATTTGACAAGGTCCAACTTGAGAAACTGTTTCAAGAACTCACAGCACTAGATCTAGATGGCAAAGATCTTCGCTTCATCCGCAACCTTTACTGGGAACAAACTGCTTGTATACGTGTGGAAAATGAACTGAGTCAATACGTCAAGATCAAGAGAGATGTCAGACAGGGCTGCGTGTTTTCTCCGGACCTATTTAACCTATTTAACCTATATGGAAAGATCAGAGAACTGGAAGGTTTGGGTGGGGTTAGTATTGGTGGCCACAACCTGAATAACCTGAAATTCGCAGATGACTCTACGTTAGTTGCAAACTGTCAGCAAGGACTGCAGAACCTTTTGAGCAACGTAGTGGATGAAAACAAGAAGAAAGGACTCGAAGTAAATCGCAAAAAGACCGTGTGTATGGTAGTAAGCAAGAAACAAAGTCCAAATTCAGCAGGTGGGCAAGTCTAATTACTTGGGAAGCTACATCACCCAAAATGGTAAATGTGACGTCGAAATAAAGCGGAGAATTGGATTAGCAAAGGATGCCTTCGACCGACTAGGAAAAAGTTTGAAACACCAGAAAATGTCAATGTCCACAAGAATGAGAGTACGCCATTGCTATGTAACATCTACCCTGCTGTATGGATATGAATGCTGGACAATATCAGTCGGAATGGAAAAGAAGTTGAAAGCTGCTGAAATGTGGTTCTTGAGAAGGATGTCAAGAATATCGTGGACTTTACGAAGAGCAGGAACGGAAAAGAACCTGTTGAGAACATTCCAAAGAAGGCAGATAGAATTCGTGGGACATGTCATGAGGAAGGAGGGCCTGAAAAACTGTACTAACTGGACGGAAAGAAGGAATCTAAGACAGAGGGTGGCAGCGAAGAACATTTTTGGGAAATTTGAGGGAGCATGTGGCAAACAACTGGAGGAATGCAATTCAAAGAAGTGAAACTTTACATCTGACAAGAAACAGGATTAATTGGAACATCATGATAGCCAACGTCTACAGACAAGGCACTCAGAAGAAAATCAACCCTTTTACTGAAAATGCTATGAATTTTCATTGTATTCCATTGCTATAAGACGTTCTCCCAAACTTCCTATTTAACAAAAAAAACTGTTAAGTTTTGGCAACCAAAGGCGATCCAGCTAGAACACACCTCCTGATCCACACAGTGGCAAATATAAGTTTTGAATTGGGGCAAACCTTAATTTTCAAGGCAATAGACCCTCTTAAAACCTAATACAATTTTAGAAAATTCTTTCACTATACCTATCGAGAAAAATGCCAAGGCGTTTTGGGTTTGGTAATTGAAAATGTTATGAATGAAACCAAATATTTGACACTGAGAGAATCAAGCACAAGAACCCTGAGCTATTTAAATAAGAGAGAAACGTATTGGCAATGTACACTTGGGAAATACACCACCAATTTTCAAAATTCTCTCATATAATACCCCAACTAGAAAAAAACCATTATCACAAATTGTGGCGAAGCAAGAGCAAAGTGGTCGCTAGTAAGAATTTTACACTTTTAGATGCAAAGTGTGACAAAAGTTGCCTACCTTAACCAGACCTTTGGCAACAAAAGCAAGACTGTATTACTGATCTTAGAGTATAGAAAGCGATTGGAAAATTTAATGAAACGAGGCAAGTCCTTGCGGATCACAAAGTGAATATGGTAACAAGAACGAGGTTTATGGAAGCAAGTTTCCGATCTCTCCTCTTATATGGAATCTAGACCTGTTACGTCAAGGATGGTGGTGCAAGAAAACTAGAGGTATGTTGGATGGAGCTGCTGAGGCAAATGGTGAAAGTAGCTGGAGGAGACGTCCCACTCAAGAGGGCGTGGAAGACACTGAATTCAGACTTCCATACACAAATGCTGATATCTTAAGTATTACCAAAGCCAACCTATTGTAAAGTGTTATCAGAAGTCAATACCTGAATAAAGAGGTCATATATACCGCTGCTCTAATACTATGATAACGAAGAAGTGCTACTTTGCGATACCAAAACGCGCTTACCTTCGTGGATCAACATCGCAAAGATGTTGAGCGTCTCTATTGAACAAGCTAAAAGAAGCATACAGCTAAAAAGTTGGTCTTCCTGCATTGATTTTGGCGTGAATTCAACAATGCATCTCCATGGTGACAGATTGCTGACTGGAGGATTCAAATTGGATGTTGGATACATGCACAGTTTTCCCTGTAAAGTTATGATGAAGCAATTATAAAGAGGTGATGCTTGCAAGAAAAATACAATATAGTAATATAAAGTTATATTATACTGTTCAATATTGACATGATTTCAGAAATTACCAAAATTTCACAAGAAAGACTAGTTTGATTGTTACGCACAATTTACATTTCAAGTGACAAGCACCTGCAGTTTGTATGGTGTAAAGTTAAGAATAAACTTTTTTGGGTGTGGTAATACAATAAAACTACACTGTGAATATAACAAATTTTTACTGACCACCAACTGAAAAAAATGCTAAAATTATCAAGCTTTGCCGAGCAATGAGAGTTTAATAAAATCTCAACATTTGTCACTCTGGGTGGTAAATAAAAATAGCCCATGCTCTGTCAGGTTAAGGTCAAGCTCGTTAGCACGAATAATGCACACAACAAAAATACACTGTGATTTCAGAAATTCTCCCATACTGCCTATTGACAAGATCTAAAAAATTAAAAAGTTTTGACATAAAAGATCAATTTGTTGGAAAAGTACTATTTGTCACGCTGTGTAATAAGTACAGGTGTAGTTTTTGTTGTTTGAAGTTAAGATCAGGCATTTTTGAGATGAAATACACACAAGCAAAATATACTGCTATTTTAAGAAGCTCTTTTATACAGGTTATTGACTATACTCCGAAAATGACGAAGTTTTGGCAAAAAAGTCCAGCCGTATATAAAAAGACACACTGTTCGCCATTACAAATGACATCCTCAAGTGCTTATTGTTGTTTAAAGATAAGATCAAAACTAGCACCAGTCAAAAATTGAATACCGAACAACGAATAGTCTTCAGAACATCTCGTGTACCGGCTGCTCTGAATAATGCTCAAATTTTGATAAATTTTGAAGCAATATTTATTTAGTAGAAACCCCCTGTGTGCAATTTTGACTGGCGTTTATAATGCTTTGTGTGGTTTAATTACCAAACATACACTTTTGTAGAGATTTTCCACATACTACTGCTATGAGAAATTCTCTAATACTAACAAATGACATCAGCTGAAAAATGATAATGTTTTGCCAAGGCAGACCAATTTTTGAAAGATAAGTTGGTTTGATGGCTTTGGGGTGGGAGATAACAATGCTTCGTGTGGTATAAGATTTAGATAATTTTTTAAGAAAATGCACTAACAAAAAATACATTATTGTTTTGATGAGTTATTTCACACAGGATATTGACAAAATTCTAAAAATTACGGTGGTTTGGCAGGAAAGACTAACTTGATAAAAACCTACTCTGTGCCAACCTGGAAGGCAATTTTGGTAGAAAGGTTCCATTTGTTAGTCCCAGATTGTTGTAAATGTCCTGTTTGGTATTAAAGGTAAGACCAAGACCTTTCACACAAATAATCCACACAATAAAAATATTCTGTGTTATTAAATATTTTTTGCTAACAGCTATTGACAAAAATGTAACGAAGTATGGAGTTTTCGCAGGAAAGAGTAAGTAAGTAGAAATCCACCATTTGCCACTTCAAGTAGCGGGTACAAATCGCTGTGTGGTTAGAGCTTAATGTAACACCGTTTCGCAAAGATAATATAAATATGAAAAACGTACTTTTCAGATATCTATCAATCCTGCAAATGAAAATATTTCAACGATAATAAAGAAGGTAGACCAGATTGGTATAAATGCACAATATGCAAGTCCAGTGGGAAATATACATGGACCTTCTGTGGCGTAAAATTCAGATTAAAGTAGTTTCCAGAGGTACTGTAAAGTGCAGGAAAAAATACTGTTTATTTTTCATTTCATAATGATAAGATTAATAATATCTTTGCCAGCTTCAATCGAAAGACGGGAGTCCCTCAAACCTTTCTGGTCAGAATAAAATGGTTTTAGGCAACGTGATAAATTCTAAGAAATTATCGATTCAGATACTAGCATGACAACACCAAATTAGAAGCAAAACACTGGAGGTTTGTGGTTATAAAACATGGGATGATGTAGAGGACCTAATGCGACAGAGACTAATTCAATAAAAAAATCCCCAAAGAGGCAAACTAAACATTAATTTCAAAAAACGAAGCGGTAATAATGAGAGATCTAGAAGCGTTATCTACAGAAAGAAAATAATAGCAAACATTTTTTGTAAGGAGGATACAGTTGGACATTTTTAGCGCGTATGACCTACAAAATAAAAAAAATTGGATTCAGAGAAATTTTAGGTGTGCAGAGATTTAAGTCAGACTTTCGGTATCAAAACATTTGTGGAAAATTTAGTCTTCTTAAAATTGTATGATTTTGTATAAGACTCTAGAGGTTTCCTGATTTTCAGAGCTCAATTATTGTTTCAGTTGGTCTGTGCAAAGAAAAAAGAATCAGAGTAAGAAAAACGCTAAAGCAGAAGGATGCAGCTAGGCAAAAGTTAAAGGACACTGGAGTGAAAGGTAGCATGTAAGGAAGTAGTTAACAGAAAAGAACATAATGTTCATTTCCTGGCCTTTGATATGGAGCAGAACACAAGGTCAAAAGAAGAACGAGAATAGTAAGAATGGCAATACAGATAATAGCATGTCCTGGTAGTTAAATAGATAATTAGGAGAACATCTTGATGGGAGGACGACAAAATGGTATGATGGACAGAAAATATGGCTAAGTAATATAGGCAGAGTATTTGGAAAAGTTGAATACATGGGTCGTTAAAAAGAATCAATAATAGGTACTTTTGCAGCTTAAATGTAATAGTGAAATTTCCTAATAGACAGAAAGAAGAGACTAATAATATGAAGATAAAGGTGAGAAAGTTGGTAAATTGATGATGCAGATTAAAATCAAGGCAAAGTAAGAGAATAACAAAGTATAGTAACAGAAGATTGAATGCCAGGACAGAGGAATGGTGGAATGGCTAGGTGGTAGTGTTGTACAATCATAGAATAGCAAAAAGAGTTGGGTTGCGGGATGATTATTAATCAGAATTAGGGGTTTGTCGCATGGCGTTATGGAAAGTTGCAGATAAGAATGGAAGACATAAAGAAAAGTTGAAGACATGAAGCTAAAGATATGGGAATGGAGATATATAGGTAATATAGGTATCTGGGGATAGGGTATGGAAATAGAAAGGTATGCAATTGGAGTGCCCAAGTTTACATCTAGGTGCACAGTTAAATTTTAATGGCTGTGTGTTTTCCCCTTCTTCGATTTCTTCTTTTCTTCTTTTTTGCTTGTGCCTGTTGTCAGGGGTCATGACACCAGATCTTCCTCCACAAAAGATGCTTCATCTTGCGCATCCGCTCCCCTTAAGCTCCTCTTTACTATGTCAACATTGATTTTGCCAAAATATCTGCTCTTCGTTCTTGGTAACCTTCTCGTTCCCAGCATTGTCATATCAACTGCTCCCTTCCCTACACAATCATCTTTTCTCATCTCCGAATGCCTCTATCATCATAGTTTCAAGTCATTCATTTTTTTAAAATTTTTTTCTAATCTGCTTTTTTTCTCTAAACACAAAAAGGCATATCTCTTATTCTAGCTCCCTTAAGACGAGTGAAGCATCCACGTCAGAGCTAGACCTTGGTGGATTTTGAGATTTTTATGGAATTCAGTAACATTTTTGTAAAACTTTGCAAAAATGCTCCTCAAGATTTGATAAAGGTTCACAAGTTGTTCTTTAGATTGTCATTTTTTTGTATAGGTAACAGGGCACTAAAAACAATAGGTATCAGGGCACTAAAAACAATATATAAAAGTAAAAGTAAATAAAATAAAAAATTAATAAAAATAAAATAAAAAATAAATAAAAAATGACAAATAAAGAAAAAAAAAGAAAAACAAAAAAAACCAAAAAATAAATAGAACAATAAAAACTTTTAATAAATAAGACATTGTAGAAAAGGAAGAAATATCTTTGCATTAACTTTAATTCAAACAACTGCTTATGGCTCTCATGACCACATGTTGTTTTACTTGAGCTATTGGTGTCTGTCCTTCACTATATCATTTTTACAACCAAATTTTCCATTTATATTATCAAGTTAATAGAAACTATCTAAAAGTTACACGTTGGTATAATTATTGTCCCATAAGCTCAATATGCTCTCCATTTTTTCATAGGAAGTTTATGATAACAAACCTGACTTCTCTTACCTGATGGTTGAGAGTGCTTATTACCTCTAAGCACTGTTGTATCTTATCGTAACTGGGGATTCAAAGTAATATTCAAGTTCATATTTTTGTTGGGAATTAAATGCATTTGTGAGAGACGGTCCCCCTTGAAGACGCGTAAGTTAAGGGTTAGATATCGCCAAAGCGTTGAAAATTAGTCCCTTTTATAAAGTTCTTTATTTTTCTCAAATTTTCTATCATTTAAAACTAAACGTAACAATAGGACCGGTAATTCGTTATGTCCAGCGTGGAAGCTGGCAGGGATTAAAATGAGCTGAACTAACTGCAGGCACCAAAACACCCATTTACAGGTTTAATTCTAGCCTTGTCTTTAAGACCAAAGCCAACCTGGTGTTCTCTTTTAAAGTGTTGGATAACACTACTCTAGAAAACTGTTTTTGTTTATATGAAAATACCAAAGACAATTTTTTTTTGTCTTTATTTCCCAAAAATTCCTCCATAATTAACCCAATGTCACGTTGAGAAGGGAGGATGGTTGGACGTGAGGTTAGTACCCTCACCCTGTTAAATACTGAAACACTACAGAAACACCACGAATTAGCCTTTCCAGTCAACAATCAAGTCGTGAAATTATATATGGTACATTCTCGAACATATCCCGGAAAGGATCTCGAAATAATATTACCTACATATTTTCTGTTGTATAGATGACAAGTATAAAAGAAATTCGAAAGGAAGTGTGCATTCCAAAGAGCCATTTCTGCGTCATCAAAACCAATTTAAAGATAGGCACATGGGATGTAAAAACTCTTTATAAAAGTGGAAGGCTTACACAATGAATCAGAGAGAAAAAAAGAACGAGCTAGAAATTCTGGATATAAGTGAGATCAAATGGACTGGAGAAAGAAGGCTTACAAGCGATGGGATTGCAGTGTTATATTCAGGTTCAAAAGACCAAATAGAGGAGATGTCTAGCCTTTCTGAAACACAGCTTCTTTATGTACCTTGATAGGTTAGGACCTAGTCTCTGACGGAATTATCACTGCCAGATATGAAACACACCACACTAAGGTATCGGTAATTCATGAATACTCACCCACAGAAAATAATACAGAAAAGGAAAATCATCCATTTTGTATATTGCTTAAAGAAACAATGGAGAACCTCTCATTGCACGACCTCGAAATGGTAGTAGATGATAGGAATGCTACAAAGGGAACCGACCGAACAGGTGTAAAAAGCACAATGGGCCATTTCAGTACTCAGAGAACACGAATATCAATGGAGGGTGTCTTGTCAACTCCCGCAATGAGCTTCAGGTGAGAAACACATACTTCAAACACAAGTTGATGCACAAGCTTACCCATAAATGAGATAGACTTTATTTCCTTTAGCATTTGGTGGAGTACATCCCTGAATGAGATTTTAGTTTTCGGAAGAGTAGACATATTCCCGGGTCATCATCATCTGCTAAATGGAAGTCCACTTCAACTTTAAAAAACTTCACAAACTACAACTAAAAGAAGTTTTCAATCAAAAAGCTAATCAATCCAAAAGTCTCAGAAAAATTCCAGGAAAACCTTTTAAGTAGTTTTGCATCTTTCCAAAGAAATCTGGAGATTGAAACAAAATTGCAACATTTGAAACATGCAATGAGGGAGACTGTAGAAGAGGTGGATCAAAAGAAAAATGGATAACTGGAGATACGCGGGATCGTATTGACAAAAGAGGCAAAGCCAAAGCTACAAGAGATCAAAGTCGAACCAGTCAGCAAAAAGAAGTACCCCAAGGAATTTAAAAATATGTAGACAGCCAAGTCAAAAGATAATGTTAGAGGGACAAACGAGCCTGAAGAGACCAAACAGGCATGGAGACTTAAGAAGCAACAAAGAGGAACGATACCTTGCTACCTTGATCCTCCAGCCGCATCGCAGCAACGGGCCACTATTCGAAACGCCTTCAGAAGACATTTTACCACTGCTTGTCCATCTCGTTTCGCTTAGACCAAGAATGTCAATTTTGTAGTTAATCATCTCTTTCAGAACTTGGGAAAGTCGTCCTTCTTGATGTAACGTTCTTACATTCCAGGTCGCTATTTTTGTAATTGTTTTAGCATTGAAAACAAGAGTGTTCGGAATACAAGTGTCCTTTTGGCTTTGACCTATATTCGTCATTATAACATTCGGTGATGAAACCTCTGTTTCAATACTGTGAGTTAAATGAAATTGATCTGTGGTTTCTGTAGTAACAATTTTTTACGAGATAAGGTTACTAGCCTTATGCAAAACCAGACTGGATATACTGCCAGTAGGTCAGTCCCATGCATGGATTTAGCCTACAGCTGGCCGAAGCTTACTGCAGTTACCGTCTTCCGGGTGTGCTCCTCACGTGTAGAAGCCTCGGACCCAACATGCATGGTGCCCGCATAGTTCGGTGCCAGAGGCGGTAAACTAAGGGGGCTCAGGAGACTCCGAGGAACAATAGCCGAACACTATATAGGATTATGAAGGGGTTGAAAGGAAAAGGTGGTCCCGCCAATGCTCCTGTCGACAATGGAAATGAACCCAACCTGTCAACTAAAGAAGAAATTGTGAGATAGATAGAACACTTTCGAGAAGTGCCAATTACACCCAACCAAATTTATGACTGAGACAGTTTAATAGAATCACATACTTTTTAAATTGACATGTCACCAATATCCAAATAGGCGATGTGGTTCTTTCTGAGTTGGAGGTTCTATTCAATCAGATATGGCAAGAAAAATTTTTCGACGCAGAGTGGGGCGAGGATCTTATTTTCAAATTTCTGAAGAGAGTGGGACCCCAGAAATTGAATTAACTGGGGAGCCATTACCTTAGAATCGGTATTAGCATAGTTGATTAGTAGAGTACTGTAAAAGAGGTTCCAGACGATATTTGGCTGTATTTTTGAGGAAACAACAAGGAGTTATTAGAAAAGGCAGATTTTAAAGAGAGCAAATTTTTGTCTTGAGAAACATCTTTGAGCAGTCTTGAACTTCAACAAAAACAGGCAATCAGCTTCAATTTCTTGACAAAGCCTGTAGTGTTCAAAGACCAGTAGTGTGGTAGATTGTGGAACATTATGGTGGCACTTAAAGCTTTGTGAATATCATGGAATCTCTCTATAGCAAATTTAGATCTAGAGTTAAATTCCCCTCAGGATCACGCAAAAAGTTTAAAATCCTGTCGGACGTGAGACAAGAAACAATCCTGCCACCATTTGTATCCACTGTGTTCATAGACTTTTTCCTAAAGATAAATAGAGTACCAAGATTTTAATATCTCACGACATAAAAACAGCAAGCTCTCTGACCTAAACTTTGCCGTCAATATCACGCTGATAGCCCCAAATGACCTATTATGGCAATAAAAGACCGCAAAACTTGAACTCCGGATTAATCTAAAACAAAATCGTGCGTACAGATACAAACCCAACCCAACCAGTGATGGTAGTTCCCCTGGAGACCGTAGAGCATTTGCCGTATCTCGGAAACGTACTAACAAAAACAAACCATATCGAAGATGATGTTAGAACAAGACCAAGTGTAAAGGCAGTACAACCTTTTTGAGATGAATATAATCTGGAAAGCAAATGTCACCTCCCTCCAGGTTAAACTTTCAGTTTATCTGTCAGTAGTGGAAACCACTGCTATATATGCGTGCAAAACATTGGAGTTCACCAAGAAAATTTCAGAAAAGCCAGAGGTGCTCTGAAGTAATCTACGTAAAATATTAGCCATAACATGGAGAGATTAATACGACAGGATACGACAACAAAAATGTTACAGCAAATAGAGGCTAAGATATGCTGGAAGCTGGAAGAACACTTTTACTGCATGTCGTCGAATTGGTTTCCGATATTGGGAAATTAATGTGGTATTTTGAGAAAATTCTCAAAAACCGCATTAAAAATCTGAAAATTCGTAAGAGCATTTTTCATATGGCTGAAAGATCATTCTGCAAATGCTGCTTGGTTGTGGAAGCAAGTACGTATTAACCAAAACTGACCAGTTAAAGAGTGTGATGGCAACTCTATAACTATGCTAGGATATTGTGGAAGCTCGTGAGCTAAGTTAAGCTAGTTGTCGTCGTGAAGGAAATAGAAATTTCTGAATTCTCATAAAAAGGAGATGCAGTACAAATTCTTCACCTTTACAAAATAACAAAGTTATGCTGCGTTGAAGGCAAGGACTGTAATGTGGTATTATTTACTGAATTTTCATTGCTAGAAAAGTCATAGTTACATAGCTACTTTTGTTTGAACCATTACTTGTTGATATCGTACATCATTTTCGTCAACAAGTTAGCATGCGACTGCTACGAAATTGGGATGTTTTTCAAGGACTATATAATTTGAAGTTGCATAGAGGCACTTACTGCATGAAAATAAAAGTGAATCACCACATTTTAGGTGGTGTGCCTCATTGCAAAAGAGACCCCAGTGTTAATAAATGAACCAAAATTGAAACACAGGTCTTGTAAATCTTAAAAATTCTATTTTAGTAGGCAAAGGTCAATTTATCAATTACGTTTTTTTAGTACAACTTCATCATCTGGAAAAGATGAAACAAAAAAATACATAAACATTAAGTTATCTAGTCATCCATATGGTTCATAATATTTTTGATAAGTAACCACAACATACCATTAACAGAATTCCTCATGCCATTCAGGACCAATACTAAGTGATACACAAAGCAACTACCACTAAATGGTCAATTTCTACCTTGTGTATATTGTGTATTCGCACTTGAAGTTGACTGCTGGTTTGAGCTCTCGCATCCAGGGTGCCTTGAGTGCCAAAAGATATAGCTTTCTTTTCACATTTGAGGTCAGGATGGTTATCTTCTATTCTTTCAGTCTACTCTCTCAGTCAGCTAAGTGTACTTTGACTGCTCTATTGCTTTTCTGATGCTCTTTAAAGTGAAACTGCATGTGTCAGATGGTCTGACCAACATTGCACGAGTTGCATCGTGGACATTTGATTTAATATACAACTTCACTTTCAAGCATCTTTTCAAGAGTATGCTTGACTGATGGTAATATTGTTTTCATTTTTCTGCGAGAGAAAACAACTCGACATTGGACGTTTATTTGATAAAAGACTCTTGCAAACGACGAAAATTTGCCTCTGTATTGCAGAAAGAGTAAGGATGTGTTTTGTGTTGCACTGATTTTGTTTTTTTTCCTTTTTAGTGCCTTCCTTCACGTTATATATATATAACATAATCCTCTGACTCTTTTATGAATATCTGGTATCTCTTGGCTTGCAAAAGTTAGGATTTGAATTCAAGAGCAAGAATTCCTTTTTAGTTTCTTCCACAGAAAATGTACTTTACAAGTATAAAACAACGGCTCACATCATTACCTCAGGAAAACTAAATACTCTTGCGCTGTATATTCTTCATTTCTAAAAAGATCTTCCCTCCATGCCATTTGATACGGGATGCAGATGGTGTCCAATGCAATTCAGGCCGCCCCCAACTTTCCGAAGAAGGTTTATAAAGGCTTAACAGAGAAAAACTTCAAAACCAGATGGAATGGCCGTGAGCAGTCGCTATCAAACAGGAAGTAGGGAAACAGTATATCACTATCTTCCTACGTATGGGACATGAAAGATTATCACAAAACCACCCCGAAGCTGAAATGGTCGATAATTAGACACGCCAAGACCTACACAACCAATGGAAGGACACGTTCACTTTGTTTACAAGAACGTTTGAAATTTTGAACTACCAAAACAAAAACGAACTTTTAAACAAAAGAAGTGAACTAATTGCCAAATGTCGCCACATGAACAAATTCCTCCTCGCTAATTGCAAATCAAAAGACTAATATATTTAAACAGTATTAACAACCTATTATGTCCTGTTGTTCTATTTTTACCTATTGTTGTAGTTCTGAATGGCCTGTCAAATATATTTGTGTGGTTTTTGAAACGTTTTTTTAACAAGTATAGCTAATGAGTACAAGACACGAAACTTTGAGTTCTGTACATAAGTTTTGAGTTTTCTCTTTTACCTTGTATATTCGCTCTGGATTTCCATTGAGCACTGTAAATGGTAGCAGAAGAACTCTATCATTTTCGTTTGTTTGTTTACTTATATATATATATATATATATATAAACAAAATTATTAACACCTTGCTCTTGGCCTCATCACAAAGTGAATCAAAAACGGGGTCCTACTCCTCACAAAGTATGTCGCGTCTAATCTATCCAAGATCTTGTAGGGTTTGCAAGCACTATATAGCTATCATAGCTATTAAGTGTCGGTACTACTACAAAAGCTATCACATTCTTTCTCCCTTAACTCGTTTTACAGTATATGTCTTTCGAATGTCCTCTAATCGAAACACATACTTAATTTAGTCAAAAAATCAAATATTTCAGAGGGCCCAATCTAAACCAAGTTCATAAATGGAAAAAATTGGAAGCAGTCACAGAGAAGATATCTTGGAACAAGTAGAAATAATTAAGATTTTTAAACTGATGACGAGGCCAGTGATCTTATATGGAAGTGAATTCTTTGCTGTGTAAAAACTTGTAAGTATCAGAAACGGAAAGATCAGAGATGAGAGTACCGAGGAAAACGCCGAAGGGTCACTGACAGATCAACTTCGAATTGAAGAAAAAACAAAACTGAAGTGGGTACGATTAAATAGAATAGTAATAAAAATGAGAGGGAGTAGACTAAAGCGGTTAGATCATTTATACAGAGTGGAGGAAGGAAGCCAAGTTAAATGGAATTGAGAAAGTAAGATCGAAGGAAAGAAAACACGTGGCAGGACGAAAAGACGACCGAAGGATACAATCTGGAAGGATTTCGAGGAGGTGCTGTGCCTAGTTTTGTAATATCAATGGCTCATTTTCAGTTACTTAACCCATGTATAATTTCTAAAGTCTACAAACTACCTTTACTGCTTTGGAGGAATTTCGTAAACTTCAGAAATGAGACTTGAGCTTATAATCCTCCCAATATTCCTCCAACCATGTCAACCTGCTCTGTCCTTTCCTCTTTGAATCTTCCGGTCGACAATCTTCTCACCATGGAGATGCATTGTTGAACTGTCACTCAATCAGTACAACTAAAACAAGCTTTCAACTGTGCACTTGAGGTAGAACTTATTAAGCTTGGTTGAAAAAGACTCTTCCTTACCCCCATTCTATATTCCATTACAAAACGAGTGATGAGTGATGATGCCATCAGTCGGCTTGGCATCATCACCTTTAGAAATTTCATATATCAAGTTAAGGTGAACTCTTCACATTATGATTTAAATGAAGTAGTGAAAAACACTGACTTTTAAGATAGTGACTTTATTACAAAAACGAGCAAAATTTTTATTACAAAACTAGGCTGCAAGTTTAATACAAAATGAGCCGTTTGTATTACAAAACAAAGCGGTATTATAATATGAGCCAATTATTATTGAACTAGGGACAAGGGCGGGGAAAAAATACATAAAAGCATAGGACAGTCGAGCCGAGAGGCAGACCCTGTGAGAGACCAACCATGCTCCATAGAATTACAAAAAAAGGGGAGAAGGAAGTAAAGAAGAAGAAGAGAAGAAGAAGAAGAAGAAGAAGTAAAATAAAAGAAATACAAGGTGGAACTAAAAGTAATCCTGTCGTACGAATTCAATCAAGCAAGTTTAATTAGAGTAAAGTTAAAAATTATTGAACTTTGCCTCTCCTGCCAGTGATTTTTTCGTGAACTGGATGGTGAGAAAGCGAACTTGGCTGAAATGAAAAGAGAAAGAACAGGATGTTAATAAACAAGGAATCCCCTTTGGAGATATCCCTTTATTCATCACTTGGTTATCTGCTTTTTATCACATGACCAGGTCAGATATTCCAAAATGGCGTTTGACTTGAAGCTGTACAATGTTGTGATGCTTGGTTTATCCTTCATGTTAATATTTACTGCCTTTCAGACAAGTTCAAATGTCCAGGTAAGAAGTTGTAATTGAGCTGTCAATGGATTTAATATGCTATTTTAGATTTTGACAGTTAATAGGCCCTTTTCATCCAGCCATATCAGTGCCATAATAACAGCTTGTTTTGAAAATTTTTTGGGTGTATTTGGATAAATTGTTATTTTGATAAGTATTTTGTTGTTATACCACTAGCAATGGCAGTTGATATATTTTCTTTTCATCTCTTTTATCTCAGTGAAAGTTCTACTAATTTTTCCTGTTTAATCAGAAAACTGAAAGAGTCAACCCCAATCTTGGATAAACCTGTTTATTATCAGCTTTGACACATAAACCTCCTGATAAATTTCATTCAGGAAGCTAATTCTCTAAACAAGAATGAAGAATGTGATAATCTTAATTAGGCATTACTATTTCTTACCTAATTTTTTCCATCATACACCAGTTTCTACAAAGACACCGCTCTTCTCTTTCGATAAGGAACCCTGTAACAATTTTTTTTATCATCACGAGATACAGAATTGAAAAGGAATCTCTGGTGATTTTGGTCTGTGAAAGACATTTGTATCTCTAAGGCTGGGGAAATCCACTGAATGTCAACCAAGTCTTGGGAGTTTTATGCAGGCCTTCAAGGTCAACATGAACTATTTTTATGTTAGACAAATTTGCCCCAACAATTTGGGATAAATAGTACTATTCTTTCTTTTTGTACCTGAGAATTTTATGTTTATCCTCGACATGTAACTAAGAAGTCTCCACTGCCTTATATCGTATGTACCCAGCTTGTATGGCTATTGCTTGTCGTTTTTTGTCGATGATTTTATTACCCTTCCTAAAAGACTATGTGATTAAGGTAGTGTGGCTTAAATGAAAAGAAACAACATCAGACTTTGTGTTTTCATCATTATTTCAACTCTTGTGATAGAGCTTAGTTGGTTAGTAAATAGGATCCATCTAACTTCTAATTTCAAAGTTTCACAATTTTTTTTGTTAGAGGCAAAAGAAGGAGAAATAATAAACAGTTTTTTTCACTGCGTAGTGCTTTTATTCCAAATGAATAACAGATAATGTGGTTATTTACAATGCTAAATGAGGGTATTAACTACATTTAATGTTTGATTTTTTTTGGGGGGAGGGGGAGAGATGAAGAGGGGGAGCCTGCAGATATGATCAAGTGATAGCCATACTATATTAACAGGAGAGTCATAACCTAAGCAAGTGTCTCCCACTTTCTGCAGGGTAGCTGGTGACTGAACCAATGGTTTTCACGTTTTTCTGTCTTTTGCATCCTCACAACCCAATCTCACTGATCCCATACCCTCTCTGATATTGTCATTTAGTCATCATTGGTTGGCCTTTTTACCTTTTCCCAGGTATTCCTATGCCAATAACTCTCAATGCCACAACTTCAGCTTCTCATCTTATGACAAGTTCATAACACCTCAGACATGGCTGTGTACCTTTATCTTTTATCGCCCTCATTCCTAAACTTTCACAATTCTTGGCATTCCAAATCTTCTTGCTCAACATGGTTCCACATTCCAACCTATTCATTTTCATGCCTACTGTCGCGAGTTTCTTCTCATGTGCAGAACTGTTTCTGTATGTCATTGCTTGTGAAAAACTGTACTTAAGATATTTACTTTTACTTTCAATGGAGCCCTCTTGTCATAAAGGGCACCTGTCAATTCCTTCAAATTTCTCCATTCTATCTCCACTGCCCTACTAACATCACTGCTTGATTCTCCATCGGCTATTACTGTGCTCCCCAGATAGATTAACTCCCTTCTTTGCAGTAAACTCTCAGAATGACATTTGACACCCATGCTTCACATCATTAAAGCATAGGTATTCCATCTTTGACCTTGATATCTGCATGCCTGTAGTTTCTATTGTAGCCCACCGCTCCCCCAGATTGTTCTTCAGGTCCTCCTTGCTTTCACTACACAAAACCACATCATTTGCAAACATCATTTGTCACAGTGCACTCATGTTGATTCCCTCTGTGAAACAGTCCATGATAATACCAAAGAGCAATGTATTTAATGCCAAGCCTTGGTGCAAACCTTTAACATTGAGTGGATGACCATCCCAGCTGTGGTCCAGATGCTTGTTCTGTTGACCTAATAAATACCCTTGATTATCCCAAATTATTTCTGTAGGGTGTCCTTTGTCCACATGCAACAAAGCAACTCATCTCAGCACTTGGTCATATGCCTTATTAGGTTGACAGAGGCTAAGTGCAGGGTCTTTTGGTCTGCTCTGTATTCCCACTACAGTTGCCTCAATGCAAATATTGAATCTGTCACTCAGACATGAAGCTGAAGTACTCATTGCTGATGTTTACAATCAATCTCAGCCTTTACTCCATAACTCTTTAGCTTCACAGTTTTCGCTGTGAGAGAAAATAGCAATTATCAAGCCAGTTTACATATTGATTACCTATCAATTTTTTGTATCTTGGATTAATTTTTATATGTACAGTTGACTCTATTTATAGTCACTTTGGTTACTGTCACACTGTCTATTATCACAATTTTTATTTCCTGATTTTATTCTGGTGAAACCCTTTATTAATTGAATGTTTTTATAGTCACTCCATTTAATGTCACACTTTGCTTTAATCACCTCCTTTTCATTCCCAAGCAAGAAAGTACTCTATAAAATCACATTTTTGGTAACTTTGGTGAATTGTTATATTATGTTATATTATTATACACATGGCAACAAAGTGACAAAAAATGTTTTATTTGAGGCAAATCTCTTAACAATTGTTCAATGCTTCTTCTGGTTGCATAGGTGTTTGCAGTAATCATAAAAATTTTAGCTTTTCACTCTGTTCTAGTCACTTTAGTCTTTTAGGTTTTTATTAGAGTGTTCATTTGTTATTACATGTATTTAATGATGGCCAACCACTAAGCCAAAAGAACACAACATACAGACTAATTAGAATAACACCAATATATATATATTTTTTTAGTTTGAACATCATTTTTCCCCAGCAATTGGGGCCCTTCATAGGGACTTTGATTTGGCAGTGAGGCATTTCTTGACTGGATGCCCTTCCTGACGTTAACGAATGGCTTTTTTTTTCTTTGCAAAGTTCCAAATTCTCCTCGACAGCTCGGGGAATCGAACCCAGAACTCTTGGTTACTGTGCAATTGCACTAACCATTAAGCCACGGCTCCTCTTGAATAACAGCAATATGACTTTGGTTTTTATTTATTTTTTTGCTTGGTTTGCAACACCAGATGAGAAAAAAGGATCTTTCATAGTAAGCCTCAAGGTCATTATTAACAAACTTTCTCCATGCATAATGTCAACCTTCCTGATTCATTTCCCCTCTTGTGTGAGCATATGTAATGACATCCTCAGGTGACCATTATTTTAGAACTGTATTTTATTTGAATATGACCTTGGTGTCCAGCTTAGTGTGGTTACTGTGAATGAGCATTTTTCTTGTGATTTTTGTTTTCTTCACCATTTGAGAAAATGACATAACAAACCCAGGAGTAGTCTTAGCCATGTTTTGATAATATTTTTAAGAGCTTGTATTCTTTGAATATTTTAATGCCATAAAAAGGTATTTTGTAAGGTTTTCCTTTTAATGCTGTGGATGTTTTGGTTATTTAACTTCTTTAAATTGTTTTGCTGTTTTGATGTTTTACAAGTTTATTTGTGTACAGATTGATCATGTTGTGTGTCACAGTCATACCAGATCTTCACAAATTCACCACCCATGTTTTGAGACTTGCTTTACATTCAGGCCATTGGTATTTCTTTCCACAGTCATTCCACTTATTCCTTGGCATAATCTTAATTGATGTATTGCCCTGCCAACAATCAATGATGCAAATTTCTATCTCATGCAGCAGCAGTGCAGTATTTCATAATTTCCTCACATCAGTATCAACTTCCTGTGTAGAAAAAAACTTGGGGGACAATGATCTGCAATGAAGAGGCACCTTTTTTAGTGGCCAGGCATAATTGACTTTGCCCCATGCCTGGTGCCACCACTAATTTACTGGACAGGGAAGTGTTGGGAGACCAAATGCAAATTCTAGATTGGGGTCTGCATTTTGAAATGTGTTTATTGTCATTACTGGGGCATAGCATTTTTAAAATTGTAGTATGGAAGTTAGAGATGTGAGTTTGAATTATTAAAGTGTCCAAGTAAGAGAAGTTATATTATTATCTTGAGTTCTGTATTCTGTACAGTGTATTGTCAAATCTGTTTTTAATGTTAGACATTTTGTACACAGAATGCAATTTCCCATGATGTAAGACCAGATAAAGTGATACCAGCAAACAAGGAAATTGTTTAAATGACATAATGGAAATTATTTGAGATATAAACATTGCAAGTAAATGTGCACTAAACACCTAGTCTGGTGCATATTTTCACTTTTATTTATTAAATTAATTAACACTTTTACTTTACCTTAGTATGGACTTGGTTATATGTATCTACCTATCCTATTAAATTCTCTTAATTTGATTTTCTCTAATTTTTATAGACAGATGTACTCAACCAGGTAGTCAGAGATGGGGAGCATATATTTCAAGGTAAAACTTGTTCTTTTGCTTCACACCTTTTGTCTATTGCTGAAGAAATATCATCAAGCATGGTAGATCTACTTGTTAATGATAGACGAATTACAAAACTCTAGAGCAACATTTAGAGATAAGTGTTGTGTTTAGAGTGCCCATTTGTGTAATATGAAGAAAAGCATTGAAACAGTCACCTTAGCCCAAACCCAGTTAGAGCAGCTCATTGCAGAGTAAATATGCCAAATGAATGATAGTATCCTGGAACATTCTAAGAACTTATTAATAAGGTCATCTGACAGAGCTATATAGGGTGTTTAATCATTTTGGTAAAGTTTAAGGGTTAGGTATAATATGTAACAAGGCTGTAGTTGGTAAAAATGTTTTTTCACTTTATTAGATGTTGCCAAATTAACAACAGAGTAGTTTTTAATTAGCTTTTAAAATGTAATTGTTTATATCATTTTATTTTTTGTTTTCATATACATATAATCTTAGATTTGGGTATCTCTTGCACAATGCTCAATACATAAATGCAGAGCTTAATAAATAATAATACAATAAGGAGAAAGGAGTCAAAAACTTCACTTCTTTTCATCTTGCAAAGTCTGTTTCATGGTTGTCATCACTCTTCAGAATATATATACATACACATATATACATATACATGATGATTGTTCCATCTTGTCAGATGAGTGCCATTCCTTCATTTCTTTCTTCTACCTGCTCTTTCTTCCCATGTAGTCTTAACTGGCTTGGGTAGCCTTAAGTCATCCATTCATATCAAGTGGCCAATCCTGCACATTTGGCTTTTCATCACCATTGATGATATGCATACAGTGTTTGCTTTGGACAAAACAGTAGTGTAGGGGGTACAACTCTCCCACTTGATTCCAAGAATGTGCCTGAGACAATGATGGTGAAATCTCTCAAGCAGCTTGATCTGTGACTGACAGAGAGTCCATGTCTCTAAGGCATACAAAAGAGTGGCCAGCACACAGGTCTTGTATGCAGAAAGTTTGTTTTTTTTGAGTGAGATCATCATCAGACCAAAACAGACTGCTTGTTACCAGGAGAATGAACAACAAGATTGGTATCACCAGCATACAGGAGCTCCCTACTCAAACTTTCACACACAAGAGTCTTTGCTTGGAATCTCCTCAAGTTGGACACTTTACCAGTTGTTCTAAAAAAGTCATGAAAAGAATACCACAGTGAAATACAGTGAAAACAGAGTTGGGGCAATAATGACCCCCTGTTTCACTCCATTGTCAATAGCAATTTCTTCTGATAATTGACCATTAAAATTTAAATGAGCTTTCATGTAATGATGCAACTGTCTGATTTTATCAACAAATTAAGGCATGCAACCTTATTTGCCAAGCACCTTCCAGAGAGCATCATGATTGCCAGTGTTTAAAGCCTTGGTCAAGTCTACAAATACTTGACAAAGAGAAAGAGAGAGAGAGAGAGAGAGAGAGAGAGAGAGAGAGAGAGAGAGAGAGAGAGAGAGAGAGAGAGAGAGAGAGAGAGAGAGAGAGAGAGAGAGAGAGAGAGAGAGAGAGAGAG
>RDPX01000256.1:167444-178810 GCA_003991215.1 Morbakka virulenta
TTTTTTGTTGTTGTTGTTGTTTTGTTGTTGTTGTTGTTGTTTTTGTTTTGTTGTAGTTGTTGTTTTGTTGTTGTTGTTTTTGTTGTTGTCTGTTGTTTTGTTTTTGTTTTTGTTTTTTGTTTTTGCTGTTGTTTTTGTTTTTGTTGTTGTTGTTGTTGCTGTTGCGTGTGATGCTGGAGGTTGAGTGGAAGACCACCCCGATGAACTTGATCCAGCTTCATGAAACGATAAACGAACCTCTCCTCACCGCCGAACAAGTGAATATCTAGAACCCCCATTAAGGCCCCTCTAGTATGTATCTGTCACTAAGTGCGTAGGTTGCACCGGAAATATCCCTCCCAACTACAGGGGCGTCAGGGACGCACAGTTCCTGGTTGGTTTTTCATTTGTGAGACAGAGCCAACAGTTGTTATCCTACCGTACGAGGGTTTCCATGATTACTCCTGGGTACCACCTTTACATACTAGCAAGACGGCACTAAAGAGCAGTAGCTACCCACAAGCAAGGCAGATCGCTTAGGAAAGAAACTAGAAACAAGAAGCTTTCACTTACCCACCGGGGCATACAACTTCCAAAAACCTGTTCCAAATCGACGACGAACGAGATTTTAAATCACATAAACGACGAGACCGATTTCTTCGATTATGTATAAGAACAGCTTGAAACGAAGACTATTCGTTGCTAACCAGTCAGGAGAACCTGGCTAATCAGCATCCAGGCGTCACCACGTGGAGTTTGCCATCTTGAACACCCTGGCACGTTTGTAATTCCTTACGGCTTTGGTGGTTTAATGCAGTATTGGGATTAGGAATCAGTTTGATGTCAATTAAATATCCGATCAGACATCCTTACTCAGTTTAAATGTTTACAGCAGATATTACAATAACAGATAGAATTTTCGTTCGAATGCCCCCTTGTTTCATATAGTTTTGTCAAGAATTGCCCTGAAGCGAAGATCTGTTCCATAAGGAGATTTTGAGCCGTCGTAGATGCAACAGGATATCGTATTATAAGTCTTATCGATAGGTGCCTCGTCTTAATTTCCCATTATTGAAGAAAAGTTAATGCTGTTGATGAATACAAGATGTAGGGTATGGTAAAATTCAATTTAATGGCATTGGCAATAACTTTTGCTCGCATACTAGCTACTGTATTTGTAACCAGCAGAAAAAGGTATTAATGCCGTGTGGCAGATCATTATTTAAACGAAAGTAGCTGTAATTACTGAGCCTAGTTATTGGTAAATGATAATGAAAAGTATATATTTGGAGACAGTAGGGGATATATGGCGCAGAAACTTTGTTCGTTTTCAGGCATATCACTAGGCTGCATCCTAAGACAGTAGTAGTCAAGTTCAAAATTTGGGACACAACCATTTGTTTCTTGTTCAGTTTTAATCGTTTTGTAAACCATTTTTAATTTTTTAAACTATCTAATCTTGAGTACCAAATAATTACCCTCCAACCCCCCACCACATTTATTCGAAAAATTTTCACCCAATTTTCGTATTCCACTCCATATATGTTTTACCCCACACTACTCATATTTGTTTTTCGACTTGATACTGATACACTTTTGTCGTATTAAGCACTCAACATTCGTGTTAGTAGAGCATTTGAAAATGAGATGGAAAATTGGAAATCACTTTCTCCACTACATATTATCTAAATGAGATGAATAAGGTGTTGTTAGCTTTAATGTATGGAAAATGGAAGGACCCAATTTGAAAACCGAAGTGCACTATTACCCTAATGGTTAATATGTTGTGTTCTTTAAAGCCTAAAGGAGGCTTGGGGCAGTATTAAAAAACTTTTTTGTATTTGGAATCGTTAAAGAAGATCACATAAAGGCTTCTTTGACAATATCAACAGTTGACATACAAGCATCAAAATCGCCATGGAAAAGAAGAAGGACAACTACTCTTGCTATATACTTCAGTAAAGAGAGAAGCAGACTGCACCATTTCTGTTACCATTTACAGGAAACCAACTCACCCGGACCAGTGCTTCAGTAATACTTCACATCATCCAGTCTTAGCTTTTAATGATGCTGTCACTAATATATTTGGAAGAGCGAGAAGTATTGTTTCAAACCCATACGGTCATAGAAAGGATAAACAGTCCTCCAGAAGTTCTTCTTGACTAATGCATACCATGGAAAAGGTGTCAAGAGAGCCTAAATCATGAAAAAAGAAAAGGTACCTCTGAAACAAATAAGTATATCCTTCGCAAGTACACCAGTGAGCACTTGAAACGTACTCTCCATTAACACAACATTCATTGTCGTTCTTCACAACAAGCACCTCAAGGAAGATACTGTCCAAATTAAAGGACCCAGTAGTTTACAAACTCGATTGCAAGGATTAACCTTTTCTCCATTGGTTAATCGAAACGGACCCTGAGTCAAAGGGGAAAAGAACACAAAAGAGCTGTTTGAAAAAGTGACACTAAGAGTCATTAACAATGCCATAAACAATAGCTAAACTCTGGTGGAGAAAAGATCACACATCTGTCTGGGAAAACAAAAGGATTATAGATAAGGAAAACTGAAATAACAAGAAATATAAAGAAACGTCCACTCTATACAGCACAGCAACCACATGAATAGTATATTTTACCCCCTTCAAGAAATATGACGTCCAGCTCAAAAAACAAAAAACGACAGGTGTAAGATAGGTATGGCGACATTTCTCCAAACAACTCGATACCCGTCAGCAGGTAGCCCGCATTGTCGAAGGATTAAAAAGCTGTATCTAGACACTTTAGTAACCCATCGATAGGACGTGATAAAGCTCCGTTATCGATGATTTCCAATGTGCCCATGAAGTCAAGATTATTGCAACTAAATCCAATAATTATTACAAGCGATCACATGGAATCAGTGAACGACTATTCTGGGTATCTTTGGTGTTTTCACGAATTAAACGTCAAACTGTCTACTGAAATACCAATATTTAGTATAATGCTGGATTTTTATCTACATGGGTAAAGTACATTTAGGTACATTGGGACAGTAAATAAATCCTAGGTGATGTAGCAAAAATACAATGTTGTAGCTTTAACAGTCTTATCAATGTATGAATCGAAAAATATATACTAAATAGAATAAACGTTTCTTGCATCTTTGTTTTCTTGCGCAAAGGGACCCAAGAACTGAATTGTTTTATCCATGCCTTTTTTTATTTAGTGCTAAACTAGATAATGTATTATCGCAAGTGTAGGGCCTTCAAAGGGGAGGTGCAAAGTACAAGATACTTGTACTGCAATAATAGACCGTCACAGAATAAAAGAGAAGTTAGGCTACTAGTTTGCTTTTTTCTTTTTGTATTGGCATTGCTGTATAATTGTAATTATTCGTAAAATTTAATTTTTTTTTACAGCATCTTTATAGGAAATCTTATCTACCCATACGTTTCAACACTGTTTATTGCGTCCGTTATTATTGGTTTCGGGGCTGCAAGTAAGTGTTTTAATACTACTTTTTGATATATTTATTATCAATTGAAGAATTGTTTGTAAAACTTTTGCATGGCTTTTTTTTTCAAAGAAAGAGACCTTCCACCTTTCTCATCATTATTACCCAGCTGCATTGTAGCCATGTCATGCTTCTTGGTGCAAATAGGTTTTTGTCGTCAACACCGAACCCTCTTATTTGCTAATATCTATTTAAATGTATTTTTGGGTATGACAAGATTCAGCGTATTCTGATAGCGCGATCGACTGCCAGAGTTAACACTTACTGGCGTGAATATAAAGTTAAATATATAAAGTTCACAAATCTGCTGGTCATTAGCTTAGCCCTAATGTATATCACATGCACCTTTGTCGTGTTTTTATTCATAAGGTTTGTGTTAACATTTCGAATTTCAGACAAACCTCACATCAGTGGACATCTGACGGGTTTTTTTTTGTTTCGTTCTTTTCTCGTTGTATGGGGTTTAAGATATTTAGTAATTTAAAGAATATTTTGTTGTTATATGTCCATTTTCCACTGAACATATTCCCTCTTTAATCCTTCTCATTTTCCAGATTTTCTTTGAGGCTAGTGCTATCTGATACCTAACCATTGACAAAAATATGCTTTCTATTTTAAGGTAAACTTCCATCCATAAATTGCTGTCCTTACTTCAACATCTGCTGATTTAAAAGTACTTCCGGCAGTTAAAAACCCCATTTTGCTCGACCTTCTAATAAATATCACTTGTGTAAATGTGTCTTACCATTTTTTGACCCAAAGCATTAAAACTGAATGTATCAAATTCAATCTTAAAATATTATGACAGTTTCAGGAAAAATCATTTCCCAAATTAGCGTCTCTGTTCAAGACCTATTTTAGAAAAAGCTCTCAGTATGCCTAATACGAAAATACGACATTCTGGATAACGGTTAATCCAGTTCGTTTTCCTTAATTACCAATGTTCTGTATCATGAAAAGTTACGTTCGTGATCCTGTTTACATGAAGATATACTAATTGCGTCATACACAAAACCAAATGTTGGAGGAGCCGTGGCTTAATGGTTAATGCAACTGCACCGTAACCAAAAATTCCGGGTTCGATTCCCCGAGCGGGCGACTTTGGAAATGCTCAAAAGAAAAAAGCCATTGGTTGGCATCAGGGAGGGCATCCGGCCAAGAAATGTCTCGCTGATAAATCCAAGTCCCTGTGAAGGCCACTATCTGAGCCCCACTATCTGTATTGTCTTCAAATATATGGAGCAATTTACATAATTGTTATTAATACACATACGATATATATATATATATATATTTTTATATATGTGTGTGTCTGTGTGTCTGTAATAGTAAAGCAAGTTGTTTGATAAGTGATTTTGTTTATACAATAATTTTATAAGTTTTCGTTATTCATTGACCAGCAGAAACTTAAATTTATCGAATTCTTTCGCAGAAGCAGTCTTGACTTGTCCATTTTGGTTTATTTAATGGTGTAAATTAGCTAGATCTTCCAGTTTTAGTTATTTTTTGTTTTAGTTAATTTTCTTATCTACCAGCATGTGCTATCCAATTTTAGTTGTTGGATAAGTTGCTGGTACTGCTCTAATTACTTTTCGTTGACAGGTGTAACTGCCCGCATGAGATCTTTTTTCGCTGACCACTTACAATTATATTGATATCTTGTTCATTATTGTTTGACCAGTGTACTTGTTAAAAACTGTTGGTTGTAACCGACAGTAGAATATTACTCTATCCTCTTAGATGAAGTTAGACATCTCTTCTGTTGTTGGGCCCCTCGCATGGCAGCCTAATGTTAACCTGGAGAAGTAGATATTTGCAATGGTCTTTCCTCTCAATGATGATGTTTTTATTATTGTGTAGAATTTCATACGCAAAGGAAGGACCAGCAAAGACAACTTTTGAATGTGATTTAAACGTGGTGCCTGTTTTTAAGATAATAGCATATTTTGTCGTGCATGACGACAGCGATTATTTCCAGGATAAGACTACAAACTCGTGACCATGTTAGTTGTTATAGTGATAATCCCAAATAGATGTTGATTCTGCAAAACGCTAATCATCAAGAACCGCCCTACTGACCTAGGTCACCGCTTTTTGCATCTTGGCGAGTTTTCTAGCAGAGGCTCTCTGTTCACGACAAACGAGCACTCAACAGGAATGTCGTTCGCTGAATGTTACACTGTGACCAACATCGTTGTAATAAAAATGTAAGCACTATGTCGGCTGCAATAATTCCTCTCTGGTTGTCACATGCTTCATGGTTGACCTCCAGTTGACCTCCAGTTTTTGACAGTTTTTCATCAAACGGGCTTCTACTTAGCCTTCTTAATTTTATTAACAATAATAAACGACCTACACTAACAAACCTGATTAAGTACTTCTCGACGTTTCGTCAATCCCTGTTGATATACTCATGAGAATGAGATAAAAATGCAAATTACAGTGACGTAATACAAAAGGCTTGGGAACTAATCACGAGATCAGCAATGAGCAAAACCGAGCAAGAAGCGCTCGCTAGCAAAGTTGCCGTTCACAGAGGTGGCGAAAATTCAAATATAAGTAACGTTTGTTTTATGACACAATATATACCATCTTTTCTTTTATTAAGATTTCGAAATGGGCCTATTTTATGTTTTGCCCTGTTTCCCGCACGAAATTTGGGCTACTTATACGTGAATATTGGCCACCTCAGAAAGCCCACTTCCGTAGCGAGAAGCTCAGGCACTTTATAGCCAAGGTGTTATTCCAGTAGTTTTTTGCATATTGCTGATTTTGAGATTAGTTCCCAAACCTTATGTATTGAATAAAATAAAATAAAATTGATTAAATTTATCATGTTTTTTAAATGTCAGTTTCTTCAGCATTTCATAATTGAGTAATTCCTATCCAGGTTAGAAGTGTGTTTAGCCTAGCGTTTTTCAAATATTAATTCGTTCACCTTCAGTCTTTTGCATTTTTGTGTCTCTGTTGTTTATGACCCGAAGAGGGTCGTAAAATCCCATCTGAATTTATTTCCTTTTTTTTATTACTGCACTTTTTGTTGTTTTTTTTGTGGTTTTTTTTTTGAAGACATTTGTTATTTAATCTTGCATTGCAGTGCAAGTGGCTTGGGAAAGCCCTGGCAACAGACATAGCCAATCAGTTATGTTTTATGTGCCTTGAAAAATCTTTATACACTGACTTCCGGATCGCAACAAATGTTCCATCATTTGATTTGATTTACTACTCTGATTGAATTCGACTTCTCCTTAGAGACTAAATTGAAAAGAAAAATACCTTTTTCCAAGCTGTTGTATATTGTTTGAAAATATTTTCCTGCAAAACCTAATTAAGAGTTTTGTTGACGAATTTTTTGCTGTTATTCATCAGTATTGTTTTAAAATGTATGTTTATATGTAACCCACAGTTTCTACATCAGTAAAGAGGGGTGATTAGGGGAAGGGGAAGAGTGAAAACATCAGACAACTATATCTTAGAATGAAACCAAGCAGTGTTTTTCTCATATTGTATACAGTGTTCGCTTTAGGGAAATAAAATGGCTTCGCAAAAAACATACGAGCAAAGCTAGACAAAATGTTTTTGTCAGGACATAAATGTTTCTGGAGAACGTTCTCTTACTTGAATATTATTTTTGGCCTGTAAAATTTTTGATGAAGACAAAAGAACATATTTAACTTCGTATTTTTGTTGTTTTTGAGTAAAACTACGTAGAAATTTGAAGTAACTTCCCATTTTGTGACTTGCAAGTCACTAATTCCTTCCCAGATTTTCTCAGATAGAAAGCTGCGAAGAAACATTTGGTGGCTATTTTGCATTGGTTTTTGTACAACATCGGCGAGTTATGATTTAAAAGCAGATTTTCTCCTCATCAGAGCACTTTGCGCTGTCAATTTCATTCATTTCATATTAGGACTGCCAACCACATCCGAACTTACCTATGCACTTAGACCTCGATTTTGATTGTTGTGGCTCACTTAGTAAGTTGTTGCCGTCGTGGTTCCCAGACTATGTTATGTCAGAAAGCCTACATCGCGCCAAAAGGGGACCACGCCGACTTGGCCTAACCATAACCGTGGGACATACTTAGTAAGTTGTGTGTAACATTGCTATTTTTGGCTACAGAGGCAGACCTTTCGATCCAGGGACGAGCTGGTCCTTTTGAGGTCATCAATTAACTAAATAAGCAGATGCTCTAAACGGTTAAATGCAGTCGAAAAATGAAGATCCTCTTTAAGACGTGACAGCATGATTCATTACAGATATACCTCGTCCTAGGTTGGAAAACCAGGACCCTTAACACGTTATTGAAGGGTGTCTGGCCCTGAAACTCAGTTCCAAACATTGATTTCATTTTCTTGTTTGGAATGCTTGTAACTGGACAAACGAATGAGCAAATGATAAGTAGTTATAACGACTTGTTTGGAAAATATGAAGGAGAGGGTAAAGTCAATTCCCTCAAGTAGGTATTTATACCTTAATCCTTCTACCTTAATATTAAATGGGATTTATACCCACCACGATTTAATGTTAGCTAAGGCTGGAAACCTATTTCAATATGCAGTATAGGTTCTGNCAAAACCGAGCAAGAAGCGCTAGCTAGCAAAGTTGCCGTTCACAGAGGTGGCGAAAATTCAAATATAAGTAACGTTTGTTTTATGACACAATATATACCATCTTTTCTTTTATTAAGATTTCGAAATGGGCCTATTTTATGTTTTGCCCTGTTTCCCGCACGAAATTTGGGCTACTTATACGTGAATATTGGCCACCTCAGAAAGCCCACTTCCGTAGCGAGAAGCTCAGGCACTTTATAGCCAAGGTGTTATTCCAGTAGTTTTTTGCATATTGCTGATTTTGAGATTAGTTCCCAAACCTTATGTATTAAATAAAATAAAATAAAATTGATTAAATTTATCATGTTTTTTAAATGTCAGTTTCTTCAGCATTTCATAATTGAGTAATTCCTATCCAGGTTAGAAGTGTGTTTAGCCTAGAGTTTTTCAAATATTAATTCGTTCACCTTCAGTCTTTTGGATTTTTGTGTTTCTGTTGTTTATGAGCCGAAGAGGGTCGTAAAATCCCATCTGAATTTATTTCCTTTTTTTTATTACTGCACTTTTTGTTGGTTTTTTTGTGGTTTTTTTTTTGAAGACATTTGTTATTTAATCTTGCATTGCAGTGCAAGTGGCTTGGGAAAGCCCTGGCAACAGACATAGCCAATCAGTTATGTTTTATGTGCCTTGAAAAATCTTTATACACTGACTTCCGGATCGCAACAAATGTTCCATCATTTGATTTGATTTACTACTCTGATTGAATTCGACTTCGCCTTAGAGACTAAATTGAAAAGAAAAATACCTTTTTCCAAGCTGTTGTATATTGTTTGAAAATATTTTCCTGCAAAACCTAATTAAGAGTTTTTGTTGACGAATTTTTTGCTGTTATTCATCAGTATTGTTTTAAAATGTATGTTTATATGTAACCCACAGTTTCTACATCAGTAAAGAGGGGTGATTAGGGGAAGGGGAAGAGTGAAAACATCAGACAACTATATCTTAGAATGAAACCAAGCAGTGTTTTTCTCATATTGTATACAGTGTTCGCTTTAGGGAAATAAAATGGCTTCGCAAAAAACATACGAGCAAAGCTAGACAAAATGTTTTTGTCAGGACATAAATGTTTCTGGAGAACGTTCTCTTACTTGAATATTATTTTTGGCCTGTAAAATTTTTGATGAAGACAAAAGAACATATTTAACTTCGTATTTTTGTTGTTTTTGAGTAAAACTACGTAGAAATTTGAAGTAACTTCCCATTTTGTGACTTGCAAGTCACTAATTCCTTCCCAGATTTTCTCAGATAGAAAGCTGCGAAGAAACATTTGGTGGCTATTTTGCATTGGTTTTTGTACAACATCGGCGAGTTATGATTTAAAAGCAGATTTTCTCCTCATCAGAGCACTTTGCGCTGTCAATTTCATTCATTTCATATTAGGACTGCCAACCACATCCGAACTTACCTATGCACTTAGACCTCGATTTTGATTGTTGTGGCTCACTTAGTAAGTTGTTGCCGTCGTGGTTCCCAGACTATGTTATGTCAGAAAGCCTACATCGCGCCAAAAGGGGACCACGCCGACTTGGCCTAACCATAACCGTGGGACATACTTAGTAAGTTGTGTGTAACATTGCTATTTTTGGCTACAGAGGCAGACCTTTCGATCCAGGGACGAGCTGGTCCTTTTGAGGTCATCAATTAACTAAATAAGCAGATGCTCTAAACGGTTAAATGCAGTCGAAAAATGAAGATCCTCTTTAAGACGTGACAGCATGATTCATTACAGATATACCTCGTCCTAGGTTGGAAAACCAGGACCCTTAACACGTTATTGAAGGGTGTCTGGCCCTGAAACTCAGTTCCAAACATTGGTTTCATTTTCTTGTTTGGAATGCTTGTAACTGGACAAACGAATGAGCAAATGATAAGTAGTTATAACGACTTGTTTGGAAAATATGAAGGAGAGGGTAAAGTCAATTCCCTCAAGTAGGTATTTATACCTTAATCCTTCTACCTTAATATTAAATGGGATTTATACCCACCACGATTTAATATTAGCTAAGGCTGGAAACCTATTTCAATATGCAGTATAGGTTCTGATTTTTATTAGTACAAAGTTAGTTTTACATTCTGATGTTTACATAATTGTGTATTGACAGATATTTAGTGAAGGTGCTTTGTAATAAATTAGCAAGAGAAGAACCGTTGATAAGGAGTTCGCCAACGCGCAGTTACCTCAAGACTTTTTTTTTCTTTCAGTGTTAATTTAAACTTTTTAATTTACAATTACAATTTTAAGACTCCGTAAGAGAACAAGTCATTGCCATACTGTATGACATTCACGAAAATAAACTATGCCAAGTTTTGCCTGTGACTAAGGTTGAGAAAAATGACTTTTTTTATTAGGAAAGTCACCTGTGCCCAGCAAACATGAATTTTCATCGACAACTGATTTTAAGTACTTTTAATGGCAAAGGCCCAACATTGTTTTGATTTAGTTACTGTTATTGCTATTGTGATGGTCATTATTGTGTAATTTTTTGAGAAAGCTTTATTAGCTGTAATGGCATTTAAGTATCGGACCTTTGGGTGCGGCAAGCAGGCCTGTACGACCTGGGAATCGGAAAAGGAGGAATAGGTGAAGAATAACAAGAAGAATAACACTGTTAGTATTAAACTTAGCTCCATAAAGTTGACAGACCATTTGTAAATGTACGATTTCAGAATCCTTTCATTTTTGATATGAAGATAAAATGCTTTTTTTTTAATTTGCAGTTATATGGACCGCACAAGGCAACTTTCTGACTATTAATTCAAATTATGAAACTATGGCAAGGAATAGTGGTATATTTTGGGCATTGCTGCAGTGCAGGTAATAACTTAGCTTTTATACTTTGCCATTTATTAAAGTTATGGTATAGGTGTGATAGGAGACTGCTGGCATCCCCTAAAAGTAAAGTTGTTCAGATGGATGTACAGTGTACTGCTGTTCGATCACTAAACTAATGATATACAGAGAGAAGCAAAGATGTCATAAATTGTTGACAAAGTAAGAGAGTAGATTGTGTTAGCTTGGTCAATTGTGCAGGCAAGATAAGTAAAACAAGCAAGAATTGCAATATTTTGACCCAGACAAGGCAGGGAAACAAAACAACTTTTGTGCAAAGATATGTCTGAATAGGACATAAAGAGAAGTGGAGTTACCTTGAAGGGAATAGCTGACAGGGCATAAGCTGAAAAGAAGTAGGAGAGAGAGAGAGAGAGAGAGAGAGAGAGAGAGAGAGAGAGAGAGAGAGAGAGAGAGAGAGAGAGAGAGAGAGAGAGAGGGGGGGGGGG
>RDPX01000256.1:182314-224215 GCA_003991215.1 Morbakka virulenta
TCTCTCTCTCTCTCTGTCTCTCTCTCTCTCTCCCTCTCTCTCTCTCCCTCTCTCTGTGTCTCTCTCGCTCTCTCTCTCTCTCTCTCTCTCTCTCTCTCTCTCTCTCTCTCTCTCTCTCTCTCTCTCTCTCTCTCTCTCTCTCTCTCTCTCTCTCTCTCAGACTTCAACTCTAGTAAATTTGTTTGCTTTCTTCTGTAAAAAATACTAATTGAATCTGCATATATTAACAACTTCTAAAAAATAATATTAAGTGCAATATGAAATAGTTACAAATGTTCTACAACATACCATTTAAGAAATGGGAATCGTTTGAAATCTTCTTACTTATCCTCTAGAAATTATCGGAACTTCTCCATTGCTTTGATACCTTCATCTTTATTGTCATCTTCATTACCTTCATAACCACGATGTTATCGTAAATTTCTATCACATTCCCACTAGGAAGGTGTGGGTCACCTTTTTCGCCTTTGCGATCAGGGTATCATTGAAGCTCTTAAAGCATATTACCGTTGTTAATAAACCGAAAGACCCTGATTGTTTTAGAAAGTGGCGTGGAAGCACAAGAATTTAACAAAACCACCATCGTCTTTGATGCGACGTTCCTTCTGAAAAGAAGCATGTTCTTGCTACGCCATGACAAGTCAGAGCTATTTCCAAAGAAGCAAATTGTGTTTTGAAGTGGCTGGTGCAGCTTTAGAGGATATGTGTGTTGGTATTTAAGATGATTAAGACGATGAGATTCACAGGTTTTTTTTCATTGGATGATAGCATTCCTAGTATTGGGCTTTCGTATTGTGATAATATGGCAAGGGAAATTTTTTTATTTTTTATTTCCTCGTGGAGCGTTATCTCCTTCATTGGATTGCTATGCATGATAAATAAATTCCTCGTGTTTCATCAGCATTAAAATATCAAATTTAACATAAAAAGATTCACAGGAAAGTAAAAGATTTGTGTGATGCTGTTGCCACAACTTTTAAATATAACAATTCGCCAATATTTTCAAAACATATGACTGTATAGAGAAACTTTTGTTGCCTGTAAATAAACAAATATGGTGATTATAAACATAGTGTGACTATAAATGAAGTGACTGTCAACAGAGTTCGTTTTTTAGCGGATTTGACCAGAGTTAAATTCGGGAAATAATGGTAATGGACGGAGTTTTTCTATAACCAAAGTGACTATAAACAAAGCTGGTTACATAGATACGTGTACTAATTCTTTGTAGTGTTAAGGTCACCATTGCCAGACGTGTTCAATAAAGCAGCACAAGAAGATGAACACTTCGGAGCATGAAAAAGAAACAAGAAATCAATAAAAAGGAGTACCGCAAGCCTGAAAAACTAACACATTTTTCGAATTATTTGAGGTTACCCTTTCTTCGTGAACTGTTAGAAGAAGAGAATTCAGAGACCAACAAGTGCTTTATTTTTGTTATAATAAAATTTGCTACGCGAGGACTCAGTAGATGCTCACTCAACTCTCTAGTCTTTTATCATTTTCTTCCTCCTCCTCTTCTTCTTCTTCCTATTCTTGTTCTTCCTTTTTCACGTTCTTGTTCTTCCTTTTTTCACTTTCTTGTTCTTCCATTTTTCACGTTTTTGTTCTTCTTTCTCGTTTTCTCGTTTTTGTTACTCTTTCTGTCCCGTTCCATTCCATTCTTGTTCCGTTCCGTTCTTACTTTTTTTTATACATCGCTTTTCAACACAAGCCGGCGAAACAGGCATGAAATTGTTACACTAGCATTTTCTCTTTTGCCGTTACATTTGGGTGACGCTGTATAAACAAAGTTTGCCGTTGTATGGCATGTATGGAAGGCATTTTGTTGGGTAAAGGCCATTTCAGATAGAAATTGACCAGTTTAAAGCTGTGACACTTTTCTGCTTATTTTCGTGGAGACTTTTGGCAGGGGAAAAAAGTGTACAACTACCCTTTCTGGGGGTGCTTTGTTTTTTTTTAGTCTGTTGCTCTCACGCCCCGCAACCAACCATTCTCTGGTGATACGCCTATTCTCGAGTTCTCATTCAACCTGCATTAAAATCTGACGACCTGCATTTAGTTTGGAAAACTATATTCTTCAGTTAGTTGTTTTCAATATTTTTCTGTTTGCCCATGTGCATTATTACCTCGCTGTAATTTTGTGTTTTATTTATTTCGTTTGTGTTAACAATTAATTGAATGGTTTTACGAAGATTTTGCGCCAACGTTTCTTTGAAATAGTTTTTATTGATGATTCAGCTTTTCTATAAAGATTAGAATATGATATTGATCTTACAAGTTGCTATAATATACAGTTCTTCAGTATTGACTCGGCGGTAATATGACAAAGAGAAAGATAACAATCAAAGGTATTCTGTGGATCAATACGGTGGCTAGCGCTGTCATATTTTATTTCAAGAGAAATGATTTTAATCTGGCGCAGTCAAAGAGAAGCAAACAATTACACTTCAATAGTTAATGTGAAAAATTAGAACAACGATTCTTAATTCTTAATTCAACGATTGTTTTTACCTTTTTGAGAAAAAGGGTTTTTCTGTTTTAGTGATGCCATGATTTTAATCATTTTATAAGAAAAAATATACATTCAAACAACAGGATTGTGGAAGTGTTAAAGACGTTTATTTTCAGACGCAATTATTCTTTGAGAATTATATAGTATTTTTTCTAATAACAGCACACCAGCCAGTTAGGAAACTCTTTTACGTTGAGTCTAGATTTGAAAGAAATGTAGCCGTTATGTTTTCTTTGGTGAAATGTTTTAATTTTTAATTTAATCTATTTCTCTTTGTATTATAAACGGAGATTCCTATTGAAGATGATATGACTATGAAACTTACTATTGTTTATCTGCATATATATATATATATGTGTATATATATATCGAGTATAGAATACAAAATAACTAGACAAAGTTAGCAGTTACTACTAGTTTCATGTTTTCTTAACAATCTTCAAACCAGTTTGAAGATTGTTAAGAAAACATGAAACTAGTAGTAACTGCTAAATTTGTCTAGTTATTTTGTATACTATACTCGATTTATAAACGTTCTGGAAACATCGAGTTTGTGTTTTTGTGTTTTTGTGTTTTTGTGTTTGTGTTTTTGTGTTTTTGTGTTTTTGTGTTTGTGTTTTTGTGTTTTGTGTTTGTGTTTTTGTGTTTGTGTTTGTGTGTTAAGGCGTAACTTTCGAATACACACTTCTAAAGCCCCTCTCCCAAATTGATTTAAATTAATTTAGAGCATTATGCGCCTTAAATTGGAAAAATATGGTAACTGCAATTAAAAATAGAAAGATGCACACATACGTATATGATATATTCATGAATGTTGATGTTGATTGTTTTATCTTTGCAGATAGTATCCCTCGTATGATCTTGTTTTTGCTTTCTTTCCGTTCTCCTTCCTCCAACGGTGTGCTCATTGGTGGTTATAAATCTCCCCATATTCCTGCGCTTTGCGAGAGAAGCCTTAGTGATAGTGTTAGCAATAGATCTTCCTGCTGAAGGCTATTTACTATCTACGACTAGACTCTGCAACTCATTTTTATGGCCTTCTATTCTGGACAGGAACTTCCTGCCGTCAAAATACAAAAACTCTAATCTTGCGATACGCCTTTCATGTGGCTTAAAGTCGGGACCCTTGCTTTTTGATATCTTCACCTTTATTAAGATAGTACCGGACTCCATGATAAGGGTCTTGGTCAACGTTACAGTGCTAACATCTTTGCCATTGGCGATTTAAGTGCATATAACAGGACTCGATTGACTAATGTCATTGTACTAACAGACCTGTAGAAGCCNTTATCTGAATATATATATATATATATATATGTGTATATATATATATCGAGTATAGAATACAAAATAACTAGACAAAGTTAGCAGTTACTACTAGTTTCATGTTTTCTTAACAATCTTCAAACCAGTTTGAAGATTGTTAAGAAAACATGAAACTAGTAGTAACTGCTAAATTTGTCTAGTTATTTTGTATACTATACTCGATTTATAAACGTTCTGGAAACATCGAGTTTGTGTTTTTGTGTTTTTGTGTTTTTGTGTTTGTGTTTTTGTGTTTTTGTGTTTGTGTTTTTGTGTTTGTGTTTGTGTGTTAAGGCGTAACTTTCGAATACACACTTCTAAAGCCCCTCTCCCAAATTGATTTAAATTAATTTAGAGCATTATGCGCCTTAAATTGGAAAAATATGGTAACTGCAATTAAAAATAGAAAGATGCACACATACGTATATGATATATTCATGAATGTTGATGTTGATTGTTTTATCTTTGCAGATAGTATCCCTCGTATGATCTTGTTTTTGCTTTCTTTCCGTTCTCCTTCCTCCAACGGTGTGCTCATTGGTGGTTATAAATCTCCCCATATTCCTGCGCTTTGCGAGAGAAGCCTTAGTGATAGTGTTAGCAATAGATCTTCCTGCTGAAGGCTATTTACTATCTACGACTAGACTCTGCAACTCATTTTTATGGCCTTCTATTCTGGACAGGAACTTCCTGCCGTCAAAATACAAAAACTCTAATCTTGCGATACGCCTTTCATGTGGCTTAAAGTTCGGGACCCTTGCTTTTTGATATCTTCACCTTTATTAAGATAGTACCGGACTCCATGATAAGGGTCTTGGTCAACGTTACAGTGCTAACATCTTTGCCATTGGCGATTTAAGTGCATATAACAGGACTCGATTGACTAATGTCATTGTACTAACAGACCTGTAGAAGCCCATAATGCTGCACAGCTTGTCGATTTTCTTATTAGGTTTCCTGATTCAGACTAAAGAAAACCTTTTCTCTTTTATGTCTCATTTTGAATTTTGTTCGTGAGTATTAAAAGTTTTCATCTCAGCCGGTTTTGGATCTTTTAATCATGTTGGTGCTGCAGAGGCTAAAACAATTATTTTAAATCTTGATAATAACTCAATAACTTTTTTGACAACCTCGATAACAAAACAGTAACTTCGCACTGTGTTCAGCTAACATTTGTTTCTCAAAGCTCAGTTCTTGTCCCCGTGCTAACTCCTCTCCACGTCCGTTATTTTTTTAGTGCTTTTTGATTCGTCAACATTTATCCTGAAGACGCTACTCGTTATTCTGGATTTTGTAGGAATCCCGCTTTCTTGGAACGATAGCCGTTGAATTTAAACTCTGGCATGACCAAACGTATAGCCTTGAGTAGGAAATGGAATCCTTTTCCCCTCAATTTAATCTGATTGGCCTTAATGATGCTTCAATTTGCTACCCGTGTCAATTCAGTGTGACTTAGTCTTTGTCTGCTCTGTCATTTTTACCACGGGAAGTGTTCTCATTTCGTTATTTTCAGATCACTTTGCTCTGCCTCACTAAACGCGCTCTTTACAGAACCTTACCGATGCAATGGTGATACCATGCGTAAGGCCATCTTTCTGTGTTAGTAACTGAATTCCTTGAACTGCCCAGCTTTGGATTTCTCTTCCCTCTAGTTGTTTTTGACTTTGTTCCCAGAAATCTTGTAATGGAAATTTATTCCCTTCGTTTTCAATATTTTTGTGTCAGGCTCATAACTATTTTTTTCATTTCATTGACAATTTTTTCTACGTGCTACGCTTCTTTTTCAAATGTATAAACAACTTTCAGAAGCTGCTTTGTACCTGTGATATTTGCTGAGGATCACCGTATTATAAAGGGTATGATAGCGAGAAAGACAAATCGGTTTTTCCACGCAAATCATGGTCATTCAGGTTTTTCAAAGTTATTTCTTAACTGGTCTTAAAGCTGAAGGATTTTATAGTCATCCGTAAGCATTTTCCGGCTGCTGAAGGGCATGAAATCCCAGAATATTAATGAGAAACCAAACTGATAAATTATAGAGTTTAATTGGGTAAGATTATAACATTGAAATGGCTTTGATCATTACGAGTTACCACATTTTGTACCACAAAAAGGTTCAACTTTTAAATCGTTGAAACAGTAAAATGCAATGATGATGTTAGTCTGATGTGAATTTGAGCAGTTTAATTTATTTGTGTTACATAAAAATGAGCGTTTCTCTTAAATAAAAACGGACATGGTCAGTAATCTTTCGCTGATCTGCCTCCTGTTCTTCACTTTGAGACCCCTTTGTTTAAGGGCACTAACACGTCATATACAATAATTAAACAATTTACAGTAAAGTACTTTTGTTTTATACATTCTGATGGTATCACATTTTTGATTGTGTGTAAGTGTAAGCGGACAGGAAGAGGGCAAAATGAAGAGTTGCTACAAAGAATGGATGCTGGGATGAGATTTTGGTAAAGATTGGAGAAAGATAGTTGTCAGTTATTTGAAATACACTGAGTAGAGGAGGGTGAAGAAATGGAGTATGACAGGAAAAATGCTGGCCAAAGGAACGTAAAAAAGGCAAAGTTAAATATATCTGTATGAAGTAAGGAGAGTAGCTGAAAGTGCAACCACGGCTTGCTATCTGTTTCATATGACGAAGTAGGAGAAGGGTAGGATCTCTTGCCCTCCGACATTCCCTAGACCACTGCACACCTAAAAGATAAGCTGTAAATAGCACACTCCAGTATAAAATTCTCTTATGGAGAGAGCTTGTTTTTTTTTCTTTGAAGATATATAGGAATGTTTAATATTTTACACTTATTGGTAGGAAGTTGTAAATATTTGTATTGTCACGAGTTGCTTTGAAAGTAAATAGATGGGCTGTGCAAAAGGTTACTGAAATTAACTCGCTTATACTTTGGGGCATTTTGAAAAGGGTACTTTTTGATTAGTTCATGCTTTTGTTAATGATTAGGTATTTTGTAATTTTATTCGTCGTATTTTTGTTGTTTGATATTATTTTACTTACATTATTTCCTTTCATTGACCTCCTGAGATTCTTTAAGTGGTTCACGTATCCTTTATTTCACTTATATTTGATGACTCTTATTTATTTTCCGGTGTATAATCTCCCATTTTTTCAGACGAAAAAACACAGATAACCTTATTTGTTGTATTAATGGTTTGTTGTGTGCTTGGAACGCTTCTTTTACTTTCACTGCGAAAACCTCCGCATACTGTAATACAGAATAAAGACGAGGTGAGTGATTTATAAAGTAAATATTATGAGAATCGATTGTAATACTTTTTGTTTGTAATTCGTAGTCGTTATTTTATCGAAATACCATTCTCTTGAGGGTTGCCAGGAGGTGGTGTCTGATGATGAATTTTGGGATTTGTTCGCTTACAGTAGTTAGATGGTTCTAAAATGTGTTGATATAAGGTATTTATTAAGTTTCTTTCTGTTAGACCGACGTTTGCCGGTGTTAAGGTCAATGGTGACAGTCACGGAAATCCATTTCTTTTTAGTTGAACTTAATTTCGATTACCATTCTTTTTTTCGTTCTCTGTCAGTTTGTTTCCCCCTTGTTTTTCTGAAGCTGAAGAGGGTTAACTTCCTATGAAACAGACCTAATTCCGCCGAATATCAGCTCGAGATTTCAAGATTTGGGGTTTAGCGAACAAGTGTTAAACCTTGCCCATGATTTAAATTGATGTAGCTGTGGGAAACCAGATTCATTTTTTTTTGTCAATTCCCAGGACAAACTATGATTATTTTCTTAATACATAATTGTTTTTTGAAGAAGTATTGTTTTTGCTACTTACTAACGTTCTTTTTTTATTGCTATTTTTATTTTATTACATTCATAACCTAGCAGTTATTATCTTCGTACACCATTAATTTTATGATGTAATCATTAAAAACCAATATCTTTAATAGAAGTATTTACTTTTTGTAATCAGGACAGCCAGTTTAAACTGTCGGTTACTGCTAGGTTTGACATTGATTGTAATTATGGAAATTGAAATGTAGTTACATTATTATTATTCTTTTCTTTTCCTTGCGGTCTTGTTCCATCACTAGGACGGGTCGGCCGCTCGACACTGTCTCCGCCACTTTTGGCGGTCTATGCAGTCCTCTGGCTTCGCTCCTACTTTCCTCATGTCTTCCTTGATCACATCTCCCA
The DNA here is from genome assembly GCA_003991215.1 of Morbakka virulenta. NCBI lineage: Eukaryota > Metazoa > Cnidaria > Cubozoa > Carybdeida > Carukiidae > Morbakka > Morbakka virulenta. Next base: position 190,316 of record RDPX01000256.1, read on the forward strand.
ATCTGAGCCTCTGCCTGCCTCTGCTCCTTTCTTCCTTGAACTGGTGCTTGCCACACTTGTTTAATGGCACTCTCCTGATCCCTCCTCATCACATGTCCATACCACCTCAACCTTGCTTCCCTTGCCTTGTTGGAGATGTTTGCCACTCCGACAAACCTTCGGATGTCTGCGTTTGTCCGGTGCTCAAGGAGCGAGATACCAGCTATCCACCTCAACATTTTCATCTCTGCTACCTCCAGGGCCTTTTCTTCCGCCTTTCTCAGTGCAGCCGTCTCCAAACCATACAGCAACACAGTTACATTATTATTCTTAGTTACTTAATTACAGTGTAGCTCAGGAAGAGAAATGATACAGGCAGGGACACGACACAATTTGATAAGCATTGCTAAAGGCCTGGGCCTGATCCCCTGCTTTAATCTTACTGTACCACAGGTGACCAATACCATTATCGAACCATCTTCAACAACAACTCGTTTATTTTTGTGCCATTTTTCCTTATCAGTTAAAGAGTTTTTTGCAAGCTGTTATGCTACAAGTTTTTATTACAAGCATCTTCTAACCCTAATCTCTCCTGCGATATGTTGACCTGAACTGACTAATCCTTAAAAATAAAATGATTGTAGTTAAACTTATTTGTAAATTTAAATCAATTATGGTAAAAAAAATCAGAAAGAAAAAAATAAAAATAGCAGACCTATTCTAGGATAATATGCTGTGACGCAAATTTGTTTTTATAAACTTCAGTGTTTTTTGCCTTTTGCCACTGTCTTTGAGTAATTCATCACATAGGAAATTCTGCAGGTTTCATTTCTATAATATAGAGCTACAGCTGGAGAATGCAATAGTCAACCTGTACTTAGGCATTCAGTAAGGTAATCTATTTCCATGACATGGAAGGTGTGTAACTCAGTGGGCATCGTGACAGACTTGATAAACTAAAAAAGGCCTTTTCTTACCAACTTGACTCGGAGAGTGGAGGCCATTCTGACGTAAAATGCAATCGCCAAGTGCAGGTTCTCGTGTCTGGTAAGCAATGTGCTGACAAAATAACGTACTTGGCATAGACTGCATGTTATCAGTTTTACCAGCAGGCATGCACTTTGAAATATTCTTCGAGATGCACACATTTTTTTTCTCAAAAGGTCAAAGGTACTTTTATGCTGTTTAATCCAAAGACTATATATATATACAAGGTAAAAGAGAAAACTCAAAACTTTTGTATAGAATTTTTTAAAGTTTCGTGTCTTACACTCATCAGCTATAATGGTTAAAAACCAGTATAGCTGATGGGTGTAAGACACGAAACTTTACGTTCTATACATATGTTTTGAGTTTTCTCTTTTACCTTGTATATTCGCCCTGAATTTCTATCGAGCACTGTAAATGGTAGCAGAAGAACTCTATTTTCATTTGTTTGTTTACTTATATATATATATATATATATANATGCAAACATTTTTTTTCTCAAAAGGTCAAAGGTACTTTTATGCTGTTTAATCCAAAGACTATATATATATATACAAGGTAAAAGAGAAAACTCAAAACTTTAGTATAGAATTTTTTAAAGTTTCGTGTCTTACACTCATCAGCTATAATGGTTAAAAACCAGTATAGCTGATGGGTGTAAGACACGAAACTTTACGTTCTATACATATGTTTTGAGTTTTCTCTTTTACCTTGTATATTCGCCCTGAATTTCTATCGAGCACTGTAAATGGTAGCAGAAGAACTCTATTTTCATTTGTTTGTTTACTTATATATATATATATATATATAGTCTACTGTATAACGGTACAACGGTAGAACATTGCCTTGATATGATATTAACGTTTCAAATTCTTTTAAACTATTACTTTATGGTGAGCTACTTTTTAAACTCTGCCCATTTATTAAAATAAACGCGTTATCTTTTGAGGTTAAAGTAATTGTCATCCTTTATAATGGTCATCCAATTATAGTCTATACTTACACACAGTCATATCAGAAGTATTAGTGGCAGATATGAAACAGTAGGGTTTATTTCATGTTGATATTTGGGCGATTTCGCCTTGGTATTTTCGAAATCTTTTTTTCAAAATATTCTCCGTTGAGGGAGCGAATTTCTACAGCATCTGCATTTATTTTCTGTTCTGTACCCAGCAAAATTTTGTTTTTATTATTAGTTTTGAGTTTCGTTAGGCTTGTTTTTCTTCCAGACTCTGTAGGTGGGCACAGCTGCTGGGCCAAAACTTTATGTATTTTTTAAGAAAAAGGAAATTGAAATTGCTGGTACCGTTGTGCTAACAGATGTTTCTGTTTTCATAATTGACTTCATTTAACCAGAGTTTAACATTGCATATAGAATATTGTTGAGCATTTTCATTATTATTCTGAATTTTTAAATGGATTACAACTGATAGTATCTTAACATGGGCCGAGCTAATGTTTTTTTACCATTTCAGTTTTTCTTGGGTTCTTTTATTTTGTTATTAGGCGTACATATGAGTTTGTGTGAGCGCCTAAGATGTTGAAATGAGACCCTTTTAATTTACACTCATATACTCCCTCATTGACTCGCACTATGTCTTACTTGCCCACTTACTCACGTACTCACTCACTCACTCACTCACTCACTCACTCACTCACTCACTCACTCACTCACTCACTCACTCACTCACTCACTCACTCACTCACTTACTCAGTCACTCAGTCAGTCAGTCACTCACTTACCCAAACATTCAGTAAAGTGTAAGCAGGTGGATATCCAAAGGCGATATCCAATATCTTGAGTATATTAAGAGAGTATTAAATAAAGAAATGAAGGATTGTGTGTGTGTGTGTTAGAGGGGGGCGCGCGGGGGGGGGGAGGAGAATGACAACATACAATAAACTGTGGATGCAAACCAGTGCTCATCACCACCACCACCATCATCATCTTAGCCATTCCCATCATTGCTGGCGGGTAACCTCTACAATGTCGCCCATGCCTTCTGATCTTATGCTCTCTGCATCCAGCTTTTTCTGGCCATCTCCTTTATTTCATCCCTCCAACTCTTTTTGGCCTTCCGTTCGCGCTGCTTCCCTCTCTTGGATACCACTCAGTAGTTTTCTTGACCCATCTGTTATTTTCCATTCGGGCGAGATGACCTGCCCACTTGCCTTTCCAAGTGATGTTCAGTATTGCTTTTTCCATGCTTCTCTGCCCCACCACAAGCTGGAGCTTCAGATGTTCTGTCAGTGACCACATTTCGGCTCCGTAGGTCATTGCTGGTAGTTTGACCATGCTCGTGATATTCTTCTTTAAGCACATTGGCATCCTTTTTTCCTTTAGGAAAGTGCTGTACTGGCCCAAACCATTCTATCCCGATATTATTCTTTGGTCGATCTCCATGTTCGTGTCATTTCATGGTGTTACCAGTCTTTCTAAGTGCTTGTACTGGTCCACCTCTTCCAGATGTTCTCCATCAATGGAAAAGCGTTGTCTTTGTATTGTACTTGCATCTTCATTGGACATTATCTTAGTTTTCTTTTTATGCATTACCATACCGTCTTTTTTCCTTCTCTGGTCAGGATTTCCCTCAGGTTGTTTAGATCTTCTTCCGTCTGCGCCAACATGATGTTGTCATCACCAAATCGTTAATTGTTGAGTCTCCTTCCTTGATATTGATGCCGATCGCAATGTTCATCCTTCACTATTGCTGATGTAAACATAACTTGTAATAATGTATCACCCTACTGAACTTCTTTTATGATGTTTATCTTTCTACTTAGTATTTCTGTTCTAATTTGTGCTGTGCTTTCTTTGTAGATTTCTTTCAGGATGTTGTTGTATTTCACCTGAACTTCGTGCCTTCCTAGGGCTTCGAGCACTGCTACGCAGAGTGGTATTTTGTACTTAGTGGTCTTCTCCAGTATTTGCATAACAGCATGTAGATGGTCAATGGTGGAGTGACCTAGTGATAGGCGACCTGTTCTGGAGACAGGTGCTCGGCTAGGCTGGTGTAAAGTCTGTTTTACAGGATGTTTACAAACAGCTTGTAGATATGGGAGAGCAAGCTGATTGGTCACTATTTTGCAATATTTTCTTGTCACCTATCTTGAAGATCAACGTGTTGATAGGATTCTTTCTTTTTTGGGCACTTCTTTTTTTATCACTGTGTTGAAAAGTTCTTTTATCTTCCTTCTTACAACCTCTCCTCTTGCTACTAGCATTTCAATTACCACTTCTGGTACTCTACTGGTGCCTTGCAATTCTTCATTTTCTTCATAACTTGTTTTATTTGACTGTCAAGGAATGATGGTACTTCCTTTACTGCTATTGGCATGATGTCATGGGTTACGTGTTTGTAAAGATTTTCGTAAAACTCCGCACATCTCTCAAGAATTTTCTCCCAGTTGGTAACAGCCATTGGCCGCCTCTTCTCCAGTAGCTCATTTATTTTGGGCTTTAGCCTTTCTCCCCTATGTCTTGCATCTTTCTCTGCTGTCTCCAGTTCTCTTTCCTGAATGGCCTCCGTGATTGTTCCTGTGATCTCTTCCATATCTCCTTCTGTTGTCAGTATCTCAAAGCGATTGTAAAGCTTTATCCGGAATTCTTCGCTCTTGCCTATTAAAGCCTCAAGGTTGACTCTGGGTTTTTACCATTTTGCATATTTACAATTTTGCGTTGGGGTTATCCTACTGCGAACCATTCTATGGTTGCTTCCAACTTCCACTCAATGGTATGAACAGTTTGTACTCATGGTGTAGTCAACATCGTTCTTCACCGATTCATTGGGAGTTTTTTACATCCATTTTTTGTTCTTTCTCATCTGATAAAAGGTGTTCTCAATTTTGAGATTCTTGGACGCTGCGCCTTGCATTAGTCTTGTTCCTCTTTCGTTTCGATCGTCAGAGCGAAAGGATCCAACTCCACCTACCTCACCTTTTTTCTGCTGTCCAACGTTCGTATTGCAGTCAACAATGATGATCTTGCAGTGACTCTTGCTCTTTCCATTAACCCAGCTACCTCATCAGCTAGCTCTTCGTCATCGCGGCTCATCGTATCTCTTCGTCATAGTGGCTCGCTGTGGGCGCATACACTTGGAAAGCCAAGAAACCGACTCCCCGGACAGAGTCATCTCCTCCCCTTGTGTACAGTACATGTCGACTTTGCAGCTCCTCAAGTTGTTTGCCTTTCCTTCTCGTTTCTGCTGTTCCAAAGATGCCCCACGTGAAACTTTTCTTTTTCAGTTGTTCTAATTGTTCATCCTTTTCCTGATTTTTTAGTTTACGTAGATTGTAAGTACATATGTAAAGTTGAACCCAGAGATCCTTAGGACCCTCTGCCGCAGCTATACAATTTGATGGAAAACTTCTCTTGAATAAGAATTCTTTGAGTACTTTCCACCCATCCCGTCAACTACAAAGTTTCAGATCCCTCTCACAAGCCTTTAGTTAGATAATGCCCATTCCCTTTATTCCCCCACTACCGCCACCCGCCAACAATGTTAGGCTGCATGAAAGTTTCGAAGGCTTACATTGCTAGATATCAGCACACATATCAAGTAATTGTAATAAATTAATTCTATGCCAGTATGAAATATAAACTGACTTGTAAAACAGGATCTCGCCTTGCAGCTTTTTAACATGACAACAGATAAAACTTGCCAAAACTGTACACATGCGCACGCACATGGTATGACTTGGGTTGGGAAACCCCTAGATAAAAATTACCAGACTGTTAGTGCTTAAAGAGTGCTCACGAATCCCAATTTAATTGCAAACTTAACAGCTCCATAGCTCCCCCCCCCCCCAAAAAAAAAGGCTAGGTCAAAAGTCAATTAATTGCAGAGGATTCCTTTTCTTATTTGATTTTTTCCCCGTGTACTTTTTAATTTTTTTAATTATTAATTTTTTTCCGCTCCCGATTCTGTGAAAAGATGTACACACACGTAGTATGACATTTATAAAGGAGACACAAATTGGGCGTAGTACTTCAAGGCACTTGGCTGGAGCTGAGGGAGGACCTTTGCATATTAAGCTGTTGATGTAACCACTCGGCCACTACTCCTTATTAAGGGATATATATATATATATATATATATATTTGGTTACAACTCCTTTCTTTTTTCCAGCCATAATTGAAGCAAAATTTTTATCCCAAAACCTTCCTTTATGCGTTTACTGTTGTATTCAAAGGAGAGGTCGTCGTAAAGTATACATTAGCTTGATGTACCGTCATGAATACGACCCCTGGTCTTGTTAAAAAAATTTGTACTGATGCATAGCAAGATAAACACGTTTTATTGAGAAATCCCAAGGTTAACTAACGCATATTATTGATTGCAATTTTATTTGTTGCGTTAGTTTTGCCATGGAATCATAAAATGAGAACGGAAAACTGCACATTGCAGCAATAGATATATCTTACAAGATACAACAACACGAGGAGGGTGTAAACAATTGTAAATAATATATTGTTTATTGATGTAAAATTTCAAAGATAAACCCGTTTAGATAATGGTTGTTTACTTTTTGAAAATACAACGTGAAAACACCGTACCTTATTAATGTATTCAAATATTTTACAACAAAGACAGCGAGTTACATAAAATATTAAAGCAGAAAGTCTCACAATTTACCAAAAGAATATTTTGATCACGTATTAGTATTATCGTTCAAATTTGAATTATGCATGTGAGCCATTTGGATCTTGTTTATGTTTGTTGATGTTGTCATGTTAAAAGTGGCTGTTTACTTTGCAGTTGCTGAACAACACGTGCCGAATTCAGCTGCGATTTTAGAGAACTAGGATTCAACTCAAGTTAATCTTAGTTTTATTATGCAATAATAAAAGTTCGATTCAACTATGCCACTCTCAGCTCTGAAACCACATTGAGTTTTGGAATGATAAAAGGACCATCAAGAACTAAATCATCTATTTTAGATGGATTATCAAACATCAGTAAAATGTTCTGCCCAAGGTGACGCAATTCAGGATCTTTTAGCAGCGCAGAATCATCTTCAGATCTCAAGGGCACTACTGTTGGAGGTTGTTCTTAGAAAACTTATCTAATTTTTCTGTTCAAAGCTTTTGCATCTTTGTAGTCCTAAGCTCCCAGAATTTCGACTGAGAGTTCGAACCACCTTTTGTTCTTCATTTGTCGAACCTCACGCCGTAGCTTCGATTTTGCTTTCTTGAAAGCTCTTTCCCTAGCTGGACTGGACTGGACTAACACAGGAGTTTCTCATTTAGCCTGTTTTTCTCTTCCATGAAGCTGGTAATTGCAACATCGTTCTTATCAATCCAGTCTCTACATTTGGTCTTTCTGAGGCAAAGAACATTGGCAAATGTGGTCCACACTTGTGATTTGAACTCCTCTCAGATTCCATCAAATGTGATGTTATTAAATTTGTTCCTAAGAGTTTCACTTACTTCCTCATTTTGTAATTTTGGCCGAAGCCCCAGGGCACACTTCACACTTAGGGGCTAGCATTGGTTTTGGTGATGTTTGACGTTTTCCCGTCTTGTCAAGCACAGAAACCAGAAGAAGGATGGTCATGTAATCTTTGTTTGACATTTTTCCATCTTGAAGAAGTTTGACCTGAACGGGAGCCGACAGAGAAGAGCTTCCAAATGTTGCAAACTCATTTACGTTCCCAATATTGGTCATATTGATGTAAAATTTCCTATGGGTACTGGGCAGCATGGGCTGCAGAAATACTATTTCAAAATAGTAAAATTTTTAGGGGGGTTCGAAAAAATTCTCCTGACTTTTATTTTAGAAAGATTCTAAAATTTTCTGAATGCCTTTTTTTAGAAAAGGGTTTAAAAATAAAATTGAAATTTTGTTTCGAAAATTTGTAAAAGTCAAAAAAAATTTTTGATGCTAGACTACTCAGTCTGTACCAAAGATATGATCAAAGAAGAGCTGCAAAAGAGTTTCAAAAGATTGATAAGACATTTTCAAGCACGCTATCTGTAGCACATGACAGAAAAAGGCTTCCGAGTCTCCTGTCTGTCTCCTGTGCAGTCTCCTATCCAATTCATGAATTTGACGGAAATTTGGATGCTGTAATTATAAAACTGCCCCTTCCCGCACCCCCCCCCCAAAAGCTGGGATTACTCAGAAAGCTGCACCATGAACAGGCACTGACAAAACTCAGAAAGCTTTGAGGTCATTGGAAGAGTTGTTGAAACACAAAGAAAAATAAACACATTGACTACCCAGTTGCATTTATCCGAAGAGAAAAGGATGATTAGATTTAAAGTTGCCAGAATGACTGCAAGAAGAGTTTTGAAATGAAGAAAGAATAGGGGTGCCACTGTGGTGAATAAATTAAAGAGAGAGAAAGGTATGCCATTTAAAAAGTAATGCGAAGAGCTGAGATACTTAAGAAATTTATGGAACTAAAGAAGCTATTATAGAAAAAGAGTTTAAGTCCCAGTGGCACTCTAAACAACCATGAATTTCCATAAAAGAGGGAACTCATGAGAGTCCAAAAACCCTAACGGTGATGTGAGTGCAGGTATGAACTTTTAAGTCTCGCAAACATGACTTTCCACGATAGAGGCCACCAAGCCCCTCAGGTTGATGAGCATATATCCACTAATAAAGTTGACTTTTGGGAAGTGGATTCGTTTACACATGCAGGTTGGGGTTCAAAGTAAGGGATTGGATGGCATCTGATGTCACACAGACCACTAACACTCCAGCGATGGAGAACTGATGTGGTTGCCTAATTTCCTGGAACGGGGGTATTACATGTTTCGTTGTTTTGACAATCGGTCGAGATTTCGCAGCCTTCCACAGAATTTTATAACCAGGGGTCGACAGCCTACTGTTTCATTAACACTGATGATTGATAGAATTTGCTACTGCAATTTTGCTAGACAGTTGGTTGTGCTATTTGGCCAGCATTTTACAGACACTCATTGGCTGCTGTGCCTTTGAATAAAGTTTGAAAGGTTGGGGTGTTGGTAGAAGGCTTAAGACTGGGGGGGCATTGTCCACGGTCTAGGGAATGTCTTGCTTTCTGCTTTCACTTTTACAGTTTACCACAAAGAATGAGCAAAATATGACTTTTTTGCACAGACAGCTGAGCTTTTTAATTTTTACGTTTTTTGTTACATTGCTCTACTCGAATTAGTAGTAATTCGAACAAAATGCTACTGCCTTTGTTAGATTGCGGTTTGTTTTCTTTGTTTGTGTGTGTTAAGATGCTGCAGATTCACAACTTTAGCGCTCCTTTGTCGTTTCAGGAGGAAAACCCAGGGGTGAATGGCGAACAAATCCAGAAATTGCAGGGTAAGCTTTATTACACTTACTAATTTTCAGAAATGTTGAATTTGTGTTTTGTAATCTTGCAAAAACGAATTACTAATGTTTTTTCAATAAGGTCTAACGTTAAATCTCGAAATATGCAACAGGCTTTTTGACGTTATGTGTAAAAGTGTAAAAGGATGAAAATATCGAGCAGACAGAATAAACCATAGCTACTTGTATCATCATTTGTTATTAAACAGTAAACATTACTAGCAGGCAGAAAGCAACTAGTCCACGTTTTTGAGCCATATTTTATTAAACACTAAACATTACTAGCAGGCAGAAAACAACTAGTCCACGTTTTTGAGCCATATTTTATTAAACACTAAACATTACTGGCAGGCAGAAAACAACTAGTCCACGTTTTTGAGCCATATTTTATTAAACACTAAACATTACTAGCAGGCAGAAAGCAACTAGTCCACGTTTTGAGCCATATTTTATTAAACACTAAACATTACTAGGAGACAGAAAGCAACTAGTCCACGTTTTTGAGCCATATTTTATTAAACACTAAACATTACTAGCAGGCAGAAAGCAACTATTCCACGTTTTGAAGCCATATTATATTAAGAGTTAAATTGGGATGATTAACTATTAGGCACCAATTTTTATTGTCATGCAAAAAGATTTCCCCATTTCCTGTGTTATCAATGTTTATTGATGGATTATTTATAACAACGTACGATTCACTTATTCTTTATTGTCATTCTTTACTTATCAGAAAATATTCACTTAGCTTTTATCGGGGTGTGTTACATATCACAATGTAGTATTCACGGATCCTTCATCACGATTCTTTATTTATCAGAATGTATTTTTTACTTCTTTTTACCGCGATGCATTATATCTAATGTTAGTATACCCCTTCAGAGTAGGTCTGTATTGAATTTACGCTTTTCGATGAGTTTTTATGGCTTAGTGATATGCAACTCAGAAAGAGGGAAGTATCTGAAAGGTTTAAGAATAAGGTTATTGGAAAGTTCGTGAAAGGTACTATCATAATGTGTCAATATAGCCTGAGCCAAAGATTGGAAATGACGTCAAGCTATCTACAAAGTGGCAAGAAAACTCAGGCTAATTAGCAAATGACATTAAAATAATAAAGCTAGACTTTACTAATGAGTTTGAGTGATGATATACAATCCATCTAATGGGCTTAGCATTTTCCATTGTTTCGAAGCATTACTAAACAATAAACATCATCTGATACCAGTATCGAGGTAAGTATTAGCTATCGACAGTGCTCAATAATATAAGAGTACTAGAGCTATCATATGGCAAACGACAAAAAAATCAACAAAACTTAGTTTATAAACTGTCAGTTTCATGTTTTCACAATCGTCAGCCAAACATTTTTGTTTAGCGTACGATTGTGAAAACATGAAACCGACAGTTATAAACTAAGTTTTGTTGATTTTTTTGTCGTTGGCCAACATCATGATAACCATCTAAAACCATTCTATTTAAATGATTTTTGAATAACCCAAGTGCAAAACGTATGTTGCCGATTCCTGTGAAACGTTTACTAGCATAATTTTACCTGGCTAAGAAACACGGATTTTGTTAATATAAATTTCACATATTTTTAGGTATCAAAAGGAAGAGTATGGTGCCGGACCGACATTAACACCCCTTCAAGCATTCTGTAAGTATATAAGTTCTTCGTTTTAGAGGAGTCGTGGCTTAATGGTTAGTGCAACTGCACTGTAACCAAGAATTCCGAGCTTGATTCCCCGAGCGGGCGACTTTGGAAATTCACAAATAAACCAAAAGCCGTTGGTTGGCGTCAGGAAGGGCATCCGGCCAAGAAATTCCTCACTGCCAAAACAAAGTCCCTATGAAGGGCACCGTCTGAGCCTTAGTTACTGAGGGGAAATGACGTTAAAACCAAGAAAAAATTAGTTCTTCGTTTATTGTTTTTCCAGGGCAGTTTTGGGATTTTTTTTCCTGGCAGTAAAAGAGAAGATCAAGGCAGCGTTCTTACTCATCGTAAACACTGATCTTTTCACATATTTTCATTTTCAGTTTCACTGACATTCTTTTACCCCCAACAATGGCACTCACCGCTCTCCACTTACTCCACGCTTATCTGCTATTGGTTCGCAGTAATCAAATTCATCTGAAGTGGGTTTTTTTGTTAAATTTGCCAAGCTTGAGTAGATGTTGTACAAAACTTAGCAAAATATGCAGTTTCAAATAATTAACCGAGGGATAAAAGAAATTATTGATTGTAGGTTCTACTAATCCGACCAACTGTCATATATACAGACCAACCCTTCCCGCAATTCTTTTGTATTTTGACATTTCTTACATGTTCTTGTAATAATGACACCATTCTTGGTNCTGAAAGGTTTAAGAATAAGGTTATTGGAAAGTTCTTGAAAGGTACTATCATAATGTGTCAATATGGCCTGAGCCAAAGATCGGAAATGACGTCAAGCTATCTACAAAGTGGCAAGAAAACTCAGGCTAATTAGCAAATGACATTAAAATAATAAAGCTAGGCTTTACTAATGAGTTTGAGTGATGATATACAATCCATCTAATGGGCTTAGCATTTTCCATTGTTTCGAAGCATTACTAAACAATAAACATCATCTGATACCAGTATCGAGGTAAGTATTAGCTATCGACAGTGCTCAATAATATAGGAGTACTAGAGCTATCATATGGCAAACGACAAAAAAATCAACAAAACTTAGTTTATAAACTGTCAGTTTCATGTTTTCACAATCGTCAGCCAAACATTTTTGTTTAGCGTACGATTGTGAAAACATGAAACCGACAGTTATAAACTAAGTTTTGTTGATTTTTTTGTCGTTGGCCAACATCATGATAACCATCTAAAACCATTCTATTTAAATGATTTTTGAATAACCCAAGTGCAAAACGTATGTTGCCGATTCCTGTGAAACGTTTACTATCATAATTTTACCTGGCTAAGAAACACGGATTTTGTTAATATAAATTTCACATATTTTTAGGTATCAAAAGGAAGAGTATGGTGCCGGACCGACATTAACACCCCTTCAAGCATTCTGTAAGTATATAAGTTCTTCGTTTTAGAGGAGTCGTGGCTTAATGGTTAGTGCAACTGCACTGTAACCAAGAATTCCGAGCTTGATTCCCCGAGCGGGCGACTTTGGAAATTCACAAATAAACCAAAAGCCGTTGGTTGGCGTCAGGAAGGGCATCCGGCCAAGAAATTCCTCACTGCCAAAACAAAGTCCCTATGAAGGGCACCGTCTGAGCCTTAGTTACTGAGGGGAAATGACGTTAAAACCAAGAAAAAATTAGTTCTTCGTTTATTGTTTTTCCAGGGCAGTTTTGGGATTTTTTTTCCTGGCAGTAAAAGAGAAGATCAAGGCAGCGTTCTTACTCATCGTAAACACTGATCTTTTCACATATTTTCATTTTCAGTTTCACTGACATTCTTTTACCCCCAACAATGGCACTCACCGCTCTCCACTTACTCCACGCTTATCTGCTATTGGTTCGCAGTAATCAAATTCATCTGAAGTGGGTTTTTTTGTTAAATTTGCCAAGCTTGAGTAGATGTTGTACAAAACTTAGCAAAATATGCAGTTTCAAATAATTAACCGAGGGATAAAAGAAATTATTGATTGTAGGTTCTACTAATCCGACCAACTGTCATATATACAGACCAACCCTTCCCGCAATTCTTTTGTATTTTGACATTTCTTACATGTTCTTGTAATAATGACACCATTCTTGGTACACAAGAACGCCGAGTATTTGAACTAATCCTATTGTTAAACGGAAGATTAGACAGATGACAGTTAAGACTGTTACTCATAAGCACGTTTAAACACAGAAGACCATTTTTTTGTCTGAATGACAGAACGTATTGGATAACAATGTATGTAACATTAATATGTATTTATTCTGTATAAACATATTTTCTCCACCACCACCACCTCCTCCTCCTCATCATCATCATAACAACAACAACAACAATAATAATAATAATAATAATTATTATTATTATTATTGTGTACCAAGAATGGAGTCATTATTACGAGAACACGTAAGATAATAATAGTAATTATTATTATTATTTTTATTGTTATTATCATTATTGTAGAAGTAAACAGTTGCAGGTTATGTGGTAAAAAAGAGACAGTACAACACTTGCTATCAGGATGCAAGAAGCATCAGAATATTTGACATGGTAATGCAATAAAGATATCGGCAATCGAACTGGAAAAGAAAGAAGGTTTATTTAAAGAAAAGACGGTGTGCTGCAAGGAAAAATGGGAAGAAGGACACGTGTTTGAGAACAATGGCAGAAAGATGTTGTGGAATTGGGAATATCAAATGAGGATGCATTGCACAACAAAAACACCAGACATGACTGTGGATGACGAGATCAAAAGAAAAATATACATTGTTAATATGGCTTGCCCTGGAGAACGAAACAGAGGCAAACAGAAAGGAAAAGATGATGAAATATCAACAACTATGTGTGGAATTGAAAGAGAAGGGAAGGGCTCAAGATGAAAGCTATACCAGTAGTAACTGCATGTTGTGGCAGTGGAATGAAGGAATTAAAAGACTAAAAGAACTATTTGATGAAAAGCTTATAGATAAACTTGCGAACGAAATACAAAAGACAGTGTTATGGGAAAGCGAAACAATTGATAAAAAAGTATCGTCTGGATTAATTCGATGATTGTTTAAAGTGGCTGCCAAAAATTGTTAGCTAAAGAATCTGGCCATGGATATATATATATATTCGACACAGGAAATGACTAAAGAAAGTATGCCAACATTTACTCAAGTAAATGTTGGCATACTTTCTTTAGTCATTTCCTGTGTCAAATATATATATATATATCCACTATTTATTGTAAAATGTGTGTACTGTATATCTGTGGTTACAAAGTTACACTATTATTATTATTATTATTAAAATATTATTGTTATTATTATTATTATTATTATTAAAATATTGTTATTATTATTATTATTATTAAAATATTATTGTTATTATTATTATTATTATTATTAAAATATTATTGTTATTATTATTATTATTAAAATATTATTGTTATTATTATTATTATTGAAATATTATTGTTATTATTATTATTATTATTATTAAAATATTGTTATTATTATTATTATTATTAAAATATTGTTATTATTATTATTGTTGTTGTTGTTGTTGTTATTTTACAATAACCCTTACACTATATCATTTCTTTAAACTGCAGAAATTTTTCAGTGTTTATGTTCTTTTGACTTATCTCTGCGCATTTGCTATTATTTATTTTGCTATTGCGACATGTAGATTCATTAGATATACAAGCAATTCATTTCTTGATAAGATAAGGCATATTGATTTTGAGATAGTTCCTGAAACAATTTATGATCATGAGAGGTCATTGGAAGATGGTTTATGTTCTTTTGACTTATCTCTGCACATTTGCTATTATTTATTTTGCTATTGCAACATGTAGATTCATTAGATATACAAATAATTCATTTCTTGATAAGATAAGGCATATTGATTTCGAGATAGTTCCTAAAACAATTTATGATCACGAGAGGTCATTGGAAGATGTTTTTTTTGTTGTGGTTTATATGAGATTTACGCGCGGCAAGGCTAGATTGCATTTCAGTAAAGGTTATACTTTGTCGGAGGGTTTTTTTCACATGTTCCTTTACTTTATATTAAGCTGTTTGATTCATACCCAGTTCTATACCTGTAAATATGTACAAAAGTACANTAATATATATGTATAAAAATGTATATATGTGTATATATAAGATATGATAAGTTGGAAAGAATCAAAAAACTACACAGTCCATTTCGACAAGCCTGTTTCGTGATTTTATTCACTCTTCAGGAAAACATTTCCTGAAGAGTGAATAAAATCACGAAACAGGCTTGTCGAAATGGACGGTGTAGTTTTTTTCTTCTTTCTATATTATCATATCTTATATTTTTATGCTTTGCATTTATGTATTGAGCACTTTAATACGGATAACCGAATCGAAAGCTTTATATATATATATATATGTCCATGGAAGACCCGAACAAAAAGGACAGAACAAGTGTAGATGAACAGTACATCATGAACGGCAAGACATACGAATTACTTCCCAAAACCTCCTGTTGAGTGATAACAATGGAATCTAAATAATTTATTATGAAACCAAATTGCAATTATTAAATCCCATGATTAATCCCGAAGACTGAAATAAAAGCCTTGATGAGAGAAATTTGCGTCGTCTGCTGGGATGTCTAATGACAGTGACCATTAAAACTAATCAAGTTTATTGCCAGAGCTTTTATCAGAGCAACAAGTGCTTTATTGCAATTTATATGTGATAGGGGAAGCAATTAAAGTAACGTGTCTTTTCCTTAGAAGGCAATTTTTAATGAAATAATATGATAATGGTATAATACACTGCAGCGTTAAACACTAACCAAAAGTGATTTTTTGAAGTTACTATCATGCAGACGTTTTCTTCATACCATGTCATTTAGCATTCGAAATTTACGTTCGATGAAGTCGAGTTAAAAAAACTAAATTGCAAACAAAATCTTTTTGCCCGTACATTTACTCTTATTTGCTGCGTTTTGTTTTTTAGACATTCTTAATTTGTTTAGTATGTTGCTTGCTTTGTTTGTCTTTTGTATGCCTTCAAAGCTTCTTTTTTTTTGATAAGGCCCATACGTACTGACCCCTATGATTTTGATTTTTATTGCATTTGCCCCCGGCCCCACTTTCAAGACCGAATACTCGGCTACGTGGTCGGTGTAGTGTTTACCCACTTCTTATTTGTTCTGAATGTATTTACTTTTGTTGTTGCTTAGTTATTTCACTTTGGTAACGCAAGCTAATTTTGTAGGCTATATTGAGAAACACTGAAAATAAGTAATTTTAGTCATTTTTTGTGGCTTTGTAATAGGTCTGGAATTGACCTTTTTCAGTGGAGTTTACGGAACAAGTGTAGGTATGTACGTGCATTTTCAGATGCGTTTTTTAACGTAGTTACTCCAGAGGTATTTCTCTGATTGTATGTACGCATGTGTTAACTAGTACTATTTCTTGGTTGATATGAAATAAACTTGGGCCCTAGATGAGCCAGATCAGTTACTTTGCATTTGTTTTTGCTACCCACCTTGTTAACGACAGGTATATGTACGTGATGGTGTCTATGGAACTATCCATCTATGTAATTGGGATGGGCTGTGCACTGTGATGTGTTTATGTTTGCTGCCTTTTGCTTCATACTCCTGGTTTCTGCCCGTCCAGTTGCAATTGACCTGTAAACGCTGATACTGATACTGATCCTTATACTACCTTACCAATCCTGAGTTTGTTAGTTTTTTTCACATAGAAAGGACTGAACCAACTACAATATATTTGCTGATATGTGCTATTAATTCGCAGCTTGCATACGTTGATTTTTTTATTATTTGTGTGTGGATAAATGATACGTATTGATGCGGTGGTATGTTTGAAAATCGTCTCGCTCCATTTTCAGTTGCTCCGCAGACTATCTTCTACCTGGTTCAGTCCTAACGTAGGCACACCCTGTCAGCTTAATTGTATATTGATTAACTGGTAGGATACAAGGAATGCATTGTTACCAATAGATTGTCTTACTTAACAGCAGTTTTTGGTTTTGTTGTGTTTTTTTCTTTTGCTTTGTTTTTTCTTTTGTTTTTGCTTTGTTTTCTTTTTTGCTTTTTTGTTTTTTCTTTTGCTTTGTTTTCTTCTTTTGCTTTTTTTTGTTTTTTCTTTTGCTTTTGCTTTGTTTTCTTCTTTTGCTTTTTTGTTTTTTCTTTTGCTTTGTTTTCTTCTTTTGCTTTTTTTTGTTTTTTTCTTTTGCTTTGTTTTCTTCTTTTGTTTTTGCTTTTGTTTTCTTCTTTTGCTTTTTTGTTTTTTCTTTTGCTTTGTTTTCTTCTTTTGCTTTTGCTTTGTTTTCTTCTTTTGCTTTTGTTTTGTTTTCCCCTTGCTTTGAGCAACTGTTAACACTAACTTATTGTTCAGTCATTGACTTTTGCAGCCATTTCATTTTTTTTTTCGAAAAGGAAACACCATTAAACTTGAGGATCGCAAGAGACAGATGGGATTGGTAGGAATGCTTATTGGAGCAGGCGAGATAACAGGTGTGTGCGAAGCTAGATGTAGCTGATGGCATATTTTATATTTCTCTTTTAAGCTTCCGGTTGCTTGTTAAGATCGGAAAGGGTTGTTAGCAGAGAGAGGGGGGATGGTGGGGGGTTAAAAAGATGTCAAGAAATTACTATAGTAATAAATAAACTATAGTTATTATTTAACATAAACAGAAGACAAATACAATATATATAATATCAGTTTTTACTTATCAATACTGGGGCCTTCGTCATTACTTGTTGGTCAACGTCGTTGCCGCCTAAACACAGGTGCAAGCATAATTTTTTTGAATATACGCTAGGCACATTTTCGGAGCAGTAAATGTGACGTGGACGGTGATGAAAGGATATACGTTATATGTGAAGTTAAGACAGAATCGTTTTCAAACCTGTTTTAGAGAGAGCAGTCTGCAATAGCCAACATTTGAGGCATGGGCATTTAAACTGCATCACTAACAAACGCTTTTGATTGCAATAGACAGGTATATTATCGGTTAACAGGTATTTTTGAGTCCAACAGCATGTAGTGAAATTTAAGGATTCACTTCTCACTATAAATAATGTGTTTTATAATAATACATTATTTATGTGTTTCAAGTCCTTCACCTCTGCGCGTTTGAATTTCTGGCTTGTAGACACAAAATCATGCCTCTTTTTAGCTAATGCATAATTCAAGTCGTGTGAAAGCTGGCTTTCAAGTTCACATTGGAAGAAAAACCCGTTTTATTTATCGAAACTGGGATTAATATTAAATCCTGCATGATGTATTTTGGCTAGAGTATTGTTTTATTATGTTATGTAAGGTGGCTGCAAACAGTCTTCTCTTCAATTTTGACATACTAAATATGAAATTGCTCTTATTAAAGCAATAGTTGGTAGGTAGCGCATTTTTACAGTGGAAAAGATAGTCGTTATATACTCCACTGTGCTTATCATACCAGAAATTTATGTTAATGGAGTCAGGGAAAGAGCTAGTGTCAATTGCAATATCCCGCGAAGTATATCTTCTGTGTTTTTTTCCATAGCATATGCCGAGTTCCAAGTTAAGGTCAACTTTCAGTGTTCTGGTTTAAGGCTTGATTAAATGTGCATAAGATAACACCCCAAGATAAAAATTACTCCTTATATTAACTGGGGGCTAATTCCTAGGCATGCAGTCTTTCGGTGGCAATTTTTGGAACGCAGAGTAATTTCTTAGAAGTAGTAAATTCTTAGAAGTATTCTCTGAGTTATTCCCAGAAGTTATTTTCTGTTTTATGTTTTGGTAAGGTTCATAGAAAAACGTTTCCTGTAATTCTGTTTCTAGATCTTTCATCATTTATTTAAGTTGCCGGCAGCAAAATCAGTTAAATACTTTATATAACGCCTCTGGCTTACTCTTTTGTAGTTTCTTCCGGAACACACAACAGGAAAATTTCTACTTCGTCATTGTTCTTGGTGATGTTCCCCCAGGAGTTAGATTGACTTAATGTAAATCGATCTTTTTTGTTGATCTTTATGTTTTAGTCTGTTCTCGATACATCTTTGTTGCCTTGGTGAACCTCACTGTTGATTCCCTTAATGTCTGAATATAAGTTTTTGAGTCAGACTACATAATCGATCAGACAGGATTGTTTGTGACCGGCTACGCTTTTTAATACAATTAAGTTGTCTTCCAATAACAATAAGTGAACCTCAGCTTTGAAATTCGTTGTCACCTTTGTCTAATTAAGTTGAGTACTCCTTATTCTTTCGCAGTTTCATTTTTCAAATTCTCATTGAATTAATAGGACAACTGTTTCAATGTTATGGGTATCATAAACATTCTTGTTGACCAGGAGACATCATGTCTCGAAAGAATTGATTTCAAATTGTACGTTGCGTCGCCAAGCGTATCTACCGAAAGTTTTAATCTCAGTTTGACCATGGTGGTAGAGTATTTTAATACAACTTCTTGTTATCCAAGAAAGACTAGAACAAACCATTCAATATTTTCGTGCTTAATTCCATAGCATCCTTTTCGTACTTCTAATTACAAGACTAATGTAACAGACAGATATGTGTCTGCCAGGCTTCCTTACTTTCCTTATTCGGTTGCAACGTTGTTTTTCATCCCCGCTTCTTTTATCTCATCCATTTCCACAATACTCAGCACTTAGTTCCCAAGGTAATAATTCCATCTTTTACCATTCGTTACCAATGACTAAATCTATATGGCCTTGAGTGCAAAGCAACATACGCCAAATCATTTTCGTCTTTACTATAAGGTATCTACTTAACTCCCTTGCATATCCAGAATTTCTCTATAAATGGAGTGTTAGTCAGACCATGATTGTTTGTTTTGTCTCTAATAGGAAGCTTAACTTTTTGTAGCAGTTAGAAATAAATCGTACCTGGCGCTAGGCTGTTAATCAGCCGCCATAACTTAACTTTTAAGTTTCCTGCAAACAGCTGTTATAGCCATTGGCAAGTCGTCTCCTTATGCCGATCTGCCTGGTATCAACTGAACTTGTTTCATTCATAGTGACACCAGAGCTGTTGGCTTCTTGTAACCAATGGCAATCAACCTTTCGTAGTATTGTAAAGCGTGAAGCTCAAAATCAACCTGGAAGCGAAGGCAGAATACCAAAGAGGCAAATGTAACCCACACGCACAAGCCACTGTGGCTTCACGTTTGTACATTTATATATCGGTTCAATTGGAATTGGTTTTCTTTCTTGTGACTTTCATAAAGGTTTGGGCCTCCTTAGATAGTATGTATTTGGTGTAAATAGCGAGATCGGAATCCATGCTGCAATGTCGGGCTTGGTGTAGGAAGTAGTGTACGATACGATGAAGTACCATACGATGTTGTCATCTAACAGCGGTCGCGTAAACAATAAGCGTTGCTTCATTTTTTGGAAGCGCTTTTTGCACGTTTAAAGTGATGTTACGCTTTTTAGTTTTCTGTATTTTCTCACTTTTAAATACGTCTGCCATTTATTAACCTAACTGGTGTATTGCAAGATGCAATACTTTTTTCACCCACCTGTCACTAGATGACGTGGAACTACTCAGTGGTAACAGTAATAAGAGGAGTGATTTCTGAAGGATCTTAGAGACGTCTTGGGGGTTGTGTTTTTTATTCCAGACGTGACAACAGAAAACTATGCAAACAGATAATGAGAAGTTATTTGATTTGAAAATATAACATCTGTTTGACTTCTAACACCGAATCTAGGATTTCTGTTACATGTCTATTCTTACTCATTCAATTTGGGGTATTTGAACCATTTTGATTTCCTCGGTTGAAAATTGGGCACGTTATTAATAATATTTGTATTAATAGACGTTAGCACCTTTGTGAATTTTTAACTGCATTTAAAAGACATCCGAGTTCCATATGCAAAGGATAGTAAATCTTTTTTTTTTTCTAACATAAGCTTTTTTGTTGATATGGTATGTGCAAAAGTGTTATAAATGATTTTGAGGTTTTAAAATACTGAACCTTTTTGAATTTTAGGTTTTGAATAGATTTTTGAAAAAATTAAGTTCAGATTTTGAAGAATCATTTTGTTAGATTTTGTTCATGAGTTTCCCTCATTTTTTTGCAGTAATCTTCGTTTTCATCTATTTATTTTAGGTGGTTTGGCCTTCGGCATTTTTGGTAAAAAGACGAACAGATACGGCAGGGACCCCATCATTTTACTTGGTCTTTTGGTACACTTACTCACTTTCTATTTGATATTCCTCAATATGCCGGACAGGGCTCCAATTGAAGAGACGGTTGGATATTCTTACCTTCATTACAAGTAAGAGGTTACGCACCATAATAGTTCTGCAGTGAGCGAAGTGTTCAAACCCACCCTCTCGTTATTCGGAGATTGGCGATCAAACCAATCGATAAATGAGCTCTGGGTTGATTTGGTTGTTAAAAGTTCTTTTGCGTGTTTTTGCATTATGTACTAATATTGTTTGTGGGATTTTGTCCTTTGCCATTATTTTCTTCCTTATTTTGCTTTATTGGTTATATTCAAAGCCCCATAAGCCTTATAGCATGTTAAACGTCAGGGAGTATTAAGTTTCCGTGGTGTCTGGTGCCATTATTTTTAGTTACTATTAGTTAATATTGACTTTGGCTATGGATTCCCCAAGCAAGACATTTTACGTGAAACACGTGACTTGACGCTTTGCAGATTTATGCGTAGTGGGTGGTATGTTATTCTTTAGAAGAGACGGTATTTAAATATTAAAATATTCCTAATTTACTTAATTAATTAGCAATAGTTAATCCGGTTGATTATTTTATCCAATTGTCTTTTTTAATTGTATGTTTTTTTGAAGACTCATTGCTAATGACATTGAAAACTTATATGCAGACCTGGATAAAGCCATGGCACAATGCAAATCTCAAGAGATTGTGTTTGTCATGGGTGACCTAAATGCAAAAGTTGGTGAAAGTAGTCAATCAAATGTTGTAGGACCACACGGGCTGGGCAAATGAAATGATCGTGGAGATACCTGGATTCAGTGATGTGAAGGAAATAACTAGGTGATCAATAATACGTACTTTCAACATCATCCCAGACGTCTATGGACATGGAGAATCCCAAATGATTGCTCAAGGAACCAGATTGATTTCATAACAATCAATAAGAGATTCAGAAATGCTGTCACACAAGCAAAGTGCTATCCAGGTACAGATTGCAACAGTGATCATGCTCTATTAGTTGCTTCTGTCAAGCTGAAATTGAAGAAACTGAAAAGACCAAAGAAGGTGATACGGCATGACCTACATCAACTGAAATCCAATGATGTAAAAATGGCTTTTCAACAAAAGGTTAAACTTCACATGAAAAATGATAAGGAGAACAACAGAGCAGTAGATGACTATGAACGAATTTGTTCGGTAATTAGTAAAGCTACTGAAGAAATCATACCTCCTCTAACACAAAGGAAGAAGGAGAAATGGATGACGGACGAGATTTTAGAACTAATGGAAAAGCTTAGAGCAGTTAAGAGAGATGGTCAGAAGAATATGACAGATTAAACAGGGAGGTGCGTGTAAACTGTCGGCAAGCACAGGATTGTATGTATATGAAACAGTGCGAAGAGCTAGAACGAATGGAGAGGACTAACCCACAGAAGTTGCATGACATGGTGCGACAGGTAATCTCAAGTAAAAAGAGTGTTACACCCAGCTGCATTGAAGCAAAGGATGGAAGTATCTTGGTTAATCAAGAGGAAATGTTACATCGATGGAAAGAGTATATGGAAGAGTTGTTCACTGGTAACTGAGCAAAAGTAGATCATGACAATGACAATGATCATAACAATAATCATAGCCAGACAGGATAACCATGTGGATGTTCTGCATAAGGCAGGGACTAATAGATGTTTATTACAGACGACCGTGAACAGGTAGATACGGTTTGTAGGGCATGTGATGAGGAAGGAGACGCTTGAAGAGCTTATGCTGACTGGCCGTGTAGAAGGAAAAAGATCAAGGGGGAGACAAAGAACTACGTACTTGGCATGGTTAGAAAGTGCAACTAGTTGAAGACCCACTGTGCTCACTCAGGGTCTGAAGAACCGCCAAGAGAAGGCTGTTACTTGCGCCAAAATTCTGGCACGGCACCCAGATTGATTGATTGATTGCTATTGATGGTGTATTTATTTGTGAAAATTGAAAAAAACCAGCTTCCATTTAAGAATTGGATTTTTGCTCACAATATCCAGTCTCATCAGAACGAAGACATTTAACGCTTTTGGCATGATCTTTAAAAACGACGTTAACCTATAAAGTTACTTAATGCGAAGTAAAAACAGTAAAACATTTTGAATTCCAAAAATGAAACGTCCTTTGCTTTAATTCAGTTTGTAGTTAATTCGCAGATACCAATAAATGAAGGGTTTTTTTCTGCGCAATGACTTAGTGTAACTTCCAGATAACTACTCCCTTTACCAAATTGTCGATTCATTTGCAGCCATTATGTGGTTGATCTTTGTATTAAGTAAAAATTAATAAATAGTTGGCATCCTAGACATTAAACGTACTTGATTGGTAATTTTAGTGATTAGATAATCAATTAACAGCAACTTTTGAAGTTGTGTTTCCAGGAAAGTATTGATACTTGACTCATGTAAATTTTATTAACCTTGTTTCATTGTTTTTTTCCGTGCAGTATTTATGTCGTTGGATTATGTGGATTTTTACTTGGATTCGGTGATAGTAGTTTTAATACACAGGTGAGCAGCATTACTAGTTCTACTTAGCAACCCTTTATAATCACATTGTATACAATGGTTAATACATCCATGAGTAATGTAAAATATTTTTAGAACAAAGCTTGCACGTGTTTTTATACGTGCGCTGACACAGTTTTTTATCTGTTGTGATATATTTGTAACAATAGATAAAAAAAAGTCTATATTATGTATCAATGTATTTGTTACACCACCATGTCGTGGTTTTTTAGAGATGAGTCAACTTTTTAGAAACGTTTATAAGTATTTTAAGTACTTGTAGTGTTGAAAACATTAGGGGTGTAATAGAGATGTTCGTCTGGCCTTCCATAATATTTATGTACAAGTGTATATATATACACATATATATTTATGTGTGTATATATGTGTATATGTGTGTGTATGTGTGTATATGTGTGTATGTGTGTGTATATGTGTGTATGTGTGTGTATANGTACAAGTGTATATATATACACATATATATTTATGTGTGTATATATGTGTATATGTGTGTGTATGTGTGTATATGTGTGTATGTGTGTGTATATGTGTGTATGTGTGTGTATATGTGTGTATATGTGTGTATATGTGTGTATATATGTGTATGTGTGTGTATGTGTGTATATGTGTGTGTATGTGTGTGTATGTGTTCGTATAAATTCACAGTTGAGAGTTTCTAAAGCTTGTTCTTCTTTACCCAAGCTCCAACAAGTTTTTCGCAAGTAGTAAAGGTTTCACATGCCAGAACCTGGTCAGGTTTTTGAATATCTTGTAAACAGTATGCATTATAGTATCATTTAAGGATATTTTTTTCGTGCGTCATCCATCTGACCTTGATTTGGTATTAAGATATGAAGATGCTGTCACTTGCTTTATAGGTGTATTTTCAAATTTATTTGAACTCAATCAAAGACTATTTGTATATTTTTCACTCACTTAGCTGCTAATATCGGGTTACCTAAATAACGGATGTTGCCCTTTCTAAACTCAGTTAATGAGTAAATGGCTGAAAACCCTTTATATTGTCACCCTGCTTTTAGGCGTAGCAGCATTCCAATGCCTCCTAAAGCGAGAAAGACAGTTAAATTATGACAAACACTGACTGAAATAGTTTGTTTATAGGTTGATATTGATATTTATTGGTTGAAAGGGTTTGGAAATTTCCATTCAAAGCACAATAATTAAAAGCTCCAATTCGCTCAGCTGTGCTCTGTTTTGACATTCATTGTGTGTAATGAATTGGTAAATTTAACTGTAATCTGGGACACTCTTCCTTCGAAATGATCATTAACTTTTCTTGTTGGTCTATTTTACTACTTTGCTACTGCATGATTGTTTCTTAGTATTCTCTTGTGTTTGTTCCTGCCTCATTAGTGAATACTTAGTAGAGGGTTTTTATGTTTCTAAAGTTTGTATCTTGAAGAAATGTAGCGATGCAGTAAATCCTGTCAGACCTAGCAAAATACTTGTATAGCGTTTTAAATTTTTTAGTTGTTGTTTTATTGAGATACCTTATTAGACAAACTAGTAACCTGTAACAAATGACTTTTATCAGTTTGTCCTAATTTGATGTGCCTCCGTAACTTCCGTTTTGATGATTGACTCTTTATGAGCCTCAGCTAGCATTTACTATTTTATGCTTTCATATCCAATCACCTGTTGCTTTCCTTGCTTTTTTGTTCATTTTAATGTTTTAAATTTTACTCTTTTGTGTTGCTCCCTGCTCATTTTATTGTGTTATACGATGTTATAAACAGTGTACGTCTTTAAAGTATTTTTTCCCCACTCATTTGGCATCGGGTTTCTTCGCGTCTGGTAAAAAGAGTTGACAAATATCCGGTCAAATAATTGTCATCTTATTTTGTATTTGATTTATTCAAGGATTGCAAGCCCAACGTTATCTCTGAATAAGTACTTTCATTCCGAAAATATTCCCGTTATTGCAATTATTCGATCTTGCCCACCGTATGCTAAATTCCAAAATGGAGTTTCTAAGGTGTGCTGATATCTAAAAATGGCTAAAGATAACATGTTAAACAACTTCTGTTTCTATAGAACAAAATGTGACAAAAGAGCAACCGCGATTAGTTATGCATCAGCATCAATCATGTTCTCGTCAACGTTGCTCTGATCAATCATAAGTTTATTTGGAAATCCATCCTCATCATTTTCGGTTACATTTTTGAAAGGATTACGTAATCGGACTTCCTCAAGGATTGACCTAAGCTCATTCAACTTTGTTATCCTACTGGCACGTGATCTATCTGGTGCAGTAGTGATACCACAATATTTAAACAACTTTTAACAAAGTGATTTGTCAACTGTGACCACTGTGATTTTAACACCCATTCAACAAATGTCTTCCCTGTTGAAGGTCTCATGTTGCCTTTTGCGGTGTATGTATGAACGCCACCAGCTAGCCACTCGTCATAAAGTCCAGTTATAATGCACTTCAAGGGTTTATTCCATACCACGTCAGGGGCTTGAACGTAACCGGTACATCGTCCAGGAATAATGGCTTGTTTAAATTTTGAAACCGTTTAGAAGTTGCTTAGTACTGTTACTTTTGTGCACCTTAAAAGACTCCAACTTAATAGCGATTTGCTAAACAAAAAGGTTCTAACAATCCCACGCAAATATTGTGCAGTAAGTTCATCGTTTATCCAACCATTACGTGTGGATGCAAGAAAACGTTTTCCATTAAAGTGTTCATTTAATTCCTTCACTTCGCGTTTTGCTCCCGTGATAAATGTCTTTTGCCTCTTTCTATCAGGACTTGCTGTTAAGCAAAAAGTTTACATTGCTTTTCTCATGTGATGGTTTTCGTGGCCTTTGCGTCTGCCGTTGCCCTGATATCAGATCAAGCTTGCTGCAATGTTAAGCCAAGCTGCTGTCTCATCCATTGCAATAGTATTTTGGTTTGCATAACTATATTTGTTCCGCAAACGTTAAGGCACAAAATGAACTTATTTATCAATGAGGCATTCATGATCCTTTTGTGATTAGTAGGTATTTTTAGTTTTGTAGTTTTTCTCCGGATTTACAGTCCATGACAGTTCAGAAATTTTTGAACTCGACCATTACTGGCATGAAACTTAACGTTTGGACCCGTCATCTTTTCCATTGTATATCTTGTACAATGGTCGTGGCTTAATGGTTTGTGCAACTGCAGCGTAATCAAGAATTCCGGGTTCGATTCCCCGAGCGTGCAACTTTGGAAATTCACAGAAGAAAAAGCGATTGGTTGGCGTCAGGAAGTGTATCCGGCCAAGAAATTCCCGACTGCTTATTCCAGGTCCCTGTGAAGGGCACCGTCGGAGCCCCAGTTACTGGGGGAAAATGACGTTAAAACCCAAAAAAATGTTTTATGCGTTGACTACAGTTATTTTTCTCGATAACCGCAGGCCAGCCGATCGACGTTAAGCCATTGAAAGCAATATCTCTTTTTCCAGCATTTCGTCCAATGACTTCCTTCCTGCACCATCCAAACGTTTTCTCTTTTTGCCAGTTAATTCCAGCTTGTCCTTTCCTTTCGTCATTCAGTGATTCTTTTTCGATTTACTTTAAATTTTTCAGCACCTGTAGTATTGCTTGCTTCTTCACCCTACCGTACTGTATCTAACGTGTATTGTAAAGTATAGTTCCGAACTTCTTCACCTTTATAAGATGGTTTAATTTCAAGAAAATCACTCCTTGTTGATTGTGTCATTTTTGCCGAAGGACGTTTATTTAGAATTAAACCATAAAAGGCAGATGCTAAATTTTTATCTTCAATCAAAGGAAATTAATTTTATCTTAAAACAATTAAAAACACTGGGGACACAAGATTGTTTTCACGGTTTTAAGATTCCAAAATATGTGAAGAAAAAATATAAAACCAACAAAAATTCCCCGTAACAACTGACTGAAAACCGTTTGTTTCCTCTTTGTATTAATTATTAACAAACATTTCACAGTAAGCAGGTTTATTGTGTAAGGTCTATTTTAACTGGAATGTTCATTATTTGTTGGCTTTTCCGTTTTTGCAATTTAGCTGTATTCATGCCTCGGAACATTGTTCTCGCAGGATAGTGCATCTGCATTTGCTTTATTTAAATGTGTTCAGGTAAGAAATGTTGGTTGTATGGTAGGTAAAAGATATAAATCAATACCTTACCAATATACTAATTGATTACATTAATGCCCGTCATTAAACATGATGATGATTACCAAAATATTTTTCTTGCAAATTACGGTAGCAAACTAAAGTGCTCATAATTCCAGTGGAAATCGCGATTTATTACGTTTATAAACCAAAAGTATATATATATATTCCACACAAGAAACATGTGAAACCAACACTGACAAACTCCTTCAGCTAATAACAATAATATTTGAGACAGGAAATGACTAAAGAAAGTATCCAAACATTTACTTGAGTAAATCAAATTTTTATTTGTTACTATCACAATTTCAAATTTTCGTCCGTCTACAACAAACTTTATCAAGAAACTGATAAAGTTTCTTGATAAATCTTACTCAAGTAAATGTTGGCCTACTTTCTTCAGTCATTTCCTGTGTCATATATATATATATGTACACCATACCTAATGATTAAAGACAAAGAATTTTTGGCGATTCTACATTTTCAATGGTTTGTATATAAATATAAATATTTTATATACAGTATGCTTTGATTTGGCCATCTTTATTCAAAAGCCTTTTTTTTCTTTTTTTTTCTTTTTTCTTTTTTCTTGTTCTTTTTCTTTTTTCATTTTTTCTTTTTTGTTATTTACTTTTTTTTTGCTCAGGTTGTTTTCATGTTAGCTTAGGCACGTAAATATATAGAAAACGTGGTAATGAAAACGATGTTTTCTTTTTTCGGATGCGTAACAGTAGACTTGATTGCCCCTGGGAAGTCTACAGTTTTGGTGTAATATCAGCCATGGTCATTTTATTTTTGTAGTTCATACACTTCTTGCCCAACTACCCCTGTTTTCCCTGTTTTTTTAGAATTAGTTCCCTAAGGGCCACATGATTATCTGTTTTGCTTGTGGTCTTCGATCACTGCTACCATAACATGTTCAATTAAATGACCAAACTTTAATTAGAGCTGTCATTGTTTATTTAGTGTGCTTTGCTGTGGTTTAATTTATCATTTGGATCAATTTGTTTCGAACGTTTTTACTATTTTTCGCGGAATATAATACTAGAGCCCAGATTTCATTCTCCCTACCCCTACCCCCGTTTTACAGAAAGACATGCTATAATAAAGTACATGGATATTGTTATCTTTTGATTTGTTCTTATGTTTGTATAATCGGGTATTAGGGGGAGGAGAACGGTTAAGAACCATAAAAGGGTATGGAATTGTGAATGAAAGAGAGATGACAATGAGAAAGAGATGGTAAAGAGAAAACGTAGTTAAACCAAAGGGTGGGTACACCTTAGACACCTTAGAAGTTCAATTACAAGGAAAAGAAATCACAAACCATGTTGCTACACAAGCTAGCTATGCGAGGAAAGAAACTGCATTTATAAAAATACTTAATACAGCGGTAGACAACAAATGCACGAGGGTAAAGACATTAAGAGAAACGAGTCACACGGGGTGCAGCAAATTGTGCTCCCACCAGCAAGAGAAAGACAGAGCTTGGTCCATTGCGCTGATGAAACAAAGGTCGAAGAGTAGTAGCAAGAGTTAGACCTACCAAAGTACTAATACGTCACTCAACTCGATCAAGAAGGGCAGAATGAAGTAGGGGAGTACCTGCCTAGATATACCTATAGATAACACCAGAACCCCAAGTAGGGAAGATTGATACATTCACAGAGATGCAAACTGCCCTTCGGAGTAAGGTACTCTTAAGTGTGATACGAATAACAAGCTTTAGTATGGGCACACTTACCAATACACTGAATGTGAGAACCCCAAGAAAGATAGGAAGAAAATGTCACACCAAGTATCCTCAGAGATAAACATTTCTAAAGAGGAGAATTGGAGACCAAAATGTTGGTTTCGTAGAGCATCACTTTTTATGCGTGTTTTGCAGCACTAAGGAGCTTCTAAGAGGGCAGGTAGAGTTTTGAACATCCATGACCGAAGGCGGAAACCTAAGTTGAACATTATCTAGAATTGAGACATTTTTTCAACTCCCACATTAAAGTTTTTAGCTGAAATCCAGATTTGATAACAGATTGTTACTTTGTTTTTTGTTATTATTACAATAAAGATGTTTTAGGGCACTAGTTATGTAGGAGTTATTTCACAATGCCTTTCTTCTTTTGTAGTCGGTGGCTGCAGCAATAGGATTTGCCTACAGCTTGGCCACACCCTTGAAGTGGCAACTTCTGATTTTGGTAAGTAAGATTAGGTGTAGCACAACAAAATAAATAACTAAAACACAATCAGAAAAGACCATTTTGAAAACGCTTTATATAGCCAAAGTTTCAATAGTATATTGAGATAAACAAATAGAAATTTTGAAGATCAGTATCTGAAATAAACGGCAAAATTTAGATAAAATGACAAAATATATTTATGGACGATCTTTCTATAGTGAATATTTAAGCTCGTATTGCGTTAAGTACACGAAAACATGTTGACTGGAGGCTGGTTGGGATGATGTAATTAAGCCTCTCTAAGTAAATTACTTGGAAATGTTAAGGCATGTGTGTATGAGGGGTGTGTATACGTCGTAGCTTACGCCGAGCAGACTCATTTGAAGTAATTATAAGCGTCAGAAAATGTCTAAATACGGAACAAATTTTTCCTAATTGAGATTTAAAACCTTTAGAAGTTCATTTTAATGCGGATAAACCAACGTATATGGGGAAATAGTTTAGAAGTCTCAGAGTGAAGAAAGAGGAAGGATAGAACAAAAATGCATAGAACCGTCATAAAAGGTGTTACCCCATATTTTAAATATTGCTTAATTATAGCCCTAAAATTACTAATATTATAAAATAGATACCTCTGTTGACCCCCTCTAGTTCATTGAAGTAAATATTTTCCAATCAGGCGAACAGTGTGATTTCCAAACTGTTTAAAAAATTCATTTTTGTAGGTCTTTCATCCAAAGCAAAGGCTTGAAGCCACTTTAGCACAAAGGGTTACTTCTATTATCTGACTTTTTTTTCTTTGTACTTTTTAATCTGTTTGTTTTTTTATTTATTGATCTCTTCCCTCTCATAATTCTCTCCCCCAAAACATGGACTAACTCAGTAGTTTCTCACATACAACAGAAAAAGAAATTCGGCGCAGTACGTCTGGCGACGTGGACGTGGTTTGAACAGCGAAAAACGAACTGCATGGTAATCTGTTGAGTCGACAACGCGGCCACCACTGTACAAAATTTCCACTTTTTCTTTAAGGAAAGCAATTTAACCACGTTTTTTGTTTTTAAAGCTAGCGTAATAGTCGAAGGTAATCCGACAGTCAACAAGCGTGTTACAGAAGGGTAAACTCTGCTATCAGATAACCAGCATCTTTTCTGAAATTTTCCATCCGATGTATTGTTAAACGTATTCTATTTGTAATCACACCCGACACCATTGCTTTCGCCGCATGCAGTGGCACATGTTAAGGCCTTTTTGTGACAAGAGCACATCCTTGTTTCACACTGCATTTTTTATACCAGTTTACACCTGCATTGTACCTTCTGAAGAACTTTCTCTGGAGGAGGACTTCACATCAAAAAGAGAAGACTTGTATGAAAATGGTTTGAAAATTTCCATTAGTAAATTGGTCAAGCGGCATATTTCTCGTATGTTTGTTAGAAACCCATAAAACATAAATGCCAGTCTTTATTCTTTAACTATTCGCACATAACTACAAGTAAAGCCTATTCTGAGAAGATAAAGCAAATTGTGGCGACCAAGTCGTGGAGATGGTACCTCTGGCTACAGAGTTTTTCCAGTTTAGCGGTATATTGTTAAAATTTTAGCCGCCATAAATAAGCCATACCTTCTCATACCACTTGTTTTCAAAAATTATACAATAGTTACGTGACCTGACCAGGAACTTTTACGTTAAGTCTCTTGACTATGCTGCTTCTCCGTGTATCGCATGCAAGTAAATTTCTTTAAAAGTGAAGCCCATGATTTTATGTATGTTTTCTATCCACGTTAAACCTGGTTCATCTTCGTCGATATTGACAGTTTGTTGTTTTATGTTCAAGTGTGAAATACGCAACCGATGTTCAATGGTTGATACCTGCCTCATTGTCGGCTTTTCTGTGAAATCTTCAGGGGTTGTCAATGCCAAGTTGTGAACTTCTGTTACTGCCCTGTCGTTTGATGTAAAGCAGGTAATCAGTAGCAAATAAACTCGATAATTTCTTTATTGTTTGGTTACGTGTTTACAGATTGGTTAATGCCACTAATTCTCAAAGTAAGCTGCAGAATACGCAAATTACATTATACTTTATTTTATCTTTATAAAAAAACCTGAATCGTATTCATGCGAATGAATTAAGAGGAGACGTTTTTATCCGACGGTTCATGCAGTCAATAATCTTCAAGTGTATTCACAATTTTAAGCTATTTTTTCCCAGCCACACGTATTCTGCAGTCATCTCTATTTTCAAAATCATCTAGGCACAAGCTAGTACAGGTATATGCATACGAGCTCGCAGGACACAATATACAGTTCTACATTAGGATCGCTCTCACTGCCCGACGCTTAATCCAGACGGTTTATTTATTTTTGAGGTTTTAACCCAGCTAGGGCATATGCAATTTGCAAAGTACCCCATCTCATTTCGGTTATGAGCTCCTTACAAGTTTGCATAATACTGATAGTAGAACGTAGAACCAGTCATATAGAAATGACCAGAAAAACACGACTGTTTTCAGTACTAGTTATAAAAAATTAATATAAAATGCCACAATTTTGGTTTTTTTACAATCCATTGTGTAATCTAAACCCTGACGTCACGCGGTATGCCGCGTGAAACTAAAATTGTACCATTAAACAAGCAGAACATTTCCAGTCACACAAACTAATTTACTGATTTCACAAATATCTGTTCACGTAGAGATAATCTGAATTTCAGTTTTTCGACTTGGAATTGGAATCTTTCATGCAAAACTACATTAGGGTAGCACGTTGCAACTTTGTACAAACAGTTATGATTAGCTATATCAGAAAGCTTGTATATTTTTTCCAAAAGAGAATGTGAATTGGCTTTTAAGCTCTTAATACACACAAAATTGTGTTTGCGTTGGTACCAAATTTAGCTTTTTTGAGATTCCTTGGGAGTAATAGTTGATCATGCCATAAGAAGTTTTCGGCATTTTCTTAGGCTTCTTCTTCTTCTTCTACTACTTCTTCTTCTTTTTCTTTTTCTTCTTCACCCAAGTGTGTGCGATATTGATGTTTAGGTTTCCCAGTTTAGGTGACGCATTCTACTTAAAACGGTCTCCGTAGCGAGGCTTCACCCAAGACCTTAGGACTAAGCAACAAAGTAAGAACTCGGTAGTCAGCCCTTCTGAACAAGAGGGGCTGACACTCCACGCTCACGACACCTAGATATGATGCTCCCCACTACTCCCGCCTGTTAAATGCGTCATGTGTCAGCCCTTTCGGGACATGCTTAACTGGTTAAGGTCAGGCAACTAACTGGCAAGTCTGCTGTTTGAGCGGGAATGTTTGATCTAGCCCATTCATAATTACCAGGCAAAAGTAGTTCGTGTACCCCACCAATCAATTAAGATCAGAGGTCATACGTCTTAAGACGCTACGCCACTTGCTGACAGTAATAGTCAGTGTCTGGTGTAATTATCAGGGCAATTTGACTACACAGGGTAGGGGAGGGGGGGTCAATGTCCCTTTCCAGCAGTACTAGGCAGTACTAAGTTAAGCCGGCCAATTAAGCCAATTAAGGCAAGGAAAGGGCACTTTCCGTCTACCCTTTTTATTATTATTATTATTATAGAATTATCGCACACTGATAACATGTCATTTCATTCAGCGGTAATGTCTCCTTGATATTGGTGACAGCAAGTCTCCTCAATTTTCAAGGACTTTTCTCAGGATTCGTGCAGATTGCAGGATTACAATCTTCTGCATCTCTTCAATTCTGGACTCAATTCCCAGCTCTTCTACTCTTCTTTTGATGTCTTTTGGTGGTGTTCCTAACGCCCCGATGACTATGGGTACTACTTTCACCTTCATGTTCCATATTTTCTGGAGTTCTCTCTTTAAATCCTGGTATTTCTCAACTTTCTCTTTCTCCTTCTGCTCTATACGGGTATCATATGGGATGGCAA
>RDPX01000256.1:227537-244529 GCA_003991215.1 Morbakka virulenta
AGTGCTTTTATTATTATTATTATTATTATTATTATTATTATTATTATTATTATTATTATTTATTATTATGTGGAAAGGGTTTTCTCGGATTTGCCACCGGTTTCTGCCTGGCACCGGGGCCTCTCCAAAGCCCTGGGGTTACCAGATCATCTAATTTGACTTTTCAAGCACCTTTTTTCAAAATATGTGCACTCCCTAAAAGGGCTGGCTGCCTTCTGTATCGTTTCAAACGACAACCCAACGCCTACCATGGCAAGATAAGGGGCGTGCCTCTCTGTTACGGACCCGAGAGCACCCACGACAACTGGTATCACCAGTGTTTTGACGTCCCAGAGACGAGATACCTCTCGAGCCAATTCCGAATATTTATCAATTTTCTCCTCTTCCTTGGCAGCAGTTCGGGCATTACCTGGGACAGCAATATCTACGAGAATACACTCCTTTTCTTTCTTTTTTATAATTATTATATCTGGTCTCCTCGCTTCAACAAATTTATCAAGCCTTATGTTCGCATTGAAAATGGATGTTAAAAGGGTGGTGACGGTTTTAATAATAATTTTGCTACTGATAGAAATAATGATATTAATAATAAAATATTAATATTAATTCGTTGTACGTGCCGTTGAATCCTATTTGAACATTATTCTTATGTATTTTTTTCTTTTACTTAGTGAAAGTTAGAATCAAGGTGGTTGCGAAATCGAGGGAGATGTCTTTGAGAACATTTCGTATATTCAATATAGAATATACGAAATGTTGGTTTTATGAATAATACAAAATTTTATTTTTACTTTCCTTTCTAGTGCGTCTTTGGATTTGCTGGAACTTTGACATTTTTTGCAGTAGAAAGAAGTTCAAACCAAAATAAAAGGGCTGGCTATGTGCCAATAGAGACGAAATAATAGACTTATTGGTTCACTAGTTCCATCCTTAGGTAAAAAACAGTAAAAACACATTTGTGGATTAAAATCTATTATGACAAATCCTTACACTTTCTTTGTAATGCGATGTAAATTTATGACAAGTAGATTTAAACTGTCTTAACAGAGATCGAGAATTTCGGATACGCTTCGTATACAGACAAACACAGTCTTTCGCTTTCGCAAATTGTCGTCATGATATAACAAAATAGAAAACAATATAATTTTTTTACCCCAAAGTATTTTTCGATCTTTTCTTCCATTCCTCGACATTTTGAACAGGGTAGGAATATACTGCGATCAAATCACTTCCAACTGACCATTTTTATGCTGCTGCTACAACTATTATTATTATTATTATTATTATTATTATTATTATTAGTATTAGTATTATTATTAGTATTATTATTATTATTATTGAGTGGTGGAGCAATACGAGCCCATTGGAGACTCAGGGGTAAAAACCCCAGGAAACCCATCCGATTTCCAGCCCCATAAGGGTAAACTGGGTGCATGCATCACACCCAAGTGTGTGCGATATTGATGTAAATAAAAAAAACAGCCCATGACCTTGCAGGTAGGGCCTGTTTAGATTTCCCAGTTTAGGTGACCCATTCTGCTNGTAGATTTAAACTGTCTTAACAGAGATCGAGAATTTCGGATACGCTTCGTATACAGACAAACACAGTCTTTCGCTTTCGCAAATTGTCGTCATGATATAACAAAATAGAAAACAATATAATTTTTTTACCCCAAAGTATTTTTCGATCTTTTCTTCCATTCCTCGACATTTTGAACAGGGTAGGAATATACTGCGATCAAATCACTTCCAACTGACCATTTTTATGCTGCTGCTACAACTATTATTATTATTATTATTATTAGTATTAGTATTATTATTAGTATTATTATTATTATTATTATTATTATTATTATTATTATTATTATTGAGTGGTGGAGCAATACGAGCCCATTGGAGACTCAGGGGTAAAAACCCCAGGAAACCCATCCGATTTCCAGCCCCATAAGGGTAAACTGGGTGCATGCATCACACCCAAGTGTGTGCGATATTGATGTAAATAAAAAAAACAGCACATGACCTTGCAGGTAGGGCCTGTTTAGATTTCCCAGTTTAGGTGACCCATTCTGCTTAAAACGGTCTCCGTAGCGAGGCTTCACCCAAGACCTTAGGACTAAGTAGCAAAGTAAGAACTCGTTACTCAGCCCTTTAAAACAAGAGATCCACGCTCACGACACCTAGATATGATGCTTCTCCACTACTCCCGCCCGTTAAACAGAAATTATTATTATTATTATTATTATTATTTTTATTACTACTACTTCTACTACTACTACTACTACTACTACTACTACTACTACTACTACTACTAACACTACTATAACTACAACTACAACTTCTATTACTTCTGACAATACTTAAAGTTAAATGGTCCAGCTAATCGGTCGCTACAGTATTAAGGCACGGTCTCCTAATAGTGGAATTTGTGACAAATTTTCTATGAAAATCTAGATGATCATTTGACAATGGAGGACATCAACTACAAAAACAAAGTAGACCAGTTATCATTAATATCCTGATTTTAGATATTTTACGGACTTCTAAAAGTGTATCTTATTTGCCTATTGGCGCACCTTGATGGAGACGTCAAAAGAATTTTGGTTAAGTGCCCCATGTTCGAGTCCAACGGCTAATGATGAGATCTGAGGTCTTTTAATTGGCTTCTATGAATGCATGGCGTGTACCTTTTATGGTTGCTGGTCCCACCCTGTCATTTTTTTTACAAAGGACACTTGCACCGTATTGTAAACTTTGAAGTAAGGTATTTATGAAAAGGTGGAAACACAGCCTCGCCACGTTTCCATTTGGGTTCGTTTTTGCCTAACAGTGCATCTGCATTTGTCAAGGATTTTAGTGGGAAATCATTTTTGAAGTAAGATAAGTTTCAATTTCTGCTATTTGTGACTTGAGGAATTGAATTATCAATTTCTTACACCACGATAAGATTTTTATATATATTTCAAGGGAGTTTTTTCTAAATTCGTTGTAGATGGAATAAAGATAAAGAGAAGTGTAGTTAGGGAAAAAAATCTATGTTCTTTGTACCAGAGTTCTTTATACGTAGACTCCAATTTTATGTAAATTTGTCACTTTTCTTTTACCACGTTCAAAGACACCAATTCCATGTATGTGTTTTATCAGAAATTTAGAGATTCTAGTTTGCATAAGTATTAACGTTCACTTTTAATTTAAGCGTTGATTTTATTTTGTTTGGATTACACTCAAAAGAAAAATCTAGTCAAGTTGTTATAGTTTTTCTTGTAATTTTATCATTTTAAATTAATTAAAATAGTTTTTAAGGGCACAGTTTTCACTGACGGAATAATCTTGTAGGCGATAGAAAGAAATGATTGCGATCACGCAAATATTGTCTTTAGCCTCAGTCCAATTTAGAAATTTATTTTAGAGCAAATATGGCGCCATCTAAAGGAATCTTATTTAATAGACTTTGATATCAAAGGCATAGAATTTATTGTATCTGCCGAGCACACCGGAATTTTACTAACAAACTGTAAAAGAGCCCTTAACACAGAAACTAGAGTATTTTTAGTACTAGTTTGAGGAGTATAGTAAACTATTATTCCAGCTGTTGTTGGGAAAAGTCATGCCCTCATACACTAGGTCTGACAGGAACGCCCCCCCCCCCTTGTGAATTTTGAGTAGTCCATACATTATGGCGAACTGAAATCCAAAGTCTTAAACAGCTTGTGATATTTTGTTTTCATTTTACTGTTTTGTAAAATGCTTCCGGTTTTGTTCTCATTTTGAGCAATGTAGTCACTTGTCGCAAGTAACCGAAGACATTTGAATTTTGTTATTTAGGTTATCAGGTTCAGGTTCCTTAGCAAGTCTGCTGATAATAATGCCTGGATTACCTCGTAGATTTTGGATTGCTTTAAAATGTTCCCTATGAATTTGAAAGTCTTTTGAATGAACTGGAGTACCATTGAATTTTTTGTTTTTATTTTTTGACGTAATACTAAAGCACAATAATTAGTAGCAAAGAACAAACACCCAAGTTTCTAGTTACAACGAGTTGTAAACTCGAATTTTTAAGCAGAAAGATGAATATAATATAACGAGCTTTATTTAGATTGTTCAAATTTTAGTTGTGTTTGCTAACCGTACCCTTTTTCAGAGAATCGTTGTTTTCAACACACCAATTAAACTTCTTACACTTTATTTTCATCGGGAAGAAAATTCCTCTCCAATGTGGTACTTGGCTTAGCCCTAGACTTTGTCTTGCGATACCTTATAAAACAAAGGACAGTACGGATGCTAAAACATTGACTATATAACTAGATAGAATATATTGAAAGTACTGAACGTCGGTGTACAGTCGTTTAAATTAGTCAAATAAAGGGTTCCAGGCAAAAAAACCCCGTAAGAATTCCATTTAAAATTACTTTCATGTGTCGATCAGAAGCTTTTAGCTTGCAGACGACCGGACCAAATGCCAGCATAGGAAAACACAGGTCAATGGGGGTGCTATTAATTTGAATTGTTAATAACCATGTCAACTCAAAGATTAAGTGATTTGTTATGAACAATTTCACTTTGCAGGATTAACGAAAGTTAAGAGAAACTGGCAAGGAGACAAGCCTTTAACAGCAGTGTGGTGAAAATTTGATTCAGTTCATTCATTTTCTTTTTATCAATGTTCAGTTGAGCAGTGCAGCTAAGAGAATGTTTCTCTGGGAGTTTTAACGGACATTTTTATCTACCTCAAGGCTACTTGTTGTCTGTACGTAGCCAGCAAATACCCCTTGGTGTTAACCCTAGTCGTTATATTTGTTACTGAATCCAAGTCTGCCGTACTTTTTAAATCTAGGCTGGTCTCAGTTGTCTCAATATCACAGCTTTTGCTCACCAATTTTATACTTGTCACTTTAAACCGCGGATATGGACACTTTATTTTGGATATTTTTACACAATAAGCATGATCTTGAAATTTTTTGGTCGTGTTTTTGGTACTGAAAAGAACAATATAATCATAACAAATGATGCAAAGGTTGGAAATGTTGGCTTGATTAGATAAACATTATAGCTTTGGCTGAAAGTTACAAGTTAAAAAAAATTCCATGACGTAATAAGCAAGAAAGCACGTCAGTGAAGTATCGGACATGACAATATAATTCATTTTTCCATTGCATGCAATGGGTGTCTTAAATAAAGATGTATTTCTTGCCGTGGTGAACTAATGACTGCGAGTATACTTGCTTTTTGTCCCAGTTGGCATATTAACCGAAACTGGTGAAATATCGGTTTCCATATCATACTGATAACATATTCTAATCATTATCATACTGAAATAAACGCTAAACGAAAATAATAAACATACCAACAGTGTATTTTTCCAACCACACTTTTAGCTGAAACTATTTACTAACAAAAAATAGAACGTATCCGAATTTTGTAAATGGAACTGTTTATTGGTAAGTACTTTCGGAATTAGCAATATTTTCTCTGTTTCTGAAAGTACGAAGCAGTGGCGCACACCCTGTGGGTGGTGACTGAATCGCTGGCGCTGTCTTACCATATTTTCATTTGTAATAGGGTACCTATTGCCCAATAGTTGCTATCGGTACAGTATATTATGTAATTCCAGTAGTCCAGTGAGTGAAAAACAAGAAAATTAAATTTCTGTTTAAGGGCTGACAAAACGTTACAGTTCGTCAGTACAACCTGGAGTAGGAAAATAAAAGGATATTTAATTGACAATGCAGCTATTTGTGGGAAATTCCCTCGAAAGAACCACTTTTGAAAATGTAAAAATGAACCAATTTCTGGAATATGTTGAATTCTAAATTGTTCCCGCAATGACTTAAACATTTTTAAGTATTAGATCAACTCATCTTGTGGTCTTCCCTTTTGTTTACTGTCTTTCTGTAGAGTTTCTTACGCTTAGCTGTTTTATGTATGCTTCTTAACCATACATAAAAAAATTAGAAAGTAACTGCTTAGCTTTCTAATAAACAGAACGAGCACATGAAAAATAAATGCATATTAGTTAGGCCAGTGTGACTTATTATGCCATAATTTGGTTTACCATTTCATGGATCCTAAGATTTATGCAGAAATAGATTTGATAGATACATTAGAACTATGTATTATAAGCTTGTAACCTCTAACGATATGAAATGCTATTGATAAGATTTCTATTAAAGAGATAATTGGATCGTCGTTTACTATATGTACAGATAGCAAGTCGTATCAGTAGTAGTTTTGAATAAGGGGCATTTTCTGGATCACCGACACTCAAAATGGGTGCAAGAATAGGAAAATAGCAGACACAGAGCTGATCGAAATGCTACTGGTTATTGACGTCGCCAGAAAGTGCCATTATTACAAATCATGGGCTTGTAATTTAGCAAACTTTCCACTTCGTGGTTTAGTTGACTAATGGTGATGGTATATTTTTTGTAAAATATTTTTTTGGAAATCGTCAGGCCCACTGTGCATTTAATGTAATTTAATTATTCAGTCGGGAAAAGTTGTATTAAATCCATGTCAGTATTAAATTTCCTTATTAAGGGACATAATTATAGCGTATAATTTGTGTTTCTTGAAATATAAAAACACAATATATGTTTATATGTGTGCATCCATATAATGAAGCTGTGACTGTATGCGTTGATTATAGTTACATCAAATATAGTCTGTATTATATATATATATATATATTTGTGTAATTTTGTGTATTCGTATCAAAAAGTGCTCAATGCATACAGCAGAGCAACATACATAAGGTAAAACACGAAGAATAAGAACTGTGATGATCAAAATATCGTGAAACTATTAGTTGCAATCATAATTACATAATTACATATATATATATATATATATATATATTGTTTGACTTGTCAGTTTAATCTTTTTTTATCAATTCTGCTTTGATTGACTCTCTCCAAA
Organism: Morbakka virulenta; assembly: GCA_003991215.1. NCBI lineage: Eukaryota > Metazoa > Cnidaria > Cubozoa > Carybdeida > Carukiidae > Morbakka > Morbakka virulenta. The sequence goes on from RDPX01000256.1 coordinate 234,450, forward strand.
TTGATCTTGGATTTTCTGTTTCGTGCCTGAGAACCCAACATGTTTGCTTCGTGCCCAAATTTAGCGTGTTATCAAAATTTTAGCTCTTGAAGTACTTGGTAGTCANATATATATATTTGTGTAATTTTGTGTATTCGTATCAAAAATTGCTCAATGCATACAGCAGAGCAACATACATAAGGTAAAACACGAAGAATAAGAACTGTGATGATCAAAATATCGTGAAACTATTAGTTGCAATCATAATTACATAATTGCAATCATAATTCTTATATATATTGTTTGACTTGTCAGTTTAATCTTTTTTTATCAATTCTGCTTTGATTGACTCTCTCCAAATTGATCTTGGATTTTCTGTTTCGTGCCTGAGAACCCAACATGTTTGCTTCGTGCCCAAATTTAGCGTGTTACCAAAATTTTAGCTCTTGAAGTACTTGGTAGTCAATGTCGGAACAAATATGGAAACCATGTACTTGGGAATTTCAGTCGTTACCAACATTACACGGAGCAAGTGTTAACACATATCTCTAACTAATTCAAAAGCAGTCTCGCAAATACCTTTTCGACAACCCAAAGCAATGAAATTCCACGATGGCTATCAAAATTGACTTCTTGCCTTTCTCTTTATAAAGAGTGAGTGAAATGTCAACCAGTCCAGTCCTGAGCAATCAGATTATTATTCCAAACAGACATAAGCAGAGAGTGAACTGCCCTGTAAATGTTAATACCACCATGAGCCAGCTATTCAACTGGAATGCCAACAAGGCCTGGTGCTCTGCCTGTGTAAATCTGTTTAATGCTTCCAATAACCTCTCTGAGAGATGGCTCAATATCTAGCTCGGTGCAAATCTCGCTGTGGAACACTATCCACAGCAGTATCATCCACAACAGGAGGGTTGTAAAAGAGATCCTGGAAATGCTCAAACCAGCGGCCCATTAATTTTCAGGGGTCTTCAGTAAAGTGGTGCCATCCTTAGTCAAAAGTGGTGTGATCAAGGATGGCCTTCGACCAAAAGCCTGGTGTAACAAGTCGCAGCACCTTTTCGTGTGTTTCCTGTTGAAAGCCAATTGCATTTGTTCAGACAGATCTGTCCACCACTTATTCTTAAGTTGGCGTGATCTCCGCTGAACATTACTTTTCACATTAAAAAAAATGGCAGCATAATGTAACCTGTTTTAAGATGAGGAGCTGAGAAGGTTTTTTGTTGGCTCTTCGCTTTTCATTAAGGAGGACATTTACTTCATCACAGTTTCCACTGCACCAGTTCCGGTGCCTGGTCATTCTCATTCCCAGAGTGTCTGGCCCCCTTCTCAAAGATAATATTTTTGTATCTATTCCAATCACAACTTGAGAAATCCGTTTTGTCAAAAATTGATCTCAAAATCTCTGTAATTGGCATCCTTTAACTTGAAAACATTGAATGCGTTTTGGTTCTTTGACCCCACTAAAGCAAATCTTACAGCGAATTGAAATTTTGACTTCAACCCGAACTATTAGATGATGTGTGTCACGTTCCACGCATTGTCTTGACCTTGCAAAAATTCATGAGGTCACTGCGTCTACGGACTACAAAGTCAAGCAGATGTCCATGACTGAGGGTGGAACCGAGTCTCCTGGTTCTCCTTTTGGTAAGAAAGGGTGTTGGTAATAACCAGATTAAGTTCAGTGCAGAGCCGGAGCAATAGCAAACCATTTGAGTTGATGTTACCACTCCCATGAAGTCCCAAAGGCTTCCACGTTTCACTGTCAAGAGCCAACACGAGGATGTAATTCACCAAAGATGACTACATTTTCACCTTTTGGAATGTTAGTAATAAATGTTCTGAGGACATGATAGAGGGAAGTGATATCTTCCTCGGGAGACACTAGTGTTGGTGCACAATACGAGAGAAGAGTCTTGTATCTGTCAGCATTGAAAGGAATCGTCAGCTTCGTAATACGCTTATTGACTCCTTGTGGCAGTTCAATTTTGTTTGCCAATGAATTCTTCACTGCAAAACCTGCACCAGTCACGTCTCTCTTTGTTGGGGAATACCCACAGCAGGGTCACCTTGCAGTCATGCAGTTCATGTGACTCTTTTGACTTGTATTGTTCTGTCTATCCAATGAACTGATCCCGGACGTTCTTGGATGTATTATTTCACATCGGCAAATTTATGTTGTATGCATTGTTATGATTGGTTACTTAATGTCATATGATTCTGACATATCACAAGTGTAAAAACCGAGAATATTTGCGATTGTGAATATTGAGAAATCCGAGTTAATGAAAATGGATTAAGAAAAATGTTTTATTTATTGTGGAGTAGCCTGCAAATCAAATCAAAACGAATCAGTGGAGTGAGGGTCGAATATTTCTCACACTCTTTCTCTTATTTCCCAGACCAGAATATGGTGCAATCTTGCTGTAACTTGACCTCCAACAAAGCGGGATTCAGATAGAGCAGCAATGTCCACATTTTATCTTGCCAGTTCATTAAATAGGATGGCAGTTTTACGCTCAGATCTTTTTCCATCTGTATATTAATGTTCTCACATTCCAGCAGCAGAGCTGAAGTATGGGTCTTTTGATATAAAATCGACCTGTATTTCTGTTCCTGCGAAAAAGAACAGCTGTCAGCCGCAGGAAGCTAATCAGAAGATCAAGGCAGCTTTGTTCAGGACACATTTTCTTGTCCCCTCCAAAGTGATGTTACGATAACCTCCATGCCGTCGATGTGCAGAATTGTGACCACATGTTTTCAGCCTGTCAAGTCTACATCCGTCACTACTCCTCCATCGCCACAGGACTTTCGAACAGATTGATGTTGAGGTCGAATGGATTATCTGCACAATAAAGGAACAAAGGGTCTGAAGGAATATCTGTACATTTTAAAGTGACAAAACCTTGTACAACACCAGAACCACTCTCTCGGTATCAGTTGCCTGGTTCCAGCAACAAGGAAGGCTAGATAGCTGGCGACATTACAACTGCAGGTTTTTTATCAGAGTTTACCTTCTTGGTGAAATACCAAACCAAGCCTGACGAGGCTACATACATACATACATACTCGCACACATACATATATATATATATATATATATATATATATATATATATATATATATATATATATATAAAGCTTTCGATTCGGTTATCCGTATTAAAGTGCTCAATACATAAATGCAGAGCGTAATATAAGATATGATAAGTTGGAAAAAATAAAAAAAATACACAGTACATTTCGACAAGCCTGTTTCGTGATTTTATTCATTCTTCAGGATATATAAAACTAAAAAGNTGTAACTTGACCTCCAACAAAGCGGGATTCAGATAGAGCAGCAATGTCCACATTTTATCTTGCCAGTTCATTAAATAGGATGGCAGTTTTACGCTCAGATCTTTTTCCATCTGTATATTAATGTTCTCACATTCCAGCAGCAGAGCTGAAGTATGGGTCTTTTGATATAAAATCGACCTGTATTTCTGTTCCTGCGAAAAAGAACAGCTGTCAGCCGCAGGAAGCTAATCAGAAGATCAAGGCAGCTTTGTTCAGGACACATTTTCTTGTCCCCTCCAAAGTGATGTTACGATAACCTCCATGCCGTCGATGTGCAGAATTGTGACCACATGTTTTCAGCCTGTCAAGTCTACATCCGTCACTACTCCTCCATCGCCACAGGACTTTCGAACAGATTGATGTTGAGGTCCAATGGATTATCTGCACAATAAAGGAACAAAGGGTCTGAAGGAATATCTGTACATTTTAAAGTGACAAAACCTTGTACAACACCAGAACCACTCTCTCGGTATCAGTTGCCTGGTTCCAGCAACAAGGAAGGCTAGATAGCTGGCGACATTACAACTGCAGGTTTTTTATCAGAGTTTACCTTCTTGGTGAAATACCAAACCAAGCCTGACGAGGCTACATACATACATACATACTCGCACACATACATATATATATATATATATATATATATATATATATATATATATATATATATATATATACATACATGTATATATACATGTATTCATACATGTATGCACACATTCATGTATACATACATACAAAAAAATGAAAAAACCCAAACCAATTCTCGTTTAACAACAAAACCAACAGATGTGACGTTTTTACTCTGTATTTGTTTTAACTATTTGCTATAATGTTTTTATAGGGAACAAAGAACATTCAGTTCTAGCTAAAAAGAGATGATAGAAGATAACGCTTTGACGAATTGGTCAAGGTCATTCAACAAAATATTTATTGAGTTCACTCTGGATTTCTTTCTTTACATGCTCATAAATGAATTTGCAGAGGTCTAAAATAATAATTTTGCAGCTGGTTATTATTATATATCATCCGTATACTCGTAATTTCTTCAAGTATATTCAACAGTTACTGATATAGAACTTAAGAAGAGAATACAAGAAGGTTGGGGTGGGTGGAGGTTTAGGATGGGTGGAGGAAGGCAGCAGGCGTACTATGTGACAGAAAGCTACCACCAAAAGTGAAGAGAAAAATATATCAGACAGTAGTGCGGCCAGCTTTGCTGTATGGGCTTGAGTCAGTAGCGACAACAAAGAAACATAAACTCGAGTTGGAGGTGGCAGAATTGAGAATGCTGAGGTGGGCACTTGGAGTCACACGCCTGGATAAAATCAGAAACGAATACATCAGAGGTATAGCACATGTGAGGAGACTGAGCGACAAGCAAAGGGAGGCAAGGCTGAGATTTGGGTATGCGGTCAGAAGGGAAGAGAACTATATCAGGAGGAGAATGTTAGACATAAATCTGCCAGGGAGGAGGAAGAGAGAAAGACCAAGAAGACGCTACATGAATGTAATAAAAGAGGACATGAGGGGGATGGAAGTGAGAAGGAAAGATGCTTCCGACCGCAGCAAATGGAGGTGTATGATCCGCTGTGGCGACCCCTAACAGGCAGCAGCCGAACGATAAAGAAGATATTCAACAGTTCAAAATGGCAAAAACTGAATGAAAAGAGACAAATAGAATGTCTTGCTATCCAAAACTATATCATTTACTTCAGATTACTTTTTAAATAATTTAATATACCCTTTTATCTTTAAAATGGTAGAAAGAAAAAAGAGAGTATAGGACTTGCTTATGGAAAACGATTATAAACAAAAATTGAAACTCTCTCCTCCCCCCCCCCCTCCACTTTCCTCTGTCTGTCCGTCTGTCTCTGCCTCCCTCCCTATATATGTGTTCCAGTTTTCATCTGCCAACCCAAAATTCAACTTGGTTGATCCATTGAACACTTAGTCACCAGTTGATAAAAAATTGTTCCTAGGTAACGTTGTAAACAGACCAACTTCCGTTACTTATCTTATGAAAAGTCAACGGTTTCTTGCTTGCGAACAACAGCGAACGGCTCAAAGGAGAAGGTGTTCATTATCAAAGAGGTAAATAACGATATCACAGTATCACCGTTTTGAAGGTGTGTACCTTTTATTTCACAGATTTAACGCTGGTTGATTTACTTTATGAAGATGCCAGCTTTATAGTGTAAATAGACTTGGTTTATTTTGAATTTTGTCAAAATGCTTAACGTTGACGTTTTATTTCATTTGCTTCATTACCGTACCTTCAATTTCCCCATAGATTTAAACATTCTGAATGAACAGCTTTGTTTATAATATCAAAGCTTCTTCTCCAAAATATGGTTTCCCAATTTCTTTAACTTTTACTGTGATTAAGATAGTAACATAGTAACTATTTTCTTCCGGAGTTTGAAATATTCGTCGTGATCGCAAATGAAGTATTTTTCCTCTGATATTTTTAAGGTTTAGTCAAATAAGTTGGAACACATTTGGACAATTTTCACTTCCTTCAGAATGTGGAATTGGTTTTCTGAAAGTTTCCCTTTCAAACATCCTTTAGCATTGGTGGTTTGCAAGAGAAATATAAGATTTTGAAGTTAATGTGACCCGATTATGACTAAAACCAGGGTTGAACTGTTTCCTCTTAGTTTGTTTCCAGAAAATCGTTTGTTTTGTTTCATAATTGGGTTAAGAGTTGTTTTATACACGGTTTCCGTTCAAGGTTGAACTTGCCAAAAATAAAAATGTCAACTATTTCCATTTACTGTAAGTGGTATTTAAGATCATGTCTGTTGAACTGAGAACTTGGGAAATAAACTTGAATTTTATTTCAATGGGATTATCTAACGGTTCAAGGGTAAGAAACATTGGGTAACCATTACTCGCACGATTATCGAAGCAAATGTGTGTGGGTTTTTTTGTGGATTAAGAAAGATATTGATTCCTTTCAGAATTGCTGGGAATATTTGTAGTTTTAAACACGTGAGCTACCTTCCTGTTGACATGTTGTACACTGTGATAAGCTATGTTACATTTTGGTTCCTTGATTTTGGTAATTACTATTCTGAATCGTCTTTTTGTATTCCCCCTGAAAAAAACTACGTATTTTACTGCCCTAATGGCTTAAGCATCAAAACCTGATATTTATCAATTTCTATCATTCAATTTTCTTGTCATGATGCACTTTTGGAAGGGATTGTAACTTGCCACAAATTGCGATAGATCACCATTACCATTTGTTTTTGTCGGCAAAACTGTACAATGGCAGTAAAATACCAAAGATTCTAACTTTGTTACCTAGTTACCTTGTAATCTTAAACAGTGGAAAGCGCAACGTACTTATTTGGCTGGGTTTTATAGTAATTTTGTATTGTTTTTTGTTCTTCGGAAGGAAATTGAAATATTTTCTCCACTGACCCTTTCAAGATCAGTTCAGGATCAGCAATTTTATTTGAGTTTTTAACTATTAAAAACTGTTATTAGAAAAAGGGAACTAATCAGACAGAAATGGTGGGCATTGGCTTAAATAGAGGTCATTTTATTGCTCACATTTTGTATATTTACAAAATGCTTTATTGTGTTGATAGGTTTTCAGAAGGCAGACTTCAATTAAACATTACAATCCTTCTAATTCATTACTGAAAGTGCATCGTGGATGGTAGAATTTATTGAGAAGACAATAAGTACCTGCTGTAGATGATTTAAGAGAAACTTTCCGACTCGTTTATTCTAACACAAGTTTTGAAAGTTCTCGAGTTACTATGGTAACTTGTAGAAATTTGATAGCATTTAAGCTGACAGGCCATCGACGAGTTGAGAGCATTTGCATTTCTAACATCTGCAAAAAACATTGACATCTCTACCGTCTCTATAGAAAACATTGTTGATCGTGTTTTTTTAAGTCCTGAAACATGTTATGGTCAGACGATCAGTCTCACAGGCGAAAAGGTGCGAAAAACCTTGATGCAAGATATTGGCAAAACAATTAATGATCCTACCGAAATCAATGTTGGTTAAGAATAAAAAAAAATTGATATGGTATGAAGGAAAAAGAGAAAGAAATTTTAATATGTCAGCATGTCAAAATGAATTTTGTACTAACATTTTAGTCTGATGCTAAGCGAGAGGTCTTTTAAAGTACAACCAAAGATCGAAACTGTTAAGATCCAATGGGTGAGTACCTATTTCAACCTTCATGATTTTATCCAGATTGTCCATGGGTTGTTTGCACTTACATTAAAACATACACCTTGCCATACTGTGAACCAAATGATTCAAGTACAGTAGCAAAATTATAAGGAAAAATAATACTAAAAAACATTTTTTGACGAAGAAACACACAAGTTACAAGGAACTAAGCCATGAAGTGTATGAAGCTGTGAAAAGAGAAAGAAAAAGGTCCCCAAAATAATGAAGACAAGAGGCAAGAGTTAGAACCTTTTTGTAGGTAATATGTATTACGCAGACGAGGTGGTGTTTTTTGTACACCAAGCAACACTCAATTCAACTCCTTCCTATATGTGGCTTCTTGTCGTTTGCTGTTTCCTTCAGTGAGCTCCAAGTTGATATATACACTACCCATAAGGCCTTTACATCGACAAAAGACTTAAAAACACAATTGAAGTATTGTATATATAAAGGAGCCGTGGCTTAATGGTTAGTGCAACTGAACAGTAACCAAGAGTTTCAGGATCGATTCCCCGAGCTGTCGAGGAGAATTTGGAACTTTGCAAAAGAAAAAGCCATTGTTTGGCGTCAGGAAGGGCATCCAGTCAAGAAATTCCTCGCTGCCAAATCAAGGTCACTCTGAAGGGCACCGTTTGAACCCCTATTGCAGGGGGGAAAAGTACATAATAAGTCATTTTTGGGGTTTCAAGGAGAGAAATTGCAAACTGTTTACTTTAAACTTGGTGCTTCATTTCATAATTTGCTAGGAAAAGCTGAACATAACTGTTTCTGTGTAAAGNAAAGACTTAAAAACACAATTGAAGTATTGTATATATAAAGGAGCCGTGGCTTAATGGTTAGTGCAACTGAACAGTAACCAAGAGTTTCAGGATCGATTCCCCGAGCTGTCGAGGAGAATTTGGAACTTTGCAAAAGAAAAAGCCATTGTTTGGCGTCAGGAAGGGCATCCAGTCAAGAAATTCCTCGCTGCCAAATCAAGGTCACTCTGAAGGGCACCGTTTGAACCCCTATTGCAGGGGGGAAAAGTACATAATAAGTCATTTTTGGGGTTTCAAGGAGAGAAATTGCAAACTGTTTACTTTAAACTTGGTGCTTCATTTCATAATTTGCTAGGAAAAGCTGAACATAACTGTTTCTGTGTAAAGATGGTGTGGTGTGCTTGAATATACTGACTACGATAACTACTTTTAATGTGGTTTTGCATTACAAAATCTTGGTTTTCGATGCTTTTCTGGCAATAACGCTTTTGAGCTTTTCATTTTGTTCCTCCAGACTGTGAGAAATCTGTAATCACCACGCCATTGCTTCCTTTTCCTCAAACACTTTATTCTCCTTAACACTTTAGGAAGTACAGCTTGTGATGCCATTGACGACACAGTTGTTTAGTTGGCTCGATAAGCTATTGGTACCTTTTGATTGCATTTTTTGTGAGGGAAATTCAAAATAATTATATACCTTACCTACTTGATGTACAAAAAAAGTGTTTTACTCACGAAAATTATACTTAAGAGTACAATTAAATATAATTGATTTTAGCCAAATATTTTGAGGGCACCCTCCATATGCGCTATTTACTTTTAAATTTGGAATTGGTCTCTATTTTCTCCACATTCCGTATGTGGCGGCCCCGATTTTTCTCCCCCTATCTAAAAAAGACGCCCAGCAGAAAGGAGATCAAGGTTGACAGGCATCATGTAATGTAACGTAGTATGGTAAACAAACAAGTGGAGAACATAGAGACCAATTCAAGGTTTGAAACTAAACGGCGTATATATATATATATATATATATATATATATATATATATATATATATATATATATATATATATATATATGTATATCGTCACAATTGTCAGCGAAACAAGTTTATCTGACGATTGTGAAAACATGAAACTGACAGTTCCAAACTAAGTTTTTTAAATTTTTTTTTGTCGTTCGCCATATGATAGCTCTTACATTCTTATATTATTGAGTACTGTCGATAGCTAATAATTACATTTCATCTATCTATCTATCTATCTATCTATCTATCTATCTATCTATCTATCTATCTATCTATCTATCTATCAATCTATCTATCTGTCTATCTATCTGTCTATCTATCTATCTACCTATCCATCTATCAATCTATCTATCCATCTATCTATCTATCAATCTATCTATCTATCTGTCTATCTATCTATCTACCTATCTATCTATCAATCTATCTATCTATCAATCAATCTATCTATCTATCTATCAATCTATCTATCTATCTGTCTATCTGTCTATCTATCTATCTACCTATCCATCTATCAATCTATCTATCCATCTATCTATCTATCAATCTATCTATCTATCTGTCTATCTATCTATCTACCTATCTATCTATCAATCTATCTATCTATCAATCAATCTATCTATCTATCTATCAATCTATCTATCTATCTGTCTATCTGTCTATCTATCTATCTACCTATCCATCTATCAATCTATCTATCCATCTATCTATCTATCAATCTATCTATCTATCTGTCTATCTATCTATCTACCTATCTATCTATCAATCTATCTATCTATC
>RDPX01000256.1:249684-260660 GCA_003991215.1 Morbakka virulenta
ATTATTATTATTTACGAAATTGATACAGTATAACCAATTCAAAAATTTTAGAAATATATACATATTTACAAAAACTTCTGTTGTCAAATGGGTCCTGTTTTAAGCTTAAAAGGAAAATAAAAAAATAGTATTTGAGAAATCTGATTTACTCACAGATTCGAAATCTGAAAAAATTTAAAACCTCGATCGATCCACTGAAGTTTAACTTGGAAGATTGTATGTGATATGCTAAACCCGCCTGAGAGTTTGTACTGTTGTCTGTTTAATTTGTATCTAGAAGCTAAAATTAGATATATACAATAATATAAAATCATTCTTTACTTAGATAGAAGCTTTAAAAACTTTGTCCAATAAAACTATAAATTCTTTTGTCGAGGTCGCACTTCGAACTTCAATTGGCAGTTCAATATATAATATTTCCCCAAGAAATCTAAAACTTTTCTTCGTAGACTCCAGTTTCAGACGGGGTAGTCTTAACATTTTCCCTTTATTTCTTGTCCTGTTTTTCCCTTTATTTCTTGCCCTGTTTTTCCCTTTATTTCTTGCCCTGTTTTTCCCTTTATTTCTTGCCCTGTTTTTCATAACTTCGAAATACCCATGATTGTTTAGTTACGATGACAGTTGTTTCTTAAATACTTATCACTTTGCCTCATTGTAGCAAAGTTTCTTTATTTTCTGGTTTCTCTTCTATGTTCCAATTTAAACATTAACTACTTTACTGTTTCTTTAAGTTGCTAATAAGTTAAAAATCATGCACCAAGATTAATTGTGTTTTAATGCAAGACGTCTTATCTGTTCTTCAAAGCTTCATCTTCAAAGCCATGAAGCTTTGAAGATCGTAGATAATGGTTGGTGGATAAGTGAAAAAAAAGAAAGAAAAAAAAACATAAGGAAAATAAACATAAAAGAATTAAAAATGAGAGTGTTGTATCTTTATTTTTTGATTCAACAGATTTTCTGGAATACAAACAGAAAAGAAGACAACTAGATTCCGGCCATGTTACCATGTTTTTTGAATTCTCTCTTGATAAATTTTATGAGTCTATGTAAAATGCACGAAAATAGTAGCGCTAAAAATGGTAGCCTAGGTATGAAAATGTAAACATAACATAGAGAGATGTAAGAAAAAAATTAGAATAAGAAAAATAAATAGTTAGAAAAATAGATCTTAAACAAATATAAAAAAGAATGGGAAAACGAAATAAGAAATAAATTGAAATTAAGAAAAATATAAATTATCAGCAAAAAATTAAAAACAAGAAAAATAAAACTAAGTGTGAAGAATAGAAAAATAAGTAAAAAAAACAATGTGAAAAGTAACATGAAATTAGAAAAGTTATTAAATTTATTTGAATTTATTTAGTTAATCATATAAAATTTTGAAACGGGGATGCTCTTTTTATGATTTTTAAACCATAGCACAGTTTTTTATTGTACAGATGAAAATAGAAACCATGTTGAAAAAAAGGACAGGTCAGGAACTGCAATTCAAGAAATACTATGCTTCCATGTTTGTGACTTAAATGATCCAAAAATTAATAGCCTGGTCATACATTGACATTCTTCTTTGAGCTAGAAATGGATTTCGAATTTTATTGTGACACTTTATTTTACTTGTAGAGATATTCGCACCTGAAAAGAATCAGAATGGACAGTTTATGCCTCATTCATTGTTCCACCGTAATAATAATGTTGCTGTCTTGTGGTGTTATATCTTCAATATCAGCAACATTATCAGCAAGCCTCCTTCAAAGCAGCGTTTTAAATACCACTTCAACCTTAAACAATTCTAATACATCATTATTTACTCAGTTTGTAAGCCAGCTTGCATATGTTAACGCAAACACAAGTCAGTCTCCTAGCCCAAGTCAGTCTCCTAGCCCAAATCAGTCTCCAGGCCTAAGTCAATCTTCTAGTCAAAGTCAGTCTCCCAGTCCAAACCAGACTCCTGCCCTAAGTCAGTCTCCTAGCCCAAGTCAGTCTCCTAGCCCAAATCAGTCTCCAGGCCTAAGTCAATCTTCTAGTCAAAGTCAGTCTCCCAGTCCAAACCAGACTCCTGCCCTAAGTCAGTCCGCCAGTCCTGGTCAATCTCCCCACCAAAGCCCATCTCCCAGCTCTCCCTCTGCAAGCCAAACTGGAACAAAGAGTGCTGGAGGTACAAACATTTCCCCAAGTCCGTCGACATCTGCAGCTCCAATGTCTTCTAAACTCCCAGGTAAGCACCTCATATTTTTATACTTTATACTGGTATCTTATTAGTTACAATATTTGTAAAGCTGTGTCTGTAAATTTTGAAATAAATCCTACACTTGAATATCCGCTAACTCCTAAATAATTACAAATCGATATTTGCCTAAGTTGGATCTCTCAGCTCAGATACATATTTATCCCCCAGTACTAGCCAGTTTGGAAAAACTTGGATTCAGTGAATATGCATTTTAATGAAAATACCATCTTACCCAATTATAACCATCCAGTTTGCTATGGTATTCCCGTAATCTGTAAATGCTACGATACGTTTCAGTTGGTGGAGCTTCACTGCCAAAGGATTTTTACCCCCTGGCAATGAAATAAACCGAAGTGCAGTTTCTGACTTCTGCACTTTGAATGCCTGCAAATATTAGATACTCAAACTATTTTTTTAAGTGCTTTTATCATCAGCTTCTTCATTAATCATGCCACATATGTCATTTGTCTCACTTCAGTACATAGCCTTTATTTCATTGTAACTTTAATTGTTTTCATCCAACATATGCCTTTTTTATATAGTTACTCTATATTGCTTCTCACTTAAGCACATTCTTTTTGTTTCACTGTAAGTTATGCTGTTTTAATGCAACACACTCCTTTTGCATATAGTTATGCCGTATGGGTTCTCACTTCGGTACCTAGGCTTTAGTTCATTTAGTTTTTATTATGTGCTTGTTTTACTTATTGTTTTGTGGCGCCAGCTACTATGATGTAGGCGCTTATTGAGAATCACCTCTTCACTTTTTGCAGTGTAATAGGAAATGCGCTAGACATTTAGTAATATAATTGAAGATGAACTTATGAACGGGGGGATTTGTTTGTTTTTCATCGTGTCCGAAATTTATTGGTGAGTATCAAAGGTCTTATATTTCATATCATTTCTTCTTCTGGTGTTAATATTATTATAGGTTAATTTGACAAATACCAAAAATCAAGGAAAAAAAGTGAGATTTACAAGGTTTATGTTCCTTTCAACAAGGCAGAATGAAGGTGAATAATTACCCGAGTTTTACACTAGACTATGTAAACTGCCCGGGGACTGTGAATTAAGAATGTTTTGTGATCGACTTATTGAAGTCATAATTATGTACTTGAGAGAAAAAGCACTGAGTTCATTTATTAAGGCTCAGTGACATTACATTCAGGGTACTTGCCAATTGCCGTGTTAGCGGAGCATATAAACACCAACTGAAGCAACGAAGAAACAAAAGGAAGATCAACCTCATCTACCTCCTGCTCCACAGTTGACTACCTTACGAAACCGTATGTAAATCACCCTCCGCAGAGAGAAAGGACTAATAGATGCAAATTTTGTGCTTGTATCCATCCAAGAGGTTTTTTCCCAGTCTATTCATAGGTTTACGAGAACTGCCAGCATAAGTAACCCTTGTCAGAATATTGCAAGAATTCACCTACAACCAGCAACCGCAACAAGAAGCAGGAACACCGAGAAAAACTATACCCAATTAATTAAGACTCCACTTCCTCTTCAGACTGCGGTAATGACTTCTCCCATTGTTCCATCGAAGTCAACCTCTCACATTCAGACTGCCTACCAGCAAATAGCATCTAAAATGTCGACAAAACACCTACTGAGATTAGGATCTATGACTCTGATGACATAACTCAACCTTTGCCTAGCCTATGGAAAATCGACCTTAACACTAATGGCTTATCAGTATCATATAAGATTGAAACTGGCGCTGTAGTCAGTATATTACCAATGGTTGTGGACCACAGCTTACAAGCACCAAAACTCTACAAATCAAAAGCTAGACTTCCCGACTACAATGAGTCTTCAATCAAAGTTGCTCCTGAGTATACTGTATATCATAAAGGTACGATGACTCCTGTTCTGTTTATTGTAATTGAAACAAGTTCCACACCCATCCTTAGTCTGGGAACCAGTTGTCGTTTATATTTGGTAAAACACTATTGACTCCGACAATTATTATCTTTTTCGTATTGTGGGCAGTTTTTGAGAATTAGCAACTGTGGAACAGCCATACCACATAGTTATTGACACATCTATACCTCCAGTAGCAGATGCTTGCTGAAACATATCAATATCTATTTGCCCAAGACTAGAAGAGGAACTCGAACGCGTACAGGATTTGGGTACAATTGCGCCTATTACTGAACGGACCAACTGGATTAGTTCACTTGTTGTTGTAGACGAACTAAATCGGTCACACCGTGTCTGCCTTATTCCTCGAAACCTCAACAAACATCATTACCACAAGTTACTAACAACAGAGGAAATGCTATTGCAGGTCACAGAAGCTAGCTAGTTTACATAACTAGATGCATCAGTTGCAGTCTGACAAGTAACACTGGACAAATAAAGGTCCAAACTGGATCTTTCATTGATGGTTTCCCTGGTAAACCGTAAGCCCATTTTTGTCTTTCACAGATTCCCATCTATACCCGAAAGGAAGCAACAGATCAGAAAAAGTGGGACAGAAAGCACGCAAGACAACATAAAATGCAAGACAAACGGATCGCCCCTCCAGGACCGGTCGTGGGAACGCCATTCCTCTTGGGTTGGTTTACAGCCAGTGCTCAAGCATGTCGAGACCACCTGGCCGGCATGGTTGGGCCCTATAGGCGAAGCCCCGACCAAGGAGAGACCAGAGCTCTACACTTGACCTCAGCCAAAAGGCCGAGAAGCTAAAAGCTACTCGCTTCTTCTTAAGGTCAACTCCGCCAACGTACTTGTTAAGCGTCTAGAGGCTATCAGTAAAAGTAGAATTAAACATAGAAAAGACAAAGACCAATTCATGACGACCAAAGTGACAGTTTTAGCCAGCGCCATCTCTGCTCGGGTGTAAAGCTAGATTGTGACAAAATTGCTGCTATCGTTGACATGCCGAATCCTCCTTAAGGTCAAAGAACTAAAGCATTTCCTTGGCATGGTCTCCTGTCTTGGAAAATTCATTCGCAATTTGACAGATAAAAGGTCCCGTTGTGCGCTTTTAATCTACCGGTGGGGTAAAGAAACTACTGAGTAGTCAGCCAGGTGTAGGATTAGCCATCAGAAACTAGTTGGAACGCATATTGACAGAAGAACGTAAACCAGTGAATGAGAGAATGAGCACCCTGCGACTGCCTTTACCTCTAGAACGATACTGCACTATTATAGCAATCTATACCCCAACTCTTACCAACAGCGCTAAAATATTTATGAATTCTATAGGCAACTTGATATGAGGAGATTCACACCAACGTTAATTAATCTAAAATTATTCATTTGGGAAAATTCAAGACTAGAATGGGATAAGAACACAAGACCTGGCCTAAAGCACTAGGTAAATATGGCAGTGGAAAGCTAAATGCTAATGGCGAACTTTTACTTTCCTATGCACATAACATCACCTTGCAATCACAAACAGCCTTTTTGATCATAAATCTGCTTACAAAAACGCATGGGTGCACCCGAGAAGTAAGAACTGGCACCTCATTGACTATTTAATCAAACGACCAATGAGAGGAGCCAACTTCAACACTGACCACATCTTGATCAGGACCATCACTACGGTCAAAGTCAGAAGACATCAGTGGAGTCAAAGACCGAAGATACAGGAAAACTTTTAAAAACAACCAGAACAACAAAATTAAACATCTGGCGTCAGGTGATGTAGAAGACAAGTGGAGGTCATTTAAGAAACTTTTGTTCAGCACAGACGAGAAACATCTTGAGAGTGAACGCATGAAAAGTAGTTTGATGAGAACATCAAGGAACTGATTAAACTCTTAATGAAAAGGAATCAAACCCATACCAACACGCGCTTTAGAAAAAGAAGATCTTACAGAGAAAAAGTTAGTGCCTGTAACAAACTCTTAGATAACCGATGCAGAGAACTGAAGGATGAATGGTGGTACAATAAAGAAGCTAAACGTCAACTTTTAGCTGACATTTTCAATATTAGAGCCTAAAAGCAATTCGGGGCCCACGTGTTTCTACCCTAACTAACAACTGCTATCTTGTGAGAATTGGCCTCTATTCACTGAGAACGTTAGCTCATCACCACAAGGACAGAACACTTAAGAACCTTGCTAAATGAAAACTATGAAATAGATTCTCGGGTGACAAAGAATCTGGAACAGTTTTCCATTTTGTTTTCGATGAACGAGTGTCCCTATGTGGATGAAGTTGTAAAAACGTCTGATGTTGTCTGCGAAAGGAAATCACCTGGATCAGATGGTATTTACTTCGAGGTGGTTAAAGGGGATAGTGCCAACTAATTCCTACCCTTTATGACATCATAAAGGAGGCGTGGAGTATTACTATGGTAACTCAGGATTGAAAAGATGCTAAATTAGTAATAATCTCTAAAAAGAGTAACAGACGAGCCTGTAACGACTACAAAGAATTACTTTGTTATCTGTACCTGCTAAGTGTTCGCCCATGCCCTAATGAACAGACTATCATCATATTCTGAGCCCTTCTTACCAGAGGCACAGTGTGGATACAGAAGTAGACGTGGGACAGCACAAATGACTTTTGCTCTGAAACAGTGCAAGGTAAATGTGTGGAGCAGTCGATGTCACTTTACCTTGTCTTGTTGATTTCACCAATGTATTTGACTCTGTGGACAGATCAACTTTGTGGAAAGTTCTCCTAAATGTTGGATACCCTGACCACTTTACCAATCCTTTTCATACTGCCATTAAAACCTGAGTCAAGGGAGAACTCTCATATCCTTTTGATGTAAACAATGGAGTCAGTCAAGGCTGTGTGCTGACCATCACACTCTTTTTAACATTTCTATATATATTGCTCAAACAGGCATTCAAAGACTTTGAGAAGGGTGCCTGGATTCAGACCAGACTCATAGCCAACAAAGTTAACACCATTCAGCTCAATTCAGCTGTAAATTGATAAAATTCTCCTAAGAGAGCTCATGTTTGCGGACGACACCGCATTGGTGGCAGAAAGCAAGGTGATGCTCAGGAAATAGTCATTTTGCTAGATCAGGTCAAGCCTTTGGACTTAAAATTGAAGTAAAAAAGACAGAAATGATGTAACAGTCAGCATCAGGATGCCATGGTGACGGTCTTGAATTTAAAATTAATAACCATCACCTTGCCCAAGTCACCAACTCAAGTACCTTGGGTTAACCGTCATGAGCAGCAACAAGCTGGGTGAAGGTACACAAGGAAGTAGAGTGTTTCTTTCTTGTATTGATGGCTGAGAAAAGAGGTTTAATAAAGACCTCTTTACCTTCAAGACCAAATGCAGTGTATACAAGGCAATAGTTTTATCACTGCTACTGTACGGGTCTAACAGCC
The DNA here is from genome assembly GCA_003991215.1 of Morbakka virulenta. Lineage (NCBI taxonomy): Eukaryota > Metazoa > Cnidaria > Cubozoa > Carybdeida > Carukiidae > Morbakka > Morbakka virulenta. The sequence continues at coordinate 257,227 of RDPX01000256.1, forward strand.
CTGTAAACAGGCATGGCCTGTTTACAGGGCTGGAGCTCACAAATTTAGTCCGTAAATGATAAGGTATCTCCGACTATTTGTCAGCATAAAGTGATGAGATTTCGTCTCCAGGAACAGAGATTCTCAGACAAGCTTACATGCCAAATAGGTACCATATCCTTATATCCAATGTAACCTTTAATAGGCTAAGCACATGAATAGAATGGAAAACGGCAGAACTCCTAAACAACTTGTGTCCTTGCAGCTGAAGGAAGGGTGGGGTAGTATTGGACGGGCTAGGTTGGGGTTCAAAGATACCTTGAAGCAGAACCTGAAAGATAGAAGTATTTCTGTTGGCTGCTGGCAATCACTGTTCACAAACAAATTGAAATGGAGACAGATGGTTTGTGATAAATCATCATCAGACACGATGGACAGCTAATTAAACGAGGGGACGGTTGACAAACGGAAATTGTTAAAATGCTCATGACAAAGATTATTTCCAGCCCTGGTTTGAAATGTTTTGATCCAAACGTCTCAACTCGAATCTCCTATTACTCATCACGGTTGGGATCGGATTTCCGTCTTGCACAGCAGTAGAGTTATGCCTGAAATCCATTCGCAATTGTATCTCGATTTCTTAATCATCTGAACGCAAATACTGCCCGCTAGAAAGAAAAACCTTATCAGTTGTTTTTGTCAGTGAAAATTTCCGTGCATATGTTTATAGACAACACGTTACTGTTAATAATGATCATTGCCCATTGCTCATTGACCATTTTTTAATCCCCCTAATCGACTCCAAAAATTTATCTTTTGACCTAAGGGCTACGGTTTTGCTATACATTACCAACAGGGAAAAGGTAATTGGTCACCTACACACTTGGTCAAGTCGAGGAGCCGTGGCTTAATGGTTAGTGCAACTTCACAGAAACCAAGAGTTCCGGGTTCAATTCCCCGAGCTGTCGAGGAGAATTTTGGAACTTTGCAAAGTAAAAAAAAAAGCCATTGGTTGGCGTCAGGAAGGGCATCTGGCCAAGAAATTCTCACTGCCAAATCAAAAAGTCCCTCTGAAGGGCACCGTCTGAGCCCCAATTGCTGGGAATAAATGACGTTAAAACTGAAAAAAAACCAAAAAAAAAAACAACACTTGGTCAAGTCGCACTTTTGAGTAATACAACTGATATATCCGATAAAGTGATTCCTGCTTTTGTTCACTCTGTAGTCATCTACATTCCAATGAGTGACAAGCGCTTTCGCCAGGTTCAACAAGAAGGCGCCAAAGATACTGTATTGCCCATGCTTGCTCATCAAGTCCAAACTGTCTGGCAAAGCAACCATTCCAGTGTAGATCCATTCGTCTGACATAAAACACCTTTCGAGATGACATATCAGTCACCCACTAACTTTTCCTCAAAGGTAACCGTGTCATCACCCCTACCAAGATGAGGGAAGAGATGCTTCACATTCTACATCAAAGCCACCCCGGCTCCAGGAATGTTAAATTGAAAGCTCGTTCTCACTTTGTATTGGCCAGGCATGGAAGCACAGCGGAAACATACTATCAACACTTGCATCTGATGCAAGTAGTCTCGCCAGTATAAAATTGGTACCCACCCACTCCATCTATCCAACAAATAATGCCTTATGATTCGATATCAGCCAACTTTCGATGTAGAGGGCAGCATGGTCGTTCAACATACCCAAGCTTTTTTGTAAATTAGGGGAAAACAAAAGAAAATCATTTCCGACAATGGTCCAGAGTTTAGCGCGTGAGATTATGTATAGAACCAGAAACCACGCATAACCCGAGCAGGTCTGATTAACCGCAGAGTAATGGCGCCTTGTCGAGCGTACAATGCAGTCTGTCAAATTAACTCTAAAAAAGGTTAAACATGACAATGAAGGTAACCTCCCTGCACTTCTCACCCTGAAAACCGCCCCACTTAGCAACAATGGGCCATCTGTAACTGCTACGTTTTTCAACCGATCATCTTGCACTCTTTTGCCAACAATTGCTACTAAAGTGACACCTTATCAAGAAACTTTAGCAAGAAACTTTACCAGCCAAACCAAACAACAAACACCCTCTACCAGTTCTCCAACCAGGCAATACAGTGCGAATCTATTATGGAAACACCTGTATTAAACCTATCTTCAGTGTGGAGATGTTATGTACTTATTTTACAGACCATTCTGTAGCTTCGGCTACCATGAAGCAGCCACTGATTAACATACACATTTAGCAATGCAATAGGATATGCACTCTGTGCGAGAGACTTCGAGAATATACTTGAAGATGACGCTTGGGCTGAAAACATTGCGTTTACGATTTTGTTTGCATTGTGTTTAAATTACTAAACTCACTTGACCACATATCCGTTATCTCATTGTAACTTATACTGTATTATTCCCACATGTAGCTTTTGGATATTGTTACTCATTATTGGATCTCACATGAGCGTATAACCTTTAGTATATTTAAACGTTCCGTTTTAATGTCACATATGCCTTTTGTATATAATTACTCTATATTAGTACTCACTTAAGCATATGGCGTTTATTTCATTGTCCCTCGTATTGTTTGAATCCAACATATCCACACATATTTCTCATTTTAGCACCTGGCCTTCTTACATGTCTACTTTGGTACCATTACTTTTTTTAGTTTTGTTTGCGAAATATACCAACAAGGTTTGTTTCTCACATGCTAATTTGAATATGTTATTTGATCTACAGTTAACAGATTTGTGCATTTAGTTTTCAGTTATTATTATAGTGATGTATTTCATTCTTCTTTTCGATCGATCCCTGGACCCAAGGCTTTGTTAGGAAAGTTGTTATCTTGTTAATTACACTCTTTTACACAAGAGGCACAATGGTGTCTACAAGCGCTACGTGAAAGCTCTGGAAATCAACGCTGAGAGGTGGGAGTCCACAGCAGCTGACTGCAGCAGACAGCGCAGTGTCCCGAGGAAACATCCGAAGATCGGAGAGGAGAATATTAAGAAGCTTTCAGAAAACAAGGCAGGGGGCACGCCTGGATTTAAGGCTGCTGCCACTCACCGGCTCCTACTCTTTCAGAATCTGTTACCCCGGGATTGGTCTCAATATTCACAGCCATGGACCTGGGATCGTATCCAAATAGGCCGCATCCAACTACACCCCATACTACTACTACTACTACTACTACTACTACTACTACTACTTCTACTACAACTACTACTACTCTACTACTACTACTACTACTACTACTACTACTACTACTACGTCTACTACTACTACTTCTACTACTACTACTTCTACTACTACTACTACTACTACTACTACTACTACTATTACTACTACTACTACTACTACTACTACTACTACTACTACTATTACTATTACTACTACTATTACTATTATTACTACTACTACTATTACTACTATTACTATTACTACTACTACTACTA
>RDPX01000256.1:274389-292510 GCA_003991215.1 Morbakka virulenta
CCTGAAAGTTTAATATCAGATGACACATTTTCTGACGTGAGCAATACAGTAGACAATAAGACCTCCTTTTTTCCCAAAACCTAACTCAATGAATGTCAGTAAAGCTTAGAGGAGTTTTAATGTAAATAATCGGGAATTGATTGGGTAAAGACAGCGCGGCAAGAGATCGCTGATATATACTGTTATAAGTTAACAATGGCCATGTCAGAATGCTAAGTGAAAAACTAGATGTCTTAACAGACAGCTCTTTTGAGGCGTTTTACATCAGTTAAAGCAGAGAATTTTCTTTCGGTAAAATAAGGCATCGTCGACAAAAAACAAAAATATAACACACCATTGTTAACTGTAACAGAACTAGTAACAAGAGACTCCGCCTTATGAATAGGGATTGTTTCTTTAGACTAGGTAAAATTCATTATGCTTTTAGCAGGTACATCTATTCAATTAAACTCAAGTGTTTGTCCTAAAACTTTACTTTATCGAGATAACTAATAACATCTGACATTCGTCAATTCAGAACTAATTTGTCTGGATCCTTCGAGATTCAATTAAATGAAGAAGATGTGGGACAAAAAACACTAAAATATGACAAATCTTTTATTGGACTTCACCAAAAAGATCCAACAGAAATTTATTTACCAGTCGTCTTTTCTTTTCTTTGCAATTGACTTTTTAAAGTCATCTTTATCAACAGAGGTTTCATGCTCAACAATGCCAACATATTTCACTGCTACAAGCAGTGAATCTTCAGAGTTCTTGAGGTAAAAGCCTATACTATTTTCTTCGCTTCTAACTGTGTCTTCGCAATTCATTAGTCCCCTTCCACCTTCACGTATACTCATATATAGGCGGTCAACATTACTTTTTGGATGGAAACCGTTGTACATTGTAAGCATTTTACGTGACTTTCTATCAAGATTTTTCAATTGGTCTACTCTCCATGTCAGTATTCCTGACCCATATCTTAAAACTGCTACTGCCCACGTATTTGTTGCACGGATCTTATTCTTTCCATTAAGCGTTGATCTCATTATCAGTCTGGTACGCCTAATATATTCTTTGACAAATTGATTTTTCATCTCTTTTTCTTTTACCTTCTCGTACTCTAATATTCCTAAATACCTTAACCATCCTCATCAGTTGTCTTCATTACCTTTCCATCTGAGAGAGTTATTCCCTTCCTACTTTTCTTATCAGACTTACCCTTCTTTAAAATCAATACACCACACGTTTTAACCCCAAACTCCATCCCAATATCCTCACTAAACATATGCACTGTATTCACGAGAGAATCAATTTGGTCATGAGATTTCCCGAACAATTTCAAATCGTCCATAAACAATTTTTTCATACTGTTAAGCAGGAACTGTTTAGTGTTTTTAGCCACTCCAAACAATTCTAGGCACTCTTCGATCTAGCTATGAGGGATGATATCGTACGCTTTACGATAGTCGACCCAGGCCATTGCCAGATTTGTACTCCGTCGCTTACAATCTAACAACAACTGGTCTTTAGTCCCCATACTGCTTCTCTTACATCCTTTTTGTTCATCAGGGAATATATCTTCGTCCTCTAAAAACTTATAAAGGTGTTCGGATATTATTCCAGTCAGCAATTTCCACACCAGTGGAAGGCATGAGATTGGTCGGTAATTATCAACTGTATTGCATTTAGTGGTATCTTTCTTATACAGGACTGTTCTGGCGAAAGTTAACCATTCAGGTACTTGCTCATTTGTGTTTAAGGTCTTATTAAACTGCTCAACAATTCGTTCATGTAGCTTGGATAACCTTTTTATCCAGTACCCTTGGAATCCATCTCTCCCTGGTGCCTTCCAATTGGGGATCTTTCTAGTTTACTTAGTGACCATTTCTGTAGTAACAAAAAGTTCTTCCTGTTTTGGGTAGTTGTATTCTGCCCTCAAACTTTCTAACCATTTAGCCTCCCTATTATTTTTTTCACTCCAAATTCCACTCCAAAACTCCTGGGTTTTCTCCGCGTCTGGACTTTCATTACCACCAATGTTACTCCCATTAAGCTCAGCAAACAATTTCTTTTGATCGAATCTAAACAATCGATTTTGGCTAAATTGAGTCACTCTCTCCTTACAACGATTTACTTTAGCCTTCTTTGCTAGAACTCTTTGTTTAAGTTCTTCTAATACAGTACCTAAACCCTCTTTCTTTACCCTAAATCTTGTGAATAGTTCCTCGATTTTTACTGTGGATCTTACTACACCATTCCTATATCTTGTGAATAGCTTAATGAATTTATTTAGATCTTGGATACTGGCCTCTATTCTGCGTTTCCACCATGGCTTATTCATTGCTTTCCCATTCTTCTTGGATTTTTAAAGTCCGACACCCATACAGAATATGCAATACTCAGATTATTAGTTTCAGTTATATCCTTAGTGTCAAAGAATCCTAATACGCTGTCAACCTTTTTCACCACCTCATTTAGTCTTTTAAATTCAACCTTTTTAAACATCATTCCTTCAGCTGTCTCCCCAGCGTAATAGATCTCTTTCAACTCGTTTACCATTTGTCTCTCCTCTTCCGAGGCTTCCCCAACAGTAATGTTTAAGTCATGTCTAACCTGGTTCAGTAATATCAACAATGTTTTCAGCAAGATTATCGCTTTCATCTACAGGAGCTATTTTTGTGTTTTCAGGTGTTAACACTCTTCTCTTTATCATTTCTAGCTCACGCTCTGTGAGCCACCCATTCTTTCTAATTGCAACGTGCTTGATCGCAAATTCTTTGTTCCATTATGTCTGCAAAAGGCCCTCTGTCTTGCCATTCTCTGTGAAATCGTTGTCTGTAACCTTTGACAGGGACACCATTATCATCAAAAGGATTCGATCGATAGTAACACTCCATAACCACAATACTAACTCCTTTTGTCCACTTCATTCTTTTATTATTTCGAGGATTTCGTGGGATAACGACCTGAGAAGCTTCTTTTCTTCCCCTGCCGGACGAGGGCTCTTCATAAAAAGTTCCAGTCCCATCCACGTCGTTATTTGATACATTTTTTCTAACACTCATATTGTAATATATGAGTATCGCTTTTTGTAAGGTTTTCTTTCCTTAGTATTTGTTTCGAGACACCATCTCTAGAGGGGTTGCCAACCAAAGCTAAAGAGTCCCCTCCACCCATGAAGCAGACTAGCCCCCGCCGAACCCCAACCCGGCATTTCTTGGTCTCCGGGAGAGCTGACAGGTACTACACCTTGCTCAAAGGTGACCTGGAGGTAATTGTGGCAAAGGGTAACCTCATTCGCCCACGTCGAAACTCCACAACCGGATGCTGTTTATTGTCATACCCAGGACATCTACCACTATTATTATTATTATTAACAAATCTTTATACAGGATAAGTTCTATAAGATAATTTTCCTATACATAGTAATACTATGTATAGGAAAATTATACATCTACATTTTTACACACTGTTGTCCTGAAAAGTGCTGTAGGAAATACATATAGATGATTAAAGAAAAGCAGTTAAAATAAATTAGATGATAATAATTTGGATAAATTGTAATAAAGTTTAACTTACAAAATAACAGTAAAAATAAAATCAAAGTGTAAAACAATTTTTTGAATTCATGTTGCTTGTAATATTTTTTTTTCTAAATATTTCCTGTCTTCGTTCTAATCTTAATTAAAGCACTAGCTTATTTGAACTCTTGACCATAAAAAAATATAATAAAATAAAATAAAATAAAATATAATAAACATAAAATTTAAAGAAATTTCCTTTGTCCTCTAATTTCACTTAGTGTTTCCCGAGTCATTATTTCTAATTTTACTATTGATCAGTTGGAAATAGTTTTCGAAATTTTCAAAAACGTTTTCGCTAAACAACGGTTGACAAATTTTGCGGCACATATTCGTTTGGTGTTCTTCACTAATGTACCCAGTGACTTTTCGGATTATACCAATCTTTACTTATACCAGTTTTGCACGCCTGCTTTTATGCATGATTTGGTTCGCCGGTTTGGTCTTTTATTAATTTGTTATTTGAGGTACAACATTATTTTTTTCTGTTTTTTTTGTCTTCAAAACTGATTTTATGTGAAATCTTTCTCTCCATTCCTGTATTTTTGTTTTCATGAATTTCGGACTTGTCTTCGGCTTGTTTATTTCAACCTGATTCTAAGAGCCAATTGATAGCACGCCCACATTATTTAGCAAATCCAACAGACTTATGCTATCCTTATCTATTCAACGTTTATGCTTTTTTAAGGGAACTGTTACAAGTTTCACAAGGCTACAATCATGACGTTACAAGTCGTAGTAAATTTTGGTTCACTTTGAACAGTTGCAAATATTAGAGACAGTTTATTTTTAAATGACGCAAGACACTTGATAGCTTCTATGTAAACACAATGCTATTCAAGATATGCTGACATGATATTTAAAATTACTTGTACAGATCACAACATTGGTTAAAGAAGTGACCAAATGATGATGACGATGATGATGTCATTACAGGGTCACAAATGATTGTTACAATTTGTTACTTGATATTTATATCTGTTCTTTTATAATTGGTAATTTACATTATTTTTCTCTTTGCATTATTTACAGTGTTTTGGTTGGCATTTGATGCATGAAGACAAAGAGATGATTATTAAGGTTTTATTATAAGTCGTGATGTAAGGTATATATCGATTGAAGCACGCAGCTTTTGTAATCATCAGCTCATGGTTTACGCGTTGGTGGCCTATTGTTAACTGGTCAAACAAATAGGTTGTTTTGGCAGTTAATTCCGTGTACAGAACGAGTTTATCATACCACATATTCCTCCATGGAAATACGTAAACTGTTGCCTTGTGTTGACAAGGGATAAACATGTGAACCTGTTATATATATTTGGGTAAAGATAGCAATGATTAGCAATAAATAAGGGTAATAATTAGCAGCAGGTTAAGTTTTGCAGAAAGACTACTTTACTTTTTAGGGCCTTTTGAAAATTGAAGTTTTTGTGTGATGTTATAGGGCTAAAATGAATGCCATAGTTGGATTTATCTCAAGTCATGTCGTATCTGAATTTCTGTATTTACTTTTATGGGAAATGTAATTTCCGTTAAGCAATACGTGGTTTAATAAATGCATGCCTAAATCGAAGTACTGGTTTTGGATTTGGATTTAGGCATACACAACTATGCTGGACAACCCTTTGAAGAATTCACTCATTAATCGGTGTTTACATAACAGGTAAACGAAAAACATTATGACTTCACATAAGAGAGGGGAAATTGAAGTGTTTTGAAACTGATTTTTTATACTGTGACAGGAGTTTTTTAGATATCTTTTTTTCTCCAAAAGATTAAATACTTTCTACTTTTCAATGACAGGGGAATAAACTGTTAGTTATGATACTTAGGTAAAAATTGAAAGTTTACCTATTTTTAAAGGAAGAGTGATTGGAAACTAGGTCTCATTTACGGCTATGACGTGCCGCATGCAAAATAGTATTTTCAAATGGGTATTAAACTTATTCCTTCTTATTAACTTTCAACCCAAGAAAAAATGCTTTCAAATCAAATAACTTTTTGTCTTGGGCCGGGGTTGGCTTTTCACCAGTTGTTTTTATCGATTTGACATAAATTAGTTGTTTTTATCGATTTGACATAAATTAGTTGTTTTTATCGATTTGACATAAATTAGTTGTTTTTATCGATTTGACATAAATTATTCTAAAGGAGAGGTTTATGATTCAGTAAACATTCCAATGGCCTTCAGCTCCAGCCTCAAGGTGCATGTTGGTTAAGCCTGTAATAAAGATCACCCGGTTTCCGACTCATATTAAACAAACTTCTTTTCATCATTTGATTAAAAAATATCATCTTCCACGACTTGGCTTCACACATTGTTTTTGTTTGTAATTTTATCCTGCTTAAAAGCCTCATTTTTGTGACTTCTTCTCTCCATGAAATCCTGAATATTCTTCCCAATATCACCATTTTGGATCGCTCTAACCTATGCCCTTCATATTCTTTTTATTTCATGTTACTTGTTTGTTATTTGAGATCAGTATGTTGTCTTTAGAGCTGCTGATTTGCTTTCCCTTCTTCAGGACAAGTTGGGACTTTTCGATTTCCATGTAACAGCATTTCTCTGTATATATATATACTCAATCTGCAGACAGTACTGTTTCGCCCTTTGTGGGCTCATCAGTGCAGCACAGAGCTTCTGAGACATAAATCTCTGGCCATCTTGCCGGAGCAAACACAGTTTAAAGAGTTATTGTGGAATCATGCCAGAGTGCTCAAACTATGCATGCGCAGTGAGCATTGCATTACGCTAACAACAGGTTCCCATCTCAGATAGAGTGCTCAAACAAACTTTCGTAAGGGAGCGTTATATATATATATAATATATATATGAACTCACACAAGTTAGAAAAATCGACTGTCTTTATAAGAACGTTTTGTTGCTGAAAGTACTGTATTTTAACAGTTCACAGTTAAGAAGACGTAACAAAAACCTTGATGCTTCTTTCCAACTTTTGTCGTGGCGACGAAATGCCCCCTGCCTTAGTCTTTTATATAGATATTATCATGGAAGTGTTTTAATGAACTTTCCTTGCTGGTACCAGCTCAGTGTGTCGCATCCTGTGTGACACATTTCTCTCAACATTTTCATGTTTCTGTAGTTGTTGAGCTAAGGTCTACTCTTACCTCTAGTGTTCATCTTTTTTTTCTTCTGTTTCTTCTTTTCACAGTTTTATGCACTTAGTGCCTGTATGCCTTATGTTGTTCTTCATCATTACCAAATATGAAAAAAGTAATGGTAAAGAAACAAGGATTTCCCTCTTGAGTTTTCTGGTTACCTTAAAAATTATTTTTACACGAGTATACGAATATGAATAAGGTTTTTATAAATATTATTATACAAACCGTCATTTCCTTTAATATGAAATGAACACCAAGAAACGTTAATGCCAATTAATTTGGGAGCAAGGTATTTTGTACCTCCTTCCCATAGAAGATATGGGTAGAAATATTCTGCTCCTTGATAATCCCACAATTCTACGAACGTTTTACTGTCTAATATGTTATTTGTACACACCGAAAATAATGACTAATTTATGCAAAGTATGTAAGTATACGCCCACGTTTTGAACAGACTTGAGTTCGCCTTTTTGTTAGAGAAGATGGTTCTTTTATTAGTCTTTTTATTAAACTTAGTTGGCTTTGATAACTTTCTTGTAGTTGTGTCGACAATGCTGGACATGCGACATTTACCCATGTTGAACAACTTAGGACTTTAGTGCATGACGGGGGTGGGGTGGGGTATTTTAATCCCATCGCATAAGGTATGATAAAGTATGACCAACAGTATGATAAGTGCAGTAATTTTCCTGTTCATAATCGATGGATTAAAGTACCTGATTGTATTTATCATGCTTTGGAAATACCAAGGACTTGAAGCTACAACAGTATCTCATGTGTGTATCAACAAACTGCTTTGGATAAGACTGAACAAAGTGCTTTCAGTATTATTGTTAATCTACTTTTGCACTACAATACATAAGATAGTAATGTGCACCAAGTATATTTAACTGGTTCGGGAATTATTTAAATCACTACAGCTACTATATACTGTATATCACACACCAGATTCCCCCCTCCCCCTACCCGCTGCCAACTCTTCCATGACTACATTTTCGATCGGACTTGTGCCTCATTTTACCGTATAATTTAAATCTATGTTCCCAGTTTGTTCAAACTTTAAGTTTGTATTCCAAAAGAGATCTTCTTATTCCTTTCCCACCTTGCGATCCGAACTAATTTTTGTCTCCATCATCAAAAAAGGATGAGTAACAATGATCCTCGGTAGGAACAAGCAATAGTTTGTTGAAATGCTGTGAAGATTACTTTTCTTTATTTCCCATGCAAGTTATAAGTTAACTGAGCTGATGAACAATCGGAAATTTTATGACACGTCAAGACGGGAAACTATTATTTGCTATCATTGCAGGCTTTTGGTAAATTACAGGTATTCTCATGTTACTAGTAGGCTTTAGTAAATATGGTATACGGTTTAATGCATTACTTGTAAAATAGTACATTTAAGGCCCAGTGAAGAGCCATATCATGTTTTGTTTGTATGCTGTTTTATCATCTAATCTTATAAGAACTGTTCGTAGAATCAAAATACCTTCTGTATTTTAGCCTGGAAGCACATTCGTTGATAAAAATACTTGTTTTTTTAAGAAAGTAGCACAACTTTTGTATATTGCTATTAGGTACTTTCACGAGCACCTTAATGAATAGTGTATACCAACAGAAGATCATTCTTAGTTTCTTAGTTTGTTTCCATTCTTTGAGTTGTTTTATTTGCCCATCTCTGTTGATGTAATTGCTATTTTTAAACTAGTTAAATATTCGTGGTAGATTCTGGTAAGTGTTAGTACGATGGAAAGCTGCAACAGTGATTATATATACACTCAATCTGCAGACAGTACCGTTTCGCCCTTTGTGGGCTCATCAGTTCATTCTGGTTTAACTGGAGACAGCGTCCCATGACGAAGGATGCCAAGGAACGGGTATGTAAGATCCGAAAACTCAGCTCCAACATCCAACAGTTTACAATCAGATAAAATACTTTGTCTTGACCATTTTTTCGGTACGTGAATAAGTGTTTCTCATAATAGGTACCGGGAGACCTTTTCGAAATGTGCGAAATGCGTGAAGGAAACAGCTGCATTGCCAATCGTTATGGTAAGGGAAACAATAAGTTAATGACAAAGTACGATAAGAAGGCACCCTCAAAGTATATCATGTATTTGGGTGCTAACAATTTGTGCGATTGTGCTGCGAGTCAATATTTACCAGCTGTAGGATTCAAATGGATGACAGAAAGACAGATCGTTAAGATCAAATTGGCTAAGTATAATAAAGATAAGAGCAAAGGTATTATTGTAGAAGTTTATCTAAAATATCCTGAAGAGTTGTATGATATTCATCATGATTATCCTCCAGGACCTGAGGTCAAAGTACATGAAGCCATGCTCCCTCTAGATTCTAAAAGAATAGCAGAAAAAACCCGGTAAATCAACAGGCCTTACCCATAAACTAATTCTAACTTTGAATAATAAAGAAACGTATGTACTTCATTATACAAACCTTCAGTCATACACTGATTTTGATTTAAAAATAACTAAAGTCCATCGAGTACTTGAATTAAGTCAATCTCCTTGGTTAAAGCAATATTATATAGATTTCAATACTCAGAAAATAACATGAGCTAAAAATTCATTTGAGGAAGACTTATAAACTGATGAATAAGTGTTTTTGAAAAAACAATGGAAAATTTTCGCAAACGAGTTGTGAGATTAGTAACTGATGAAAATAAATGGTTAAAACTTGCGAGTAAACCAACTTATGTTAGTAGTATGATTTTTAATGAAAATCTAGTTGCTGTGCCTAAGATCAAAGACACATTAACCTTGAACAGGCCGGCATATGTGGGTACGTGTATCTTAGACCTTAGCAAAACACTAATGGAATATTTTCACTAAAGTATATTAGAGACAAATACAGTGATAAGGCTAAACAACTATTCACAAATACAAACAGTCTTACATATGAAATAAAAGCTAAGGATGTGTATCACGATTTTTGGAGTGATGAAGCTAAATTCGATAAACGTGACTATCAAGTTTACACCTTGTATGGATCTGGTCAGTCTTTCCACTTGACCAAAACCTCCAATGTTTCTTACATCGGGTTTTTCATTTAAAAGTGCTAAAAATAATACAGGATCTTTTCTTTAAACGATTCCAACTCCAGTTATTGATTGAGCCAGTTAGTTAAATCGCTTCTAAATGACTACAAAGTGATTAGAAAAGAATGTTTCAATCTTCTCTGCAATCAGAAAGAACTGTTTGAAAATAAGTTTCAATTTGGTACCAAAGGAAAATGGCTGCAGACAACCGTATGCTTTATAGTGAATTATGATTACGACGATTTCTTAAACAAACTACTAACAAACAGATAAACATAATAGAGATGTTGACATTGCGACACAAAAATCTCTGGAGAAATGCTTCACAAAATGGGTTTACCGAAATCGCTTTTTCCCAGGTAACAGACTGTAAAATGTAGTAGCTTGGTCAGTATGTTCTTTGAGGCCACTATGCTGATGTAGATAAAGATGCGACTTATCAGTGACTGACGAGATCAGGGCGTAAGGCAGCAATAAAAGCGTTATCATAGCTCCACAAGACCAAAGCCTGTGGTACATGGTGGTGCAGATCAAGTGCAAATTTTGAAAAGTATGTTAGAAAAAAATGCTAGCTCAGACAAACATCCAATGTGGTAAAACAAACAAAGAAAAAAGTTATCAATACCTTAAAAGGTCTTGGCAGTCGAGACTGCTCAAAGCTTGAGCACATTATCCAGCCTATATATTTGGTTTATTACGTTTCCAATGTCCGTCACAACTGAACACCGCTGGCTAGTAAGGTAAGCCAAAGGGTATTGTGTATATATATATATATATATATATATATATATATATTTTAACGCTACTGCGTCACTAGGTAACCTAGGATAAGTATGTCTACGTCTCAAGTCCGGACCAGGACCTCAGAGGACCAGAACACGGCGCAAGATTGATGCGGTGCTGAAATCTGAGCACTTGCAGCATTGTTAGGGATCTGCAATGTTTCGAATGCTTCGAATAGTCCAGGTGGTAATGTTTCGGCACAATGGTCACTTTGGCTTGGTACATGTGCTCAAGCTCCTCTTGCAGAGTTGAATACCTCTCTTCCTTCTCCCCCTCTTTGATCACAACTCGAACATCCATTGGCACTGCAACATCAATGAGCGTCCAGGTTCTCTCACGCTTATCGTGGATGGAGATGTCTGGCTTGTTATGCTTAATTCGGCGATCTGTTGACAAAACCGTGTTCCAGTACAGCACGACATTGCCATCGCCCACTGGCACCACATTCTATGGGGTGTGCTCGATCCAGTTCTCTCCTACCTCCACTCCAACCCTTCGGCACAACNGCTCAAGCTCCTCTGGCAGAGTGGAATACCTCTCTTCCTTCTCCCCCTCTTTGATCACAACTCGAACATCCATTGGCACTGCAACATCAATGAGCGTCCAGGTTCTCTCACGCTTATCGTGGATGGAGATGTCTGGCTTGTTATGCTTAATTCGGCGATCTGTTGACAAAACCGTGTTCCAGTACAGCACGACATTGCCATCGCCCACTGGCACCACATTCTATGGGGTGTGCTCGATCCAGTTCTCTCCTACCTCCACTCCAACCCTTCGGCACAACTCCCAATGCATTCTCTGTGCAATTTGATTGTGTCTGGCAATATACTGGCCTTCCGCCAGTACTTTGCACCCAGCTGCAATGTGCATGGCATCTTCACCTTTCAATCCACACAAGCGGCATAGAGGAGAGATTTGTTCATGGTACCTTTTTGCTCTTACTGATCGTGTTGGCAAAGCTTGTTCCTGTGCTGCAAAGATGAGGCTTTCTGTTCCCTTCTTTAGATACCCGCTTTTTATCCAATCGATCGGCTTTGGATGGGCAATCCACGTAACTCCTCTAACGAAGTTTCCGTGTATGGTTGCATCATGGAACTGTTCTCGTCTCTCCTGTTCTACTCTTCTTTTGTACTTCTCAGCCCCTTCTCCCCCTTTCACAATACCCTGCCTTTGCACTTCCTTCAGCAACCACTCATCACTTCCTTCAAGATACTCAGCCAGGCTGTTCCATTCACAAGTCACTACATCTTTCACACTCAACATTCCTCTTCCGCCTTAAGCTCGCTTCAGGTACAACCTCTTAACACTGCTGCTGGGGTGCAAAGCCTCATTCATCGTAAAGATCTTTCAGGTCCTTGTGTCCATCTTCTCCAGTTCTTTCTTTCCCCATTTCAGAATACCTCCACCGTACTGAATGACTCCGACTGCCCATGCATTAATGCCACAAACCAGGCTCCCTGCATACAGTCTGGATCTGGTCAATAACTTCACCCTCCTGTAGTATTCTGTGCGTATGAGGTCCTTCATCTTCTTATGCAGTGTTCCCACCAACTGATATACTCCTGAGTACTTGTACCCTTCCTCATCCACTACCTTCATAGTCTCCCCGTTTGGAAGTCCAATTCCGTCAGTCTTCTTCATATTGCCCCTTTCGAGAACCAAAATACCACACTTGTCCAGACCAAACGTCATCGCAATGTCATCAGAGAAGATTCGCACTGTGTGGACGAGAGTGTTCATTTCATACTCAGACCTTGCATAAAGCTTCAGGTCATCCATGAACAACAAATGGTTAACTCTACGGCCACTATCACTCTCCACTTCCTCGTTGTCAATACGGTCGCCATATTCACTGTTTCTCAGTATGATGGACAAAGGGTTCAGGATGATGAGAAACAGGAGAGCCGAAAGCGAGTCACCCTGAAACGTTCCTCGCTTGATTGTCACCTTGCCTAGCTCCTGTCCATTCGAAGATAGTTTGGTGGACCAATGTTTCATAGTATTACAGAGCATTTTCCAAATATTTTCAGCAACCCCTGTCACTGTCATAGTCTCAAGAAGCTAAGAATGAGGGATCATGTCATAGGCTTTCTTGTAGTCCATCCATGCATTAGCTAGGTTCCTCTGCTTTTTTCTACAGTGCTTTAAAATCATCTTATCTATCAACTGTTGAGCTTTCGTTTCCCGTGATTGTTTCCTGCATCCTTTCTGTTCATCCGGAAGAAGGCTTTGGTTTTTAAGGTATATTTTTAATATATCTTGTCAGCAAAAACGGACGTCGTCAACTTTCACATGAGTGGAAGACAAGTTATTTGTCTATAGATGCTGGCTATAGTCTCTTTGCTGACATCTTTATGAACCAAAACCGTTCGACCCTCAGTCCACGACTGTGGTATATCTCCTTTACTTATTATACATGATCCAAGATGGTCAGAAATTCGCTGGTGCAGTCTGCAGAACTTTTAAACCATAAGTCCTAGACACCACCGGGCCCCGGAGACTTCCAGTTAGCCATCTTCCTTATGGCATCTTTCACATCTTGCACTGTTATATGGATGTTTTCCTGTTGTAGTACATCCTGCAGTTCTTCTTTGACGTTATCAAACCAGGGGGATTCTTTGTTGTGCGAAGTTTCATGCTCCCATATTCCTTTTCAGAACTCCGTTGCCTCTCATGTATATATATATATATATATATATATATATATATATATATATATATATATATATATATATATATATATGGTCTCTCTCTCTCAATTACATCTCCGAAAACATGTAAAAACTCAGCGGTAAGTCAATTGTAACGGAGAAACAAATTTACTGCGTAGTCTGGATACAATATCTTTTAACAATATCTACAGAAAAACCTTTTAAAACAGTGATACTGCCCCATATTCGTTTTGCTGGAGGGTTGAAATCGAAATCAGAAGTGCAATGCCAGAAGCAGTGAGAGGCTTTGTGTATTATTACAACAAATGGTGACGAGTGGTAGGTTTAAAATCCTCCAAAATTCTAGACACTTGGAATGAATTGTGTATGTGAATGAAAAAGTAGTTACTTCTAAAGCATGGTACGTGCATTGTTGAGAAAATGAAGCAACGCGTCATGTATTATTGGGTCCAGGGAAGGCATGTATATTCTGCTAATTGAGGCTATGCAAGGGTGACTACTCAGGGTTTCTTTGCGTATATACACACATACATGCATATATATCTATGCGTGTATGTGTGCCTGAAAGCTAGTCACATGTTTTTATATTACTAAATAAGATAGGGAAGATAGATAAAACATTAATTTATACTCGTGTAAAACACACAAAATAGAAAACCTGTAGCCAATTGGCACAATTATAAAAGTGACTTGGCTCCCCTATACAAAAAACCCCAGTGAACATAAGACTTTCGCTTGAAAATTCTTGACTTTATGAACTCAGTTGGCGGCATAAATTTAGGAGCATTATCATGTCACGAGTCTCAAACGTCTTGCTGAGCGTACACCACAGTTAAGATTACAGCCTGCATTTCAGTTTGTTCTGCATGTGCTCGAACAAAATACTTTTCCGAGGATTCACAGCGACAATAGAACAACTTTCCCTCCATCTTTTAAATCTGCCGAGTCTACCTTCTTTTGAGGCATTTGGGTTTAAAAAATACGTACAACGAAATATGCCAGTCGTTGTTTTGACAAGAAATAAGACTTTACTGTTATCTACAGCATACATATATTGTAAAGTTGTACTAAATAGCGACGTTTTCACAAATATAGGTAGATCTAACATGTTGTATAATATAAGTATATATAACATATATAGGAAAAAAATCAACTTCTGTTTGTGAGCTATTACGTGAAACATAATTTTTTCCTAGAAGGCTACCTTCTATCGAAAACTATAATTTACGTAATAAACAAATTTATATATTCAAAACTAATTACGCAGGGAGCTTCGAACTTAGATGACATTGATCAAGCTCCATATTACATTTTATGAAGTTGGCGCTAACTCGTAAGGGGCAGCTCATTTAAATATATTTGTGCATATATAACACAGTGTTTCAACTTCGATCAATTTACTGATACAACCATTCCTTAAAAATACGCTGCATTTCCTCTCTTTTTTCCGGTGATGCCACATTGACCGTTGGTATGATTTTCTTTGGTTTTAGCGATCGAACAAACCATTCTAATTCTGTATAACTGCTATGTTCACTGTACGGTATACCTAGAATAGGATAATTCAAAACAAGCAATGGATAAGTGATCTATTCCCAGATGATAAAGTTGTTTCCTATTCTTGGTTTCTCCTGCAAAGAAAGGCCTATCAAAAGTACTTAAAAGTCGCCAAGTTATGTTAGCAAAAGAAATACTGGGCTGGCTAAAACGCGGCTTTATTAAAATGTTAGGCCTACAAGACAAGTTCAGCACGTGGCTTGTCAGTACAAAAGCTTGATTATCAAAAGATAGATTTCCGCAGAGGTGCATATTGAAATACCATAAAAAGTCTGTAATTAACAAGTTGACCAATGTAACAAAGGTTACGATAGCGTGGTAGACCCATTGACTTGTATAGCCCTTCGCGCTGTACTTATTACTTAGACCTCCCTGGAAGTGTTTTGGATTCCAATATTCAAAAGAGCGTACATTGAAATTTCATTTAGAATATTGCGCACTCAGAACAGTCCTTCTCATATCAATAAGTTGGAGAGCAATGCATGGTCTAAAAAAAGTGGGTGATCCGAGCAAAGCTCATGGCGATCCAAGTGGCAATGAGGATGCCATAGAAATACCTGCCATTGCAGAAAACGCACCTCAGGTATTATCATCGTCGGCAACGACCATTGCTGCTACTGGCACACAACGGCCTTTTTATACCTCAAAAGCACCAAGCGCACTGAGTAATTTACCAGGTATGTGTTTGTTTGCATTTTTTAGCGGGGTTTGTTTTTTGTTGGGTGATTTTGGAAGCAGTTTTCTTGCTTCATTTTTCATCACATTCAGAATGGAATTACAGTTTTTTACACTCAAGGCTATTGATTTAAAAAAATCTTATGGTCGTTGGGTGTACTGATTCAGAAATCATATATCCCTGAACTGAAGAATCTCAGGTTGCAATTCGGTGCCCCAATTTTCAATTTCAGCCAAATATTAATACTTAATACTTAAAAATTTATTCAGTGTTTTTACAGGATATGTAATTTTTAACGTATAAAAATAGCTACTCTTTGTGCCTTTTGGAAAAAACAAAACGTGAAATTGAAAACCGCCTGAAAATTGTGATAAAAAGTCCGAAGTAGTCAATACATTGAAAACATTAACGAAACATTGAAAATTATATGAATAAATAAAAAAATGTAGAGAAAAGCAGGATGTTTCTTGGAAGCACACTAAAACCAAGAAAGTAAGAAAAAACAACAAGTGAACAATAAATGGAAATAGCTTAGCATTAAGGCAGAAACAAGTGAACAATAAATGGAAGTAGCTTAGGATTAGGGCAAAAACAAAGTGAACAATAAATGGAAGTAGCTTAGGATTAAGGCAAAAACAAGTGAACAATAAATGGAAGTAGCTTAGGATTAAGGCAAAAACAAGTGAACAATAAATGGAAGTAGCTTAGCATTAAGGCAGAAACAAGTGAACAATAAATGGAAGTAGCTTAGNAAAGAATAAAGCAAAAAAAAAGTGAACAATAAAGGAAAGCAAGTAAGGAAAAAGGAAAAAAAAAGTGAAAAATAAATGAAAATAACTAAGGAAAAAGAAAAAAAAAGTAAACAATAAATGGAAGTAGCTTAGCATTAAGGCAGAAACAAGTGAACAATAAATGGAAGTAGCTTAGCATTAAGGCAAAAACAAGTGAACAATAAATGGAAGTAGCTTAGCATTAAGGCAAAAACAAGTGAACAATAAATGGAAGTAGCTTAGGATTAAGGCAAAAACAAGTGAACAATAAATGGAAGTAGCTTAGCATTAGCAAATTTTTAATAAAAAACTAATTTAAATGGCTTTTACATGAAAGTTGGAATTTATTAAAATTTCTAAGGGTGAAGGAATCTTGTTTCTAATGAAAAAAGTTATGGATCTGAAATTCTAATTTACCTTTTAAAACTGCAAAATATACTTATTATATCATGCTGATCGTTTTCACAGTTCAAAATAATTTCATACGTTTTCACACACGTAGCCTATGAGACATCTATTGGTTAAAAAAATAGCTGTTCTAAGCTTTCACTACCAAAAAAAACCTGACCATATATTGTGATCCCGGGTCTTGTGATGGGTTTTAAATTCTCCAAAGACATTGTTTTATCAGTGTATGTCCAACCAGTTGGTTTAAATGCTAAAATTTCTTTGAATTTGTTATTTGACTCCAAATATTTTTGTAAAGACTAGAAAAACACAAACAAAAAAGAAAATAGTAATCAAGTTTACTTAAAAGGACCCCATCTGACAATAAGAGTCAATACAACAGGTAAGGCACAGAAAAAAAAGCTGAATTAAGTAAAGGAAAACCTAAACGTACCGAAAAATAAAAACAAAAGTCCTCTCCTTTTTGTACAGTACTGATGGGGCATTCATCCAATTAGTTTAGAACGGCAAATTATGTATTGCATCATGGGAAACAAAATCCAGTTACTGCGAAGGGGTTCTATGACACACTATCTGTAAGGAGTAATGATGCTATAGTAAGTATAAATGTATAGTAACCAGGAGATCCATAGTTCCATTCCTTAGGGGAAAAAAAAGTGACGCATCTCACAAAAAGTCCTTGGTTAGTGTCACGAAGACAACGGAGTCAACAAATTCCACTGATTCGATAAGACATTTTCACGAGGAGTCCATAAATAGGGGAGGTAACGGAAAGAATAAGAATCTGTGCTGCTCTTTTCCGAACATCATATTGTAATAAAAGTTGTACGCCAATATGCATATGCTTCCCCCCTCCCCCCCCCACCTAAAAAAAATCAAGGTTTCGAATTCTAATCTTGGCATTGTTCCCTGTAAATCCCTTTGAATGTTCTTAATACACCTCTTTCAATATATTTTTAACTACTATTGAGTGTCTCTAAATGTTTACTCAGAAGTTGTGTACACGCAATAATAACATCTATATTCTTCAAGAAAAATTTTTACATTTTTACCTCGAACCATAAAAATCAAGGTCGCAAAATATGCTTGAATAAAAGCAGTGTTCTTTGTGAAGGTAATTTTTTAGTTAAATGGGTACTAATGTGTTACATCAAACTCTAATTGAATTGGTTTGGTGGGCAGGGAAAATTTATGCAGTATAGTATATAATACTATAGTAAATATATAGTATATAATAATATAGTATATATAGTATATAATACTATAGTAAATATATAGTATATAATACTATAGTAAATATATAGTATATAATAATATAGTATATATAGTATATAATAGTATAGTAATATATATAAGTATATAAGTAAGTATATAATTATATATTATATAATAGTATAGTAATATATATAAGTATATAATACTATAGTAAATATATAGTATATAATAATATAGTATATATAGTATATAATAGTATAGTAATATATATAAGTATATAAGTAAGTATATAAT
>RDPX01000256.1:309387-326531 GCA_003991215.1 Morbakka virulenta
TGTTGCCGAGGATATAAGGCAAAAACTCATACAAGAGTCAAGATGACCAGTCAATAGTTCATCATAACTCAACTGATTTTCTCTTGCATCTTAGCTCAATTTATACAATCATATGTTTACAAGTGTCAACAAATTATCCCACACAAACACTCCCACATAGATCAAAACACTAAATTGCCCACTCACTATAATAACAAGTTTCACAATTTTAATTACATTCACTGTACCACCCACTTCCAAAACATCAAAATATTTACAAAGCAATCTGTCCTCCCACACAGGGTATTAACTTAATTTGGTTCACAGTTATGCAAGCATGCATGACTCAACTTGCAGTCTAATATCCACTGTGTCCTTCTGAACAAGGAAGATGGCCTAAAAGCACACTGTTTCAAGACAACAACAGGGATCAAATCTAAAGCAGAGACCTTGGGTTAATCAAGCCTATAAATACCTTTTGTAGCCAACCCCGGTTTTATAATTACAGTGTCCAAGATCTAATCAGTTTGCGAAGAGAACTCCGGCAATGAAATGCCAGTTTTATTTAGAAGAGAATCAGTGCAAAACAATCTTGCAAAAAGATCGGCCTTTTTCTAGAGGACAGAGAAAACCGAAAACTATAAAGGAAAGGAGGGGCCACTGCCTTGCCATTTCATAACATTATTGTAAATCTTTCATAAATCTCCACTTCCAAGTCTATGAGTATACCCAGCAACAACTCTCCCGCAAATTAAAATATCAACCTATTTGCCATATTTGCTATTTTTATTTGGAGCTCTATGTTGTGCATGTTGTATAATGGGAATGGGAGATATTATGGGAATGGACACATTAGTGTCACCCACGTTGCTACCTTCGTCACTTCATTTAACTTCATTCAGTATTAAACATGACAAACTCAAGAAATCTAATCATAGGTGTAATTGAACCATGAATGAAATTTTCAATGAAAGGGTATCGTCATTCAATATATTCACACAAACATAGTTCATCCATCCATCCATCCATCCACCCATCCATCAATCCATCCATTCATTCACTCATACATTCATTCATTCATTTATTTATGCATATATACATTCATTCATTTAAATATTCATTCATACATTCATTCATTCATACGTTCATTCTTCTATTTATTCATCCATTCCGTCATTCATTCATTATTTGGTTCAGCTTCAGATGCATACTCCATAACTGACAAGTTTAAAGCAAAACTGATGTGCAATCGAGTATACAACAATCAAATGCTTTTCAAAAACATGCTTTTTATAAATGAATAAAATGAAGAAAGAAAAAAGGAAGACAGAAAGTAAAACTTGCATGTTATGGAAATTGGGAATGGAATGGTTTCAAGATGATCTGTTTAACAGAAAATGAGGTGTCAATTATGTTAATGTCCTCTCTGATAAACAACCAGTATTTAAAAGTGTACCAAATAGCTACATTTTTGGGCCACTGTTATTTGTCCATTTCTTCGACGAGATTGTACCACAAATGGAACACTCAAAGACTTAAACCAACCCAAAATGTGTAGAGAACAATACTGAATAACCACGGGAAATTGCAATATATCATATTCAAACTACAAAACAATGATAAAACAAACAGAACAGAAAATTTTACTTCGTTTTGTTACAGTGACAAGACCTCTACAGAGTTTTCTTTCTATTATGTGGCAATGCTTACCTATGACTCAAAAGCTACTGGAAACCAATTCCTGTGCATTCGATAAATTCCAAAAATGCCCGTTTACACTTATGAAAAGAGGTCATGACAAGATTATTACTGCAGAAGCTTATCGAGTTGGTGTACAAAATAGGTTTATCAGCAAAAAGCCTTTCTCAGACTGAAGAATTTATTGTAATAGTTTACAGTTTCCTGCGTCAAATTTCCAGTGACCTTCAGCTGTTTTTCGAGGATTAGACACAATCTCTGAATGCCATGATCAGCTCTTGTCCGTCAATGGAAACGATGAATCTCTGGAAAAGATCTATTGATAACCTTTCTCCTTCGGGCCAAGCAGCATCTATCTGAAATGACCATCTCTCAGAAACCAAAATCTCTAGATGCTTTAACAGTAGTTCATTGCTAGTATTCCACATTCTGGCTTTTGTATTGTCAATTAGAACGTGCAAGAACTGGGTTTTGTTGAACAATGTGAGTATAGATCTACTATCAAACTTTTACAAAGAAATTCCTTTGAAAGCAACATCATTTCTAACTGTTCAGTGGAAAGAATATATCTCCTCAGTGATGGATACCTCAATGGATAGGTTGATATTTTTACAAATTAGTAACTGTGTACTTTAGATAGAGATTGGCCTCTGTGGCACGTATATCTGATTTCTGGGCAGATTGGGGGAATGGAGAGGTTTGTCCAAGGCAATCTTTAATTACAGTCAAATCTTCCACAAATTCCTTTGTTCCTTGCTTTTGTGGTATTCTCTTGTATACTGTATGTCTCACCTACTCAATTGATGTGTGACAAAATGCTGCATTGTTCATATAATTCTTGGAATAAACACTAAAAGGCATCAACTGTCCTGTGAGTAGAGGTTGGCGGCGGAATGTGAAGACCTTTCCGACCTTTCTCAATTCAACACAAAGCTTGGATGCAGTTTCATTGAATCCTTTCTGTAATTTTGCAGAAAACGAATACACGCTGCAGTTTGTTGAAGAAACTTCCTACCGCATAGAAATCATCAACTTATTTTACAGCATTCGAAAAACAAGCTCCACTCAATGGTTCAGCCATATAATCTTCTTTCAATACACCTTTTAACACCAAGCATTAGTGATACACCATCACAAACCAAGCCATTTAGATTTTGACAAGGTACTCTTTGTCAAAACATTACTTAGGTAAAGTATTACCTATCCACTCACAAATAGGTTGTGTGTCTTGGCCAGATAGTTCCCAACTGTCCTGAAAACATTAGAAGGCCTATCACATAAAACCGATTAAATAAAAATTAAAGTGCATGCTTTTTTGAAACTGTTGTTAATTCGTCTGTAATTATGGCGATCTTTCTCTTTTTTGCTTCAATATTTTCACTTAGTTCCTGCATGCATACTCTATGGAATACAATTACACATTTCCTTGCAAGAAACCCTTAATTGCAGGATTTACCTATACTAATATAATACCTTTTTTGGAGTTCAATCAGGCCTGGGTAATCAGAGAGAGAGAACCATTCTTAAAGTCAAAAAATATACTGTTCGAAGACACTTTTCTGTTAATCCTTTATGTTTCTCTTGGGTTCTAAATGTAGATATTTCTATTGATTTTCGTTCTTTTGCCTCAAAAGTTTCATCGCTTGTTTATAAGCTTTGGATTCTTCATGTTTTGCTATCCTCTTCCCCAGCAACTTTTTTGCCACATTCTACTCAGGCATTGGCATAAACACCCTTGACGGGTATGAGTACCATGATTTTTTATGTTCTTAAAGAAAGTGTAACTAACCTTATAATCACTGAATGATAGACAAATGTATGTCTTAGAAAAATAACTGTGTTGTTCTGCATTCTAACATACTGGTGACCTCGCTGTATAGTATTTGTGAATGTCTCATGTCTTTTTTTCTGACTTTAGTCCTAATTTTTTGTTTCGCCTTTCTTCTAACACTGAATCTGAAACCATCAACTCAAATTGCTCACTTCTCCCAAGAACAGCACGATTTCTTTTTGTGAAAAAACATTTTATTGTAAATCATGCCTTTTTACAAACTGGTTGTTTTGACGTTTTTATCCATACTGATGTTACTAACATTTGATGTGAAAAAACTGAATTCCTTGCTTTGATGTAATATATGATAATATATGATAATATATAATTATAATTACCCTAGAGACTCATTTAAATAACTATTAATCTACTATTGTGTACGTTATAAATCGATTATTTTCTTCCAGCAACAATGAAAAGACTATTTAATTAAAAACTGCAATGATAATTAATTCTTTGCTACAAATAAGTCAAAATAAATGAGTTTCACCTGTAATGAACATTGTGGCGTAAAATTCATTCAAATATAATTCCAGAAATGTGCTCTGTTTCTTGATAATATATTTCGAGATCTATTCTCATCATCAGATCTAACATCTGAAAGAATTTATTATCTATGACGTTTGATTTGTCTGGTATCTTTTGTTGTCCTTCTTGCAAAAAGGAAGATTTTTTAATATCGTTTTATAAGCGTTTTTTGGATGTCGAGTGTAGATGCCTGAGTATAGATTTTGTTTTTGAAAAGTTTACAACTGATTTTTATATTCTTTTAGATGTTAGATCTGAAAATGAAAATAAAGCTCGAAATATATTATCAATAAATAAAATACATTATTGGTTGGGGTTATATTTGAATAAAAGAGTTTCAATCACATTTGAGAAGAAGAAGTGTAAGTACACAAATGATGTCATAATAATGTCTTTCACATTCTTAAAAGAAATTTAAAAGTCATCAATGAATCTCTTTGCGAAGGTTTTAAGGTCAAGGTAATGCAGACTGGGAAATCAAATTTGTCACAATGTAGCCCGAAAGGAATAGAAACCACAAAAGAATAAACAACTGATGTGTACTCTACATCAATATCTTGAAAAACATGCCATATTTAGAGTCGTTAAGGTCTACTGGATAATTTTTAAAAGCATGATCAATACCAAATTCTTTCCTGTTGAAGACATTAGTAACAATGGTTTACAATTGTATGTTAATCGATAAATGACATTCTAAATGGAGTTCAGGCATGTATAAAAGATTTTACATTTCTTTTGAGATACAAATATATATCTCGTGCTAATCATAAGTGACTTCTAAATTACAGAACAATCAGATTATTGTGTGTTTATAATTATGTAAAATTTACAATTTTGAATGAAGAACATTAATACTAATAAAGGAAAATAGAACTTTCCAGAATAAAAAAATTAGAATATTAATTATACTCTTTGTATTAATAAATCATATCTATATTAATCAATATTAACATTAATCATGATTTCAACAAGATGGTTTTGTTCTGCCGAGAACTGATCACAACTTCTAAGATTTTTAACAGAAACAAACCTTAATTGCACAATATTTTATAGATAGTTACCAGCCTTAAATAGTAGGTATGGGAAGGTACTGTCATGGATTACTATCAGTTTTGAATGCTCTTAAAATTTCTTTAATTTTTACATAAAAGTTACATTTTAATGTTACAAAATAATCTAAATCTTTAAGTTCACTTAATAATGAAGAAGCACATTCCAAAGCAGTATGTATTTTTAAAAAATCAAGCTAAATTTATTGTTAAAACGTTACACAACTCTGTAATATTCCTACATGGAAATAAAGCACTTTTTCAAAAACTCTAAAATGTATGAAGTTAGAATTTTTAGTATTTCTAAAGGGAACTAAAGTGGAACAAAATTTGATAGATTTACAAAGCTAGCTTATTTAGTACCTGTTACGAGACTAAACTCAAATTAACTGTACATTCCTTTAGATCTTTTAAAACATTTTTCATAAAACCTATAGTAATAATGCTGTATCATATCGATCAGGGGAAGTAAGCAAAATTTAACTCACTGGCCTGGTGTTAAACTAAGGTGTTAGTCCCTGGTGCCTTAAAATATCAAATCACTCTTAAATAAGTACAAATGTCAGGCAAAAAATTGGATGAATAGTGAAATTCTCACTGCGTTAAGGAATATTAATAAATAATGAAGAAAGAAAAATTGCACAGCTAAAGGAAAGCTGTCCTGCTCATCCTAATGGTGATGGGCTGGAGATAGTAGAATTAGTAATTCTTTCTCCTTAAACAAATAAAAATTGCAACTAGTAGATCAAGAGGTAACTCAAATAATAAAGATGAAGTGAAATTTCTGCAATTATTAAATTGTTGATAAATTACATTGAAGCTGAAGGAGATAGTCCAGCATTTTACAGCTAATGACGTATCTTGTATAATCCTGAAATATGGCAGGAAAGAATAAACTCCTAAGCTGTTCTTAAGCATAAAGGAATTTAATAGCAAAGTTTCTTTGTCAAGCAGATGGAGCAGAAGATTGTAATGGCCTATTCAAGTCATTTCAATCTAATGTAGATCATTTGAATTTACTTGCTCCTCCAATGGAGCTTAATGGCACCACAGCAGAAGAATTCACTGGTGTCAGCCAATATCAATACAAGTCTGCACCCATGGTTGGCAATCAAACATTTAAAAAATTAGAGAGGAGCATATAAGCAAAACATCATCTCAATTGACAAAGAGGTAAAAAAAATCAAAGAACTTGTACCTCCTAAAATACCTGCATGGTTGAAAGTGCCAGCAGCTCTAGAAGTGCCCTAAATTTGCAATTTCTTTGAGAAGGAGCAGGTTACCACTTACTTAAAGCTCATTTGTTGAAGTTAAGTGATCATATGAAAAACTGTAGCTTTTAAAGAAAAACAGGCAATGATAGCCAAATATTTTTCATGGTTGTCGATAATAATGTCAATAATAACGTGTCAAATAAATGACCATTTAAATTAACAATCAAGTAACTGTTCAGGACTAGGGCAACAGTTTGCTTTGTTGTATAAAATTATGTATACTTCGCTTGACATTTCAAAATGCCATTCCTTCACAACACAATGTACTCATTCCTGACTCATGCATTGAATTTTATAAAATGGAAAACAACCATTTTAATCATGTTTAAGATTATCCCATATACATTTTGACACAACCTCTGGTATTCTATGGTACTTTCTGTTTCAGTAAACAAACGTTTTAAATACATTGATGGGTGATATGATACTGGTTTATCATAAAACAACAGAGTGCATCAATAATGAATCAAGACAATAATGCATTATTCAAAAAGATCATTAGTCACATGATACAGTTGGTAAGGAGATGAACCAAAGTTGTACACGTGCCAGCAAAATAATGGGTATGAAACAAATACTGAGACTAGGCTCACTTTGAAAACAGGATTAATATTTTGAACTGAATACCCTGTGCAAATATTCAACAAAAATAATAAAAAAATAAAAAAATAGATAAATAGAGGCCATTTTCTATAAATTTATGATAATAACAAATTTAACATTCTTCATTCTTTTACCCATTTCAGATAAATCTGGATTAAATAAAGCCTGTCAAACAAATAAAATCCTTTGGTTCCATCATATTTTAATTGAAAATTTAACATATTTCAACGAAACAATGGTCATATATGTATATATGACCAAAGTATAAACACAATCATAAATATTAAGGAAAAAGTTAAAGGTCACTTACTACTTTCAACGTCAAATTCAAAATCAAGGCATTCCATCACATGCCAGTTTTCTGTAATCCCAATAAGGTGTTTAAATGGAAAACAACAAATTGGACATCTAGCTGTGTTTTCTGTATACTTTATTTTTATTGGTTCTTTAAGTTTCATATCAACCTTTGTCTTTGAATATGGTGCATTGGGACAGTTTAGAGGACAGTCTATGTTTTCTGTAAATAAACCATCTTTTGGACCATTCTCTACAAAGAAAAAGTAATTCAATACTCTGGTATAATAATTATAAAAAGCTAAGCTGTTTGCAAAAGCAATGCCTAATTTACCCAAAATTAGTTTATTAAATGTCAAATTAATACAATTACCAATAAGATGCAATTTTCTGATGACTACAATAAAAGGTTAGGCACTATGTAGAGCATATTGCTGGCTATTCTTTGTAGATGAGATAATATATAACAATATGCTTCAGTCACATTGAATGTACTTTTTTAAACACAGGACAGAAAATATAAATAGGTCTGTACTTTGAATAATGAACAATTTCTATAACAAGATAAAGTTTTTGGTCTGCACAAATGAATATTGTTGATATAATTTTGAGTATCCCATTCATGATGTCATGTCTTCTGGAAAGTCAAACAAAACTTCACTTGCTACTCTACAGAGATTCAATAAATAATACAATTCTCTTTCGAAGTAAGGGTTGGTGTTTTATGAACAATGACAAGAAAATTAACACATCAGAAAAATAAAAATTTACTATCTTAATAAATTTCTAAATCTACCTTCATAACTACCATGTTTATACAGTAAAAATTCAATTGTTTATAAAGCAGTATGTTTTCATAACATTTTCAATCTTTTCTTCAACAGGTTTCTTTGCTGCAATAATTATCAATTTAACAGAAACCACACTTACTCTGAATACAACATATGAAAATTGTGCTACTGATGGTGATATTAAGGGCTTACTAAATATAAATACCTACTTAAATAGATGTTTTGTCTCCAAGTTTGTTTTTATTGCCTTACAGTCTTCAACTGATGAATAACTTATAATTTTAATGAGGATTAAGAGTAGGCAAAATACACAAGTTCAATAAACAAAGTGTTTTCTTCAAAGCCAGGTTTACAAGAGAACTTGTGTAATCAAAAGCACTTTTGCCTCTGGCCATAACAATGACAGTAGGCATTCACGTGATCAGTTGCTTTTTCTTTTTTGATTTTTGTCTGTATGAGGCATAAGTCTTACATAGTCACTACTAGACATATCAAAATCATTGAATTTCCTTGGTAGGTGTCTTTCTCTCTGTGAACACCAAGGTAATTTCATAGGAATCTGGTTTGGTATGGGAGGGTCAGTAAGAACAATGGGAGGAGGTGGAGTAGGAGCTTCACTCGAGGTGGTTTTAAGTGAAGGATGGGAAGTGATAAATGGGGGGTGGAACAGTGCTGCTGTTATTACCATCAGGCATGTTTCTGGCCGTGGTCCTTGGTTCATCATATCATCACTCTGTTGATGGTCTGTGGAGTGTGGTTGTGAAAGTGTTGTCAGCATTGATTGTTTTGGTTTTATTTCATAGATGTGGACTTCATAGGTGTTGGAGCAAAATTTGGTTCCCAATAAAATACCATGATCATTCTACTCTGATCACAATTTAGCATGGTCTTGCTTGTAGCTTTGTTCTCTCATTTATCGGGTACACTAGATCACCATTTTTGATAATTATTTGAGCATGATTGGTACCATATACATTGTTTTGGTGGAGCTTTGCTACTTGATACCAGTAATGCTCTACTTGTTTATGCAATGGTCATCTAGTGGCAGCTGCTTATGAGTGAAATGGTCTCTCTGCATTCAGAGCTCTTATGTAGACATGGCTTAGTGGTATATTGCCAGTTATGCTGGGCAACTATGAAAGCTAAGGATACATCAGTCAGGGTGGGTTGATCTGCATCACATCTAAGCAATTCATTCTCAAGCTCATGCACAGCTTTCCCTTCAATCAGATTCTTGTTCTTGATGCCGTTATGTCATGGATAACAGCAGGCTGTGTGAGTGTGTCATCACTGTCAGATGCAGCAAAACCGGGGCCAGGATCAAAATAAATGACAGCAGAAGGGCTGGTGAGAGGATGCAAACCTTGAAAGAGAGCATTGCAAACTGAGACAAGGTCTTCACCATCTATTAGGGCAGCACAATCAAATGAGGTAACAGTCTTTCTTACAACAAGAATTAATCCTCAGTTGTGTAAAACAGATCAGTAGCAAAGGTGACACCAATGGCTGCAGGAGGATCACTGGTAACTTGCAATATTTTCTGCAGAGAATAGAAGTGTGGCAGTTGCTCTATAAGCTTGTAAGCAGTGCATCCAGATCCAGGACAAAATTTAACTTGGTAATGTTAATACAGTTAGACACCTGAATGCCAGTATGATGAACTTTCTTTTCTCATCAGTTAAACTTTTTTCTCACCATCTTATGATCAATGTCAAATTCAACAATGTGCATGGGACTAAGAGAATATGCATTACCAAGGTTCCAATTTCAATTTAAGATGAAGTCAATAAGGTGACCATGCCTTGATTGTACCTGTGCACAAGTAGCTTTGTGCTTCAGTTTATGGTGAAAAAAGTATTGCAGATTGCAAGGTCCAATTCTGATAACAGCTCTAGCAGTTTGAGGTCATTAGCATCCATAGAACCAATTCCATGCACTCCATGTCTCAAAACCTTTCCCAGCATGGGGTATGAAATCACAGAGAATAAATGCCACAGTCAACAAGGTTTAAGCTCTTCTGGAGCTTTCTATCAGGGGTTCTTCAACATTAGCCTTTGGTTCAAAAACCTCAACCCATCAGTGTACCAGAACTCATGATTTGCACATGGGGATGATCTGACTGGGAGAAGCTAAATATAATGCTGGGGTACCTGCATGCTTTTAACACAAGCCCACACCAATCCCTGACTTCCACATATATACATACATACATACACACATGCATACATACATGCATACATACATACATACATACATACATACATACATACATATATGGTGATTGCTCCAACTTGACAGATGATTGCTGTCTATGATTTCAGCTGTTTTCAGTAAAATTTCTGTCTTTCCTTCCATGACCTCGTAGGTACTTTAGAGACTAGCTTCTGATCTGCAAGACTTGAATCATAGGTGACAGATGATGATATCTTTGTGAAATTTGGTGTCTGTGGATAGCCAGGTGTCTTTTGCGACTTGGGAGTGATTTGCAAACCTTCCCACGCATCACACATGACAGATTGTGGGAGGTTAGAAAGTGGTCTTGATCTGACATGGGACCTCAAATGATTGACAAAATCAGCTTTTGATAGAAGAATATGATCACATTTGTCACACTTCCAGCTTTTGTGCCTTCATAAAGGTTGTACTCCTAGCCTTTATGTAATCTACACCTTAGTCATTCATGTGCTAGGTGACTATTTTATACATCTCAAACATTTCTGGTGA
Organism: Morbakka virulenta; assembly: GCA_003991215.1. Lineage (NCBI taxonomy): Eukaryota > Metazoa > Cnidaria > Cubozoa > Carybdeida > Carukiidae > Morbakka > Morbakka virulenta. The sequence goes on from RDPX01000256.1 coordinate 320,159, forward strand.
AAGTGTTCAGGTAGTTTGAGTTGTCATCAATGTACAGTCCATGTCTCACAAGAATATAAAAGAGCTGTCAAAACACAAGACTTGTACATTGAGAGCTTGGTTTTGAAGGTGATGCTGTGATCTGCCCAAACTCGCTTTTCAAGCATTTCAAAGGCAACAGGGTGTTTCTGTATCCTCTGGTGTATTTCTGCATCAAGGAAGCCATTTCTTGGAAGGGTTGTACCAAGATACACAAAGTGTCTACCACACCTAATGAACTACAATAGACACAGATATGGTACAATGTATGGTTCACCAGGTGGTAGTGTGTACATGACTTTTGTCTTCTTTAGACTAATTTAAAGACCAAACACAGTGCATGAGGTGGAAAAATGATTCATAATGGGCTGCATGTCTTCAGCTGAACAAGTAAAAAAGTCAACATCATCACCATATAGAAGGTCTTTGATTAGACTCTGACAGACTTTTGACTTAAAGTTAAACCTTCTCAAATTGAACACTTCCAGTAGTTCTAAATTGCAAAAAACCCCACCTATATCACAGTCATGACATCCATGTGAAAACACTACAGCAAAGAATATGGGAAAAGGCACTGACATCGGAATGTCCCCTTGTTTAACACCATTATAAATCAGAATCTCCTCAGGCAGTTTTCTTTTGAAAAGAACACAAGCTTTCATGTCTTCATCCAAATGCTTGAACATGCTCACAAAGAGTGCTGGACACCCTACATTCCTAAGTATTATCCACAAAGCATGGTGGTTCACAGTACCAAAAGCTTTTGTTAAATCAACAAAGACTTGATACAGCAGCATCTGCTGCTCAGTGCATTTCTCTTGGAGCTGATGTGCAGTAACTATCATGTCAATGGTGCCCCTAAAGCCACTATGAGATTCAGGAATGGTAGTTGGACAGATATCTTTCATTAGCTTGTTTAACGGCAGTCTCAAGAAAACTTTCCTCACAGCTTCTATGAGTGTAATATGCCAATAGTGATCACATACACCTTTCCCTCCTTTCCCTATAGATAGAGGCACTGAGATACCATCTATCCAATTGTTGGGTACATTGGTGCCATGCCAAGTCTTAGTAATAAGATTGAATATTGCAATGGTCCCATTGTCACTTCCAATCTTTAGAAATTCAACTGGCAGGCCATCTTGACCAGGTGCCTTGCCAGTATTGATTTGCTTAAGTGTGATTTCTACTTCTTCACGACTTGGTAGTCAATCCATTTGAAACTTAACAGCACATCGTGGGAGCTTCTGTATGGCATTCATATCCACTACTGAAGGATTATTAAAAAGGCCAGCAAAGTGCTCATGCCAGCACTGCAGAATCTTCTTTGGTTCTTTGATAATTTCCCTGTTGTCTTTTCTTTTGAATTTAGAGGAACCACAAAAGATTTTGGAGAGCCAAGTACTTCATGTAAAAAGACCATAAAACAGTGTCATGTCCTTAGCATCATAGGCTCTTTGAATTTTTGAAGAAATCAGTGACCACCATTCATTCTTCATTCCTCTAAGGTCACATTGCAAAGCTGCTTTGTGTTCTTTGAAGGCTGTTTCTGTTTCTATAGTTAGTATCTTTATGAATCATTTCATATATCTCTCTTTTACTTTCTAGTAGCTGCTTGATTTTGTGGATGTTGTCATCAAACCAGTCCTTATGCTTCTTTCTTCTATAGCCAAGAACTTTTGTTCCCATGGAGTACACTTGGTTCTTAAATTTCTCCCATGTTCCATCACATTCAACCTCATCAAATTTGTCCTTCAATGTTTTGCACACATCCAGGTCTTTCAGCTTAGGAGTGTCAATGCGCTTTGGAAGTTTCAGCCCATTTTTTCCAAACTTTTCTTATGGACATACAGTTCAAACATCCAATGAACCATTTAGTGATCAGTGTCACAATCCACACTCCTCATAAAAAATACATTACACACAATGGTCATGTCAGCTCATGTTAGATACACCTTTTCTAGCACCTTCCCATGAAATAGGGTGAGCAGTGCTATCCCTAAAAAGGCATGCTCTGTCATCAGAACCTCCACCAGAGTAAGACAAAACAACAATTTTAGGTTAAGATTCCTGTCACCCATGTGCAGATTTGTGGCAATTTTGGAAGAGGGCTTGCAGATGCAATCTAAAGCACCTTTGTCACTGGCTTAAACAAAGGTGGTATAGAGGTGATAAATTGGTATTGTTGCAAAACTTTTTTTATCATCCACCTACATTATTTAATACATATGCCATACTACTATATTTGCCATGTAAAACAAACTTAAAAGGTAAATAAAGAACTAGTTCTTACCTTCTCTTTTCTTTAATTTCTTCTTTACATGCTTTTTTTTAATTACAAAGTCATCATCATCATCATCACCATAAATACCTTTGAAAATAGATCTTTTCATTTTTTTTAATGAAAAAATGTGGTCTTCAAATTCATTATGCAAATTTCCATGAGGTTTTCATCTCTTCTTTCATCCATTATTTTTCTACAAATCTGGAGAAGAAAAAGAACAAAAGCACAAAATAAACAGATATCTGGAAATTCTTGAAGCAAATGACATAAAGCATGAGCAGATGAAAGAGGAAATTATAAGAGAGTATGTCAAGAGAGTAAAGAAAATTGCTTCTTCAAAACTAAACAATGTAAATATTATAGATGACATCATCTGCACAAACTTTTGAAGTCCCTTCTTTGTGCCTACCATAGCGGGGACTTCACCTGTACAAAACCCCAGTAGTTTATCCCAAGGTATACTGTGAGTTTCAAAATAGTCACTAATCTCTTTGAAAATATCTGATGCAGTTTCACACTCAACATGGTGTGACAACACAAAAAGTCTTCTTCAAATGTTTCATGCCAAATATAGCCAACGTAAACTAGTAAGAATGCTTGCTGGCCTTCTGTACTGCAGTCTGCTTGAAGGCTGAATACTTCTGTTACTTGTAATCTATTGACGAGAGTTTGCTCCTGATTCTCGGAAATAAGCTCAATTTGATGTTTCAGTTTTATTAGATAATGGAATAGCCATCAATTTAGTCACTTCTGCATCTCCAATGACATGTTTAACCATAGAAATCGCTGCTGGAAGAATTAAAGATTCTGCAATCATATGTGGCTTCTTACACTTGGCAATTTGATAACTGACCTCAAATGATGCTCGAAAAGCTTTTGTTATTGTGCAGATTGTTTCTTGTACTGGCTGAGCTTTTGTTGAAAATAGGACAGTGGTTTCAAATAAACTCCGGGTGATTGGATTTCAGGTGTCATTCCAACTTATTTTGTTTTAAACTTTCAGATGATAAACCAGAATCACAAATGAGACATTTTGGCTTTTCAACCTGGTTTTCAATAATGCTAGTAAAACCAAGATGAAGGAAATTGTCCTGATATTTTCTTTTCCTCTGAACTTTAGTTCTACCACTAGCATTAGTAGAGCTATCAGTAGTTTCTTTTGATGAAATTTTGCACAAGAACTTATCCATTGCGACCAGATAGCAACAACAACTGATCAGTGATTATGTTATCATAGAAGCAAGGAACTTGAACCATTGCAAGGAGTTTGGGAGTGTCAAAGTACCATAAAATGTTTTTGATTGTGGTTTGAGGTGGGTAAATCAACATTGCACTAATTAAATCATTATATGGAGTCTGATAGTCTCAAAATAACTGTGACATGTTTGCAATTGCAGTTTGAGATGGATGATTCAACATGGCACTAGGTCGTAAAGCAGTAGTTACAACCCTTTGAGTTAAATTCACAACATACAGCTTGCACAGTTGCATGCATTCAGTGATGGAGTGAAAATTAAGGGAGCCCATCTTATCAACACTAAAGCATGATGTTGTTTTATTAAGTTTTTATTAAATTTAGACATGCTTTAGTCACACAATCTGCAACAATAACACTTGTAATTGAGTTGTAACAGCACCTTGTATTCATGTCCTATACAAGATTTTGTCTTTTACCCCTCAACCCCATCCTAGCATCCTGTGACCCGAAGAATTGTAACCACTGCACTAGAAGGATGTGTTTCTGTCATTTACCTTCTACTGCCTTGGTAAGTGATTTTTCAAGTTCTTTGAGATCTTCTTGGTTTTGGTGGGGCATATAGAATCATACAATGTACATGTCTTTGTTACACTGAAGGTGAATTCTTGTGCAAATGATCTCACATGCTGTATCCAGCCATTGTTGTTTTGATGATACTAGGCTATGGTGGACAAGAATGAAGACCCCTCCGGCAACGGTATTTTGGTTTTTCTTGTATGACATGAAACCATCTGGAAAGACTTCTTTGTTCTTCATATCTCTATTAACCCATGACTCAGTTTCACAGATAATGTCAGGTTTGATATAGTTTACCATGGCAGCAAATTCGGCTCTCTTGTTTCTTAGACCATGGCAGTTCACAGTCATGACCCACAGGGTTTTTTTTGCAGGTAGCTCAAATAATGAATTTGAGTCCCTTGTGGAGGGAGAGTGGTGATGGTTGTGTTGGTGGGATGGAGATGTGCCCAGTTTCTTATCTTTATCTTGTGACCTATTATTTCCCAACAGGTGTAATGGTGGTGCAATGTCATGGCTTTGGCAAGGGCATGGGGGTGGGGGCAATAGGGGGCATGGACCAGTTTGATCCAGGTTGGGACTACTAGTTTTGAGTGGACTAAAATGGTGGTTCTGGTTCAGGGAAGGCAAGCTTCCTTCTAGGTCTGACAGGGGGGAGTGGAAGTTTCAGAACTTAGTGAGAAGCTTCTAAAGGTGAAGGTGTAGCAATTTATGCTGTCACACTTTGGGCAAATCCATTGGACATTGGGTTGTTGTAATACTTCAAAGTCAGCAGTACAAAGTTCAATGCAAGATCTGTAGTACCATATTAAACAATTGTCACACACAATGCAGTCAGAACATTTGACACCTCTGTTGCACATGCCNGTTTGATCCAGGTTGGGACTACTAGTTTTGAGTGGACTAAAATGGTGGTTCTGGTTCAGGGAAGGCAAGCTTCCTTCTAGGTCTGACAGGGGGGAGTGGAAGTTTCAGAACTTAGTGAGAAGCTTCTAAAGGTGAATGAGTAGCAATTTATGCTGTCACACTTTGGGCAAATCCATTGGACATTGGGTTGTTGTAATACTTCAAAGTCAGCAGTACAAAGTTCAATGCAAGATCTGTAGTACCATATTAAACAATTGTCACACACAATGCAGTCAGAACATTTGACACCTCTGTTGCACATGCCACATGAACAGTAGCTTCTCTGTCATGGGACATTGTGTGATGGACATCTCAAGCAAGTAATAATGACAAAACAGCAAGAGCGCTGTCATTCTTGTGATGTGCTGGGGGCTTTTATGGCTTTTCTGATGGTACCTTTCACAAGTTTCCCTGGCATCAAGGATGCTATCTGAGTGGATTTCACTGTGAAGATGTTGTAATACAGCAGGAACAGGGAGAGGGCACAAAAGGTGATGCAGCCACATTGCAACTTTGTCCTGTGTAGTCTTTAGAACTTCCTGAGGTGGCAATAAGTCTGACTGCTGTAGGTCTATAGCAGTGTGTTTACTTCAATCACTTTATCACAATATCAGTCACATGGTGATTTTAAGTCACACAAGACATCAGACTTAAGCTTAGTCAAGAGTGTTTCAATCCTTCAGTCTGAAACCAAAAGTTAAATGTCATGTTTTGCTTCAAAATGTTGCTCCACAACGACTAGAAAGGGTTTTAGCTGATGTTGATACAAACTTAACCGGCTGTGCAAGTGAAATATTATTCACAATACAGATGACAAAGCATATGATATATTTTCAATGGTAAATTTTGAAAAACTGTGTAGGCATAAGGCCGATGCAAAACCCGTGTGGCACACAGTGAAACTGCGGGAATTGGTAGACCACCTGTACCTGAATGAGTTAAAGATTGATTTTATTGAATCTTGACAGGGCACTAAGTATAAATCCAATTTGTACTGGCATTCATATCAAACAACATGACTGAGCGTAAACTCATGAACAAGAGTGAGAAGATAAAAATACAAACTTTCCCAACTACATTAAATTTTGCAAAATTTTGCTGAAGGGCGAAACCAGATTGTCGTTCCTTGCTACAAAATATAAAATATCCTATACTTTAATAAGTACTCAGTTAATAACTTAATAAGTATTGTCTGTAATCCATGATGTAAGATGTATGTATGTATGTATGTATGTATGTATGTATCTGTGTATGTATCTGTGTATGTATGTATGTATGTATGTATGTATGTATGTATATATGTATGTATGTATGTTTGTATGTATGTATGTATGTATGTATGTTTGTATGTATGTATGTATGTATGTATGTATGTATGTATGTATGTATGT
>RDPX01000256.1:351868-374606 GCA_003991215.1 Morbakka virulenta
AAAACAGCCTATTATGTATCAATATGTACACATTAAAAGAGCTATTACAATCTTATATTAGAAGAAAGTTAAACTTTTGCACCAATAACAAAAAAAAAGCTGTGGCAACTTACAATCGAAGCATCTTGCTACAGTTCAGCCAGGCTTTTTTGTTAGCCATGACTTCAATTGATTGAAATTCGTTACTATCCATGACTTTAGGAGCACGTTATTCCAACAGATCGACAAACGCTTGTACAACGCTTACTACTGCCATTTTTAAAAAAAGGGCGCTTCAGTAATGACATTCCTGTTGACACCTTTTTGCTAACAGATCATCAATCGTTAGTGCCCCCGGTACTTGTAACTGGGGCACTTATGTTGACGTTAGTACGAAAGCATTATACTCTGGTAGGCTCCGGTTCTTTCGTTAGCTTCGCAACCCTAACCCAAAAACCTTATACTGTTCGTACTCTTGTCATATAAACAATCAGTAACTTGTAACCATTCAGACATGATTTACAGGCCTGTTGAGATACCCTTTTCAAATTATAGTAGTTTTTCTTGTTAGTCGTTATATTTGTATTAGTTTATTGATATGTAATCTTTTCAATAAACAGAAAAAGTGTTACATCAATTGATGTCTTCATTCTCTTGGACTTCCGTTGCCTTTTTTTCGCGTGCGCATATCGACGCATCCACTTGCGCGCATTTTAAACACTCGATACGATTTCTCGAACAACTCAAAAAGCCAATTATAAACAAGAGACGTACACCGACTATGGAGTAATAAATGCTCTTTCGGTTAATGTATACTTCATCGGGGAGACAAAGTTTTAATAGGACAAAAGTCTACGTAATCTTTGTCGGTGGGGTGAAGGGGGGAATGGGTGGATATAGTCAAGTACCTTGTCACTGAAATAATATGCTTCATTCTAACTGTTGCGCCTAAATAAATGGCAGCCTGACGCACGTAGCTTAATTTTCGTCCTAATTTGTGGTGGGTTTTATTTATAGAACAATTCAAATCCCTGTTTTTGTTGTAAATAATAAACTACTTTATAAATGCCTTCCATAAGTACAATAAAACTTATTGGAGTACTAGAAAGGAAGGTTTTCTTATCATTGCTCGTCGCTATTATAAACTCTAGTTCTGGTTCGGCGAACTCCGGCAAGTATTCCTAAGCGAACTTGTGAGAAAAACTGCAATTTCTTCTTCAGTCTTAAATTAGTCTGCAATCTCAGCTTACGAGAAATAGCTTTACCGATATAACGGTTAAAAATTGTTCTACTAGGAACGTACCAAATTACGTAGCAATAAGGGTAAAGAAAAACAGGATATGCAATTAAAGTAAACCATAGTCAACTTCATGACACACATTTTCAAGCAGGAAATGTTAGAAGAGCTAAATCGTCATGTTACGACCATCAAAGTGCCTTTTTTTACACATTCACCAAAGGAAGGATGGGAGGGGGTCAAAGTTATTTTACATTCTTAAGATGTGTGTATATATATATATATTACTTTTTTTTATTTTTTTAACGCCACTGCGTCACTAGGTAACCTAGGGTAAGTATGTCTGCGTCTCATGTCCGGACCAGGACCTCGGAGGCGCAGAACACGGCGCCAGATTGATGCGGTGCCCAAAAGTTATGAATTCTGAGCTCTTGCAGCAATATTAATGATCTGCAATGTTTCTAGTGCCTCGAATATTCCAGGTGGTAATGTTCTCATGTTTTACCGGCACAATGTTGACTTTGGCTCGGTTACAGCGCTTAAGCTCCTTTTGCAGAGTTTTATACCCCTCTCACTTCTTCCCCGTATTTGATCAAAATTCGAACATCCATTGGCACTGCAACATCAATAAGCGTCCAGGTTCTCTCACGCTTGTCGTGTATGGAGATGTTGACTAAACCGTGTTACGGTACAGCACAACATTACCATCGCCAACTGGTATCAAATTCTCTGTGGTGTGCTCCAACCAGTTCTCTCCTATCCCCGCTCCAAACCTTCAGCAAACCTCCCAGTACACCCTGTGTGTAATTCGATCTCTCATTGTCCACTTCATCATTGCCAATGCGGTAGCCGTATTCACTGTTTCTCAGTATGCTTGAGAAAGGGATCAGGCTGATGACAAACAGGAGAGGCGACAGCGAGTCACCCTGAAAAATTCCTCGCTTGATTATCACCTTGCCCAGCTCCTGTCCATTCGAAGATAGTTTGGTGGACCAATGTTTCATAGTATTACAGAGCATTTTCCAAATATTTTCAGCAACCTCTCAAGAAGCCAAGAATAAGGAACCCTATTATAGGCTTTTTTGTTGTCCACCCATGCCATAGCTAGGTTCCTGTGCTTCTTTCTACAGTGCTTTAAAATCATCTTATCTGCCAACAGTTGGTCTTTCGTTACCCGTGATTGTTTCCTGCATCCTTTCTGTTCATCTGTAAGGAGGCTTTGGTTTTTAAGGTGTTGATATATCGTGGCAGCAAAGACGGACGTCATCAACTTCCACATGAGAGGAGGACAGGTCATTGGTCTATAGTTGCTGGCTATAGACCCTTTCCTGACATCTTTTCCAACAAAAACCGTTCGACCCTCAGTCAACCACTGTGGTACATCTCCTTTACTTATACACGATCCAAGATGGTCTGCAATTCGCGGATGCAGTCTGCAGAACTGGAACCTTTTGATATTGACTGCACCTCACCTGCACGTCACGTCACTTTACCAGGTCGAACAATGAAATATTAGTTACACCTAACAGGACAAAATAGTTTTTATTTCATTTCACCGGTTACCGGCACAATATAAGCTGCTTTATTTAGCCGTGAAAAAATACCGGTAACGTTATCGGTTACCGGCACAACAGAAGCTACTTTATTTAGCCGTGAAAAATATGCCGGTAACGTTATCGGTTACCGGCACAATAGAACCTATTTTATTTTGCCGTGAAAAAAGCCCGGAGGGATGGCACACACATCACGTGACTTTACCAGATCGACCAATGAAATGTTACTTGCACCTGACAAGGCAGAATACAATTTTGTTTTATTTCACCGGTTGCACTAGTTACCGGCACAATAGGAGTTATTTTATTAAGCCGGTATAATAACCGGAAACGTTGCACGTCACGTGACTTTACCAGATCGATTAATGAAATGTTAGTTACACCTGTCCCGGCAAAATAGCATTTGGTTCATTTTACCGGTCACCGGTACTATAGAAGCTGCCTTTCGTTTACTGGTAAAGATTGATTATTCAATCAAAGGACTTCCAAGAAAAGACTGGAGTTCCATGTTTTTTATTAAAAATAATGAAGGATTTTTCTTTTCATGCATTTCATGCTGGTGTAAAATGTACTGAATCATCCCTTTCAGCAAACCGTATCATTAAAATGACAAGATATTCACAAATTCAAGAAGCACTACGGTATCTTCAATGTTTAATTCTAAGCCATAAACAAGAAATAATACTGGACCAGATGGACTGTATGGCTTCTTGCACCTTTGTCGGTGAGAAGAAATACAAACCAGAAACTATCGTGCGGGCATTTGAATATTTTAGTATATCAAGGTCTTTGTATAGCCGAGTTCGTCAAGATTATGAATTACCGAGCTTAATTATATTATCTCAAATCACAACAAAAATTAGTAATTCGTACTCTGATAGTGATTACATTAAAAAGATATTTTCCAGCATGAAAGATGAGTGACATAAACATTGTATCATATTAATTGATGAAATATATGTAAAGCCTTCGATAACTTATCATGGTGGTTCCATATTTGGCAGATCTGTAAATGATCCAGATAGACTTGCTACTACTATACTTTCATTTATGATTGTCCCTCTATTTGGTGGGCCAAAGTTTTTATGTAAGATGCTTCCAGTTAGCGAATTCGATACTGATTTTTTATTCGAACAGACAAAAACATTATTTGAGATTATTCAGAGTTCTTCTGGAATTGTACACGCAATTATTTGTGACAATAATCGGGTTAATCAATCGTTTTTCCAAAAGTTTTCTTGTGTTAAACCATGGCTTACAGTGGATCATATATACCTGCTTTTCGACTTTGTTCATTTTATACGACTGATCCCCTTGAAAAAATGTTTTCAAAGTTACGTCAAGGTTCAGGTGGGACATATTTTATAACTGTACAACAAGTTTTGGAGAAAGTGAGAATTCAAAAAGCAAAGCTATTTTTGCAACTTGATATCGATGTTAATAACTTAGCTAATGCTGAACACAATTGCGATAAATGCTCCTATTTACCTGATGATAATTGTTCAGAAATAATTAAAAGCATACATACGATGGAAGAATCACTAACTCATGATGTAAAAATGAGTATTGTGTATATTAGTGGATATGTTTCTCGAAATACTGAAGAAATGCCATCAGATACATACAGTTATTATGATAAATATGCTGATTTTACAAATCCAATTAATCGTGGTGGTCTCAAAATACCCCCAGATAATTATTGCCAGTTATGTTTATTCAAGTTCAAAACAAAACTTGTAGAAAATCATTTACGGACATTTTAATGTTATTGTCTGATATGTATGGACTAAATGTAGAAAGAAAGCATGGTAACACTTTCTCAAACATACTTTTTAACAACACTAGACTTTTTACACCAAGATCATCAGTAGAACCAAAACAGAAATTGCTAAAGTTGGCATTAGAGTAAACCACAACAAAATAATTTATTTATTATTTATCTGTGTTAAGTCCTTTTTATGTAAATACTGTATATATCATCATATTTTTATTTTTCAAGAAGAGGCTGATTTTGAAAAAAATGTATGATTTTGTGTCCCAAAACTTTACTATGATCTTTACATTGATGAACTTCGTAGAGATTTGACCTAATTTTGATGAAAAAGTAGGATTTGAGCCTTTTTTTTTCTCTCAAAATCCGTTAATATCCATTTTCAGTTACCCGCCTCCAGCTCACGCCTTCAGTCTCATGTCTGTTAGGCCTGTTAGTTAGAGATCGTCATGGTTCAGGCTCAAAATGATACATTCTTAAGATTATTGAGACTTGCATGGTAATCTTATTTAAAAAATAAAAATGCACGGTAATCTTATCTGTGTTTTTTCTAGTTGTGCCCTATATAAACATTTGGGGTTTTTTGTTAGCATACGTTTAATTAATGTGATGAAAATTTTAGCAGAGGCGAAAACCGTATCGGAGGTTGTGATTAGAGATTAAACATTTGTTTAAAAACCCATTACAATAATTTTCTTGGAATTTACTTGTTGATAGAGACAAAAGAACCTGGCAAAAATTTACTAATGTAGTAACTGTTGTAAAGACGACTAGTGCAAATACATGAGCTAGCTCTTCTATAATAATGCCATTGGAGGTTCAAATACGTCATCACTTTTCTGCTTCCTTTTATTTTTAGTTAAGATCGTGATAGGCTGTGATGAGGTCTCAAAAATGACGCAGATTACATTCTTGTGATTATTCGTATCCTATAATATATTAAGTGACATCGAAGTAGGACTTAACATTAAGAAAATTAATGTAATGTAAGGTGATCTGGCATTCTCTACCTGATTTAGGTGAATTAAAGGTCGTACAACCTGTTTTAATGGATGTATCTAATGGTAATGAAGGTTAGTAATGGCAACATGTGAATCATCCTTTCTACCTTTAAAAATCCTTTTTCTAGAAATCATTCCACTAACAGTACAGATAGTACCAATCATCAGATGGAAGTTAAAAGGGTAATTTTCAGTATGTTGCAAAATTACAAAGCACACAATTCTATGTCCTGAAAGATTGCCGGTCTCGCGGAGCTACACACCATAAACAACCAAAACGACACAAAACTGTAACATGGATTGTCTGTCATTGGAGGGGACAGACCCCTCCTGTTACCTTGCGGACGGGTTTTGATGCCAGCAACAAGAACTTTGGCATGACAATATTCATGAAAACATGTATGAAAGTTATGTGGTAAAAGCTCAGACTTTGCGGAGGTAGGCATCTCCTATTGATACGTAACCTGGTTTAAACAATTAAAACTTATGACATTAATTAACTTTTACTGGATTAAAAAAAAGGTAATCTTTCGTACATGCTGTTCTATTTCTATTACAAAGACGTGGCATGCTGCTGTTGTTCCTTTCGATCTAATACGTTACCAATATTGAAGTAATCCTGACTGTACCTTAAATAGGTACACTAAAAGAAATTTATTAGACTATCTCGAGCATTAAATTGTAAGTTTGTCTTTAATTTCAAACTTCATTAATATTCATATTTTTTCAGCATTTCAATACCCTTCTTTATTTCAGCCTTCCCTGATATAGTTTTCCCTTATTTTCCTCAATTCCCGGTCTATTGTCATCACTAAGAATGATGACAATATTCAACGTTTCATTATGGTAGTGTGTAAATAATGGACTTGCTATCGTATCTAGCAGATCATCTCGTTCAAAAGCTTGCTTTCTTCCTTTTTCTTAACGATAAAACCTCAGGCAAATTTCAAGGAGATTAATCTTTTCATTCCAAAGTATTAATCTGTGAGTCATTATAACTTCTGTCAAAGCCAAAATTGGATCAAATTTCAAAGTAGCTTTTTAATTTTGTTCTCGTAAAAACCCTCATGGCAATGCCTGTCAATGCCTCAGGCGATTTATCACAAAACTAAGGTTTTGAAGTGAATAANAACTGTAAAAGGCCCTAAATAGGGGATGTCAGACAGGCCATCAATACATGGAGAAATGGTAGAGCTGCGGGGCCAGACACAATCCCAGCAGAGGCTATCAAAGCTGACATTGAGACTGCTGTGCAAATATTACACAGCCTCTTCAGTAAGATCTGGGATGGAAGGAAACGTCATCAAGCTGCCAAAGAAGGGTGACCTCAGGGAGTGTAGCAACTATCGGGGTATCATGCTCCTCTCAGCGCCAGGGAAGCTCCTCAACAGAATCTTATTAGTGAGGATGAAAAAGGCGCTAGCTGCTAAGCTCGGAGATCAACAGGTAGGGTTTCGTGAGAATAGATAGTGTGTGGACCAGATCGCTAGTCTACGTATCATAGAAGAACAGACACTAGAATGGAACTCATCTCTGTACATAAACTTTATAGACTACGAGAAGGCGTTCGACCGTGTGGACAGAGAGACACCCTGAACGTTGCTAAGATACTACAGAGGTCCTGTGAAAATCATCTCACTGATCCGATTCACTTACGAAGACATGCGTTGCAGAAAAGTACATGCAGGACAGATATCAGACAGCTTCGAAGTGAAGACCGGAGTCAGGCAAGGTTGCCTACTGTCCCCATCCCTCTTCCTGCTAGTCATCGACTGGAAAATGAAGACCACAGCATCAGGAAAGAAAAACAGGATAGAGTGGACACTCGGGACCCAATTGTAAGAACTTTGCTAACAATGTGGTGCTCCCGTCACACAACCGAAACCGAATGCAGGACAAAATCACCTTGAGACCACATCAGTAACGATAGGGCTCAACATCAACAAGAAGAAAACCTAATTAATTAAGATCAACATTGACAACAGCATCCTAGTCACAATAGCAGGAGAGCCCATAAGGAATGTAGAGTTCTTTAAATACTTAGGGAGCATAGAGAACCAACGGGGATGCACAGACCAGAATGGCACTGCCAGAATAGGCAAGGGAAGGAGAGCCTTCATCATGCTGAAAAATATATGGTCTTCAAAAGAAATTAGCATGAAAACTAAGATCCGCATCTTCAATTCGAACGTGAAGTCTGTTCTGCTATTTGGCTGCGAGACATGCCGCACAACAAAGGCAATTTTGCAGAAGATACAAATATTTCTCAACACATGTCTGAGAAGAATATACAAAATATCCTGGAGGGATAAAATCAGAAATGAAGACTTATAGGAAAGAGCGGAACAAGAAACAGTGGTCAGGCAAATCCTCAAAAGAAAGTGGGCTGGATAGGGGACACATTGAGACAATCATCAACTAACATCACACGACAGGCCTTAACCTGGAATCCACAGGGGAAAAGGAAGAGCGGGCGACAACGTAATAGCTGGAGGCGAAATACCGAGGGAAAACTGAGACAGCAGGGAACAAACTGAACTGAAGTAGCAAGAGAAGCTCCAAACAGAGTGCGGTGTCGAGCGTTCGTCGATGGCCTATGCTTATCTGTGGGCTATGGACATAATTAAGTAAGTAAGTAAGTATGGGTAGACGAAACACAATAAGATGCACACACACACACACATACATATATATAAATATATATATATGCGTGTGTTTATGTGCGTGTGTGTGTAGATCACGCTGTAAGATAGTAGATAACGTGCTTTGTGAAATTAACGTTTTGTACAAGATGACGAGGCAAGGGGCATTAGAAAGAAAATGCATCACTTCAAATCTGTATTTTTGCAAAAAAACTAAAAAAGATCATTATCATTCAACATCAATCTATAAATAAAATTCCTAATGGGAGACCTCATTTCAACCCACAACCCTTTGATACAATCAGTGTGAATAAAAGACTTAAAGCTCAACAGTAAGGTAAAATTTATAACAGATTTTTTTAATCCTTTCTCTTCAAGATAAAATGATAAAGCTAAAATTTACAAAGATAATGATCTTATCTTTCCAGAGCTATGAAGTAAAGTTTGTCGTGGAGAAGGGGGCAGGTATTTTTGGTTTGCTCCTGCTTAAACAGTGTTAAAATCTAAGATGATCTCCTTGAACTTCAATCCCCCATCAATCCCCCACACGATCCATCGTAAAACTTAAGTGTCTGAAATGGTTGCAAAATACAATGTCTTTTTTCCATTTGTTTTGCGCAGCTCCAGAGATTGCAAGGGTCGTTTTTGGAGCAATTATTTTAAACAAGGGGACTCCAGTTTACTTAAAGCCTTTTACTTAACAAACGAACGATCCAAAGGACTACCTGGCTTTAAGACCATACCGTTTTTTTTAGTTTAGTTGGTAGACATTTTACCATAAAAATAATAAAACTTGCAGAGTTTAATCTAAAAAGGCAGCGGATGGATGTGTGGGACGTTGTAAGACACTAATAGAGAGGGTGGCTGAGGAAACGAAGAGCGAAATGGACCTCAAAGTAAGTGACATTATTACTGTCGCAGATGCAGATTCTGTTAGGAGAGATAGGACCTTGGGCCGTGTAAATCCAGTCCTTCCAGGACAAAACAGGTATTGCATCTCAATAAGGTTAAGGCCTTGTTAGTTCGATTAGATCACGACTAATTTATTGACTTTTGTTGATCCGGTTTAAACTTCGATGAATTTTAATTTTCTAATTAATAAAAGAAACCAACTGGTTCTTTGACGTTTTCACAGCAGAGGGTTTTTTTCAGATGCTGATCATATCAAAACAGAAAAGCAAGTTTTGAAGATCTCCTTTATTAATTTTGAATTTTAAGTCGACCTTCAAAATTATTAAAGGAAGATAATCGTTGAAAGTAAAAATTTCGTATAGTAGGCAAATTAGCGTGAGTTGGTTACAGAAGGACAGTGGTTTACTTTACGTTTGAAGAGGAGAACAATAGCCAGCCGATTCATTCCACAGGGAGACTAGGGAATAAAATTGTTTTTGTTGAGTCCCCTTTGTTGACTCGGAGGGAAAGAAAGGACGTTTTACTATTTTTTTATTTGCTCAGTCGTGTACTCACTGATAAAATTTTAGGAATACAAATCAATCAGGACACCAATCTTGTCGGAATATTATCTGTTGAAATAACAACATAACCGAGAAACGCTGGCCATGTTTCGTCAGCTGAATAGAAATGCCGATTCAGGGACATTTTCCGAAAACTCACCACAATGATCAGAATAGTTTTAACAAATAAGCAATCTTTCTTTCGATTACTTTTTTGAACTGCCTTATACTGAATACACAACAGTTTACCAGACACGTTTATGCATGTTCAAGGAGAGTGAGATGGACATTTTCTTCCCGTCACCTACTTTGGAATACCCAATTTGTTGAGGGTGTTTCCCATGAGCAACAAAAACTTTCCAAGAGCTGCAAAAACTGTCAAACCACATTTCACATCCAAGCTTTGAAACAGTAGAAGTGCTAACGTCGGTTACTATGACAAACTGTTATGTGGGGAATTCTTTTCAATTTCTTTGTTTTCAGCTGTCAAACACCTCACAAAAAAGACAATAGATTGCTATGTGTCAGTCTTGTTCCTTGTCTTGTAAGTAGCCTCTCCTCAAACAGGTTTAGAGTCATACACACCATCCATCTCTATCCTCTGCTCTCCGCTTGATATATGAATAATTTTCCATTCTTCCATTAACTTGTCTAATAAAGTTATTCTTTTCCTTCCCCTGCCTCGTTTTCCAGGCAACTGTCCTTCAATGATATCTCTTAACATACTCTGGTGTCTCAGAACGTGTCCGATCCATTTCATTTGGCGATTTCGTATAGTTGTTATAAGCATTCTGCTCTCCTCAACTTGTTGTAAAACTTCTTGATTTGTCATTCTTTCTGCCCAACTGATTTTCTGCATTCTCCTCCAGAACCACATTTCTGCAATTTCCAGCCTTTTGATATCTTCCTTCTTTGACACCTATGACTCTGATCCATACGGCAGGACACTCCACACCAACGTCTTAATCATTCTCTTTTTAGTGCTCAGATTAAATTTTCTTGTTGGTAGTTCTCGCCTCGAATTGAATGCATCCTTTGGAAGAGTTATTCGTGATTTTATTTCTCTGCTGCAATAACCATCACTTGTTATAATACTCCCGAGATACTTAAAGGTTTTAACTTCTTCGATAGTTTCCCCGTTCATTTTAATCTTAATATTACCTTCGCCTCTTTTACTGATCTTCATCACCTTGGTTTTCTTTACGTTGATTCTCATACAAACACTCTCAACTACCCTATTCAAATGGTTCATTATTTCTTGTAGTCCTTTCTCAGAGTTTGCTACCATGGCCTGATCATCGGCAAAACGTATTGCTTGGACTAGCTGTCCGCTAACCTTAACTCCTTCTTGACAGTTCTCTAGCGCTCTTCTTACCATTTCTTCAGCAAATATGTTAAAAAGGGAAGGTGACATTAGGCAACCTTGGCGTACTCCTCTACCAATTTCAGCTGGCTCTGACTCTCCATCTTTTGTTCTTACTGTTGCTGTCTGATGCATGTATAGGTTCTGTATAAGTCTTCTATCCCTCCAGTCCACGCCAGCATTTTTGAGGATCTCCATTAGGTTTTTCCAATCCACCTTATCGAAGGCTTTCTCATAATCTACAAACAATACATATAGTTCTTGATCGTGTTCTATACTACGTTCCGCCAGAGTTCTCAACACAGCTATTGCTTCTCTTGTTCCCCGTTCTTTTGTAAAACCAAACTGGTCCTGTCCAATTACATCCTTTATTTTGTTTTCAGATCTCTTGTTCAGTATTTTAAGTAATATCTTTGAGGCATGTGTTATCAAGCTAATCGTTCTGTGGTCTTCACATTTCTTAGCTGCTGATTTCTTTTCTATTGGTACCATAACTATTTTCAAAAAGTCTTGCGGCCATGTCCCTTCTACGTAGATCTGTTGACACAATAGTATTACTTCATCCAATGCAGTACTTTTTAACATCTTCAACATTTCTGCTGGGATATTGTCTATTCCCTCTGCTTTACCAACTTTTAGTTCTTTGATCGCTTTAAGAACTTCGCTTCTCATTATGCCCGGCCCAATGTCATCCTGGTTACTAACTTCGAACTCTGATTCTAAGGGAAGTTCTGTTGGTCTTCCATCTTTATTATACAGCATTTCAACATACTCTTTCCACCTATTTTTGATGTCGACTGGATCTTTTAACATTTCTCCATCTTTACTTTCTATCCCTCGCTGTATCTTGCTACTTCTCTTACTGAATGTTAGTTCCTTGACTTTCTTGTAGACTTGATCAGCTCTTCCCATCTCAACAAGCCTCTCAATTTCTCTGCACTCCTCTTTCCACCATTTTTCTCTTGCCCTGTCTGTTTTTCTCCTCAGGTCATTGTTCAGCTCTCGGTATTTCCTTCTTCCCTCTTCTGTGTTGACATTCTTCCAATCTTTCCGCTCATCCATAGCTTTTATCATTTCTTCTGTCACCCAAGGTTTTTTAATTCTCTTCGATTGTGTCTTGCCAATAGCGTTTTCAGCTCCTTTATTCATTGTGTTCCTTAGTCTCATCCACCTTTCGTTCACGGATGTTACAATGTCACTATTTCTCACAAGTTCGTTGTTGGTTTCATTGATAAACTCCTCTCCTTTTTCAGTGTTGAGCAGTTCTCTGTTCCATTTTAGGAATGGTTTTGCTTTGGCTACCTTTTTGAGTTTGAGGTTTACTTTCATCAAAACAAGACAATGGTCAGAATATACATCTGCTCCTGGATAAGAGCATGAATTCTTTACACTGGTTTTATATCGCTTCCCAACAATAATGTAGTCGAGTTGCATCCTTCGTATGTCTCCAGGTGCCTTCCATGTGTACTGCCTTCTCTCATGGTTTTTAAATAATGTATTTGTAATGCACAAGTTGTTTCTTACACAAAAATCAATTAACATCTCTCCCCTGATGTTCCTTCTTCCCAGCCCATACTTTCCAGTCACATTCAATACCTTCTCATCTCCAACAACAGCATTCATATCACCCGTTATTACTATGTAATCTTTGCTCTTACAATGTGATATTTTTTCTTCGATTTTGCTATACAAGTCATCTACTTCCTCATCTGCATGAGTACTTGTTGGCATGTACACAACAAAAATTACAATGTCTACTGGCTTTCCCTTCAATCTTACCACCATCAGTCTGTCGCTACAACAGTCAACCTCTATTACAGCTTGACTAGTCTGTTTGTCAAGCATTAGTGCCACTCCATGTTCAGCTTTATCACCTCCCAAAAATATCATCTTGAAGTTACCACAATTCCTTTCACCCTGACCTTTCCATCTTATTTCTGTCATTCCCAAGATATTAACCTTGTACCTTTCCATTTCTCTGAGTACATTTTCTAGCTTCTCTGGTCTTACTAATGACCTCACATTCCATATACCTATCTTCAATAGATTGTAAGGATTTCACATGATTACGGCCTGGGAAGCCTTACATCCTCCCCTGCCGGACGCGACACCCTCACGTAGAGGCGCCCCGTTAACGTCGTTGTCTCGAATATCAAGATTATGTGATGTCATGTGTGTGTGTGGCGACCGCCTTGGAAAAGTTAATAAAGGTGGTTTTCCGTTGCCTTCCTTCATCGTAGACACACCTAACTGGGGCATGTTCCTATTAACTCGGACCAGTGGACTCCTGCCGTTGTCATCATAAAGAGGATCATCCGCCAGGAGCCACCATCCACTACTGCTGCTGCCCAGTAGTTTAAAGGGGTAATCTTCAAGCTATTCCCAAGTTTGTAACTTGGTACTAGCCTCAAAGGACCAGATGTGGCAAAGAAACTTAAGAAGAGCTGTTATCAAGAAGGGGTCAGAGGAGTTGCGCTGTTTAAGAACCGAAGTTGTTAGGTTCGACAAAACATTTTGTGGTGTGTTTTAATAAAATCATCACTGATCACAAAATCTTTGCACAGCAAGAACATCTGTACAGAGCCATCTAATAGAGCGCCATGTTTACTTGGATCCAAGTTTCCTGTAACCATTTTTTCTGATCCAGAAGTAGCCCTTCATGTGAAATTGCCTAGTTTTTTTGCCATTACATCAAACAGAGCGAGTGTTAGCTCCTCCGGCTACATTCCAATGCACAGACAAATATATCCATTCAGCAATGTCGTTTGCGTAAGCGTATATTTGAAAAGTACCTATTTGGTCTCGTCCCTTACATTTATTGTCCATCACTACATAACCGTTTGTTGTACCAGAAATCAACAAATTCATTTTTATGTAAGCACAACGAATTTGGCAAAACCACCGCCGTTATGACTGAACAGTCCATTTCTAAAAGCATTCGATCCACTAAAGTCAAGCAGTCTATACACTAAATATATATTCGCAATATCACTTATGTTACATGAAGTGTTCAAGTCAATATCACGTATTAGATGCTGTGTACCATTAAACGATATATAGTAATGCTTGGCGTTTTTGTCAAGAGATATGAATGATTGTAATTTTACATTTAGCTGATTAGCGTTAAGTCCAGAGAGCGTTTGGTCATATAGAGTTGACATTCTTCTATGACTGTCGACAACAACCTCACTACCACTTTTCCTTTCGATTCTATAATGACAGTCTGCATAATTTAATATGAATTCATTTACATACGACAGTGTAAATTTTTCAGTAATTTTTTTGGAATAGCAGTGCTAACATTATTCTTGATAACAGCCCCCTAAGCATTGGTGGGATCACTTAAATTTGTAAAGGTATTTCCTGTCATTTTTATAGACACAGTGGCTGTATTTGTTTGATCTCTTCGTAAAACGTTATTACTGAGGTAGGTTATTAAGATATCATCAACATTTGCTTCTTGCATTCAACAGAACTTGTCAACAGCTCTTTTTTAAGATACACACAAATTTTGATTTTGGAATCTCCTAACGGTCTTAACAACAGTTTAATATAGATTATTTATCAATTTCTTGAAGCTTATTTGTGTCACCTATTTCTTATAAAACATGCAGACAAAGATGTGCACAAAACATTTGATCCGCCTGTGGGCCTTGTTCACTGCAAAAAGAGTATTGGTGATTGCAGATACTTTACTAATTCAACAGGCGGTTGCAACCAATAATAGTTGAAGTAATACTTTTCATCTCAGTTTTTATTCCAAGCAACCCAACGAATCCCACTTCCTGACATATCATCAAGGTTTAATATATCACACTTGTTCTTTCGTATTTTTTTTGGATGGAAGGGTATGTAGGAATCACTCTCTAAAATTAGATATTTTAAATTCTTGTGCTGAATTGATTAATTCCAAGTTAATCAACGGTGTATTTGGTAAAACAACTTTTCCACCACCAATAAAGGGCACGTTGTTTCTGTCCATTTTGTGTTTATTATATTTTTATGTAATAAATATAAGTTGTGTAGGATACTCTGCGACTTTGTTGTGACCATCTGCTAATGTATGTATCCCATTTTCTATGATCATTCTCTTGTCCTCATTAACACTCAGTGCAACGTGGTTGATTTCTTCCATGGACACGTTATGCTTGTGACTTCTGATGACATTCATTTTTCTTAACTGTTCTTCACCTGAGAACAAGCATTCTTTGTAGTCCCAAAATTTAATGCTTCGCCTCACAACAGGTTTTTCTAAAGCCTTACACTTCTTTCCCTCCTTTCCCTTCAACATCTTTTATAAATTCAGGTTTGCTACGAATCCCACAAACTCTTTGATGATCTCAGCACCTCCTTCATCTTCATCTTCATGAACATACCCAGCATTTTCTTGTTATGCCCAGCCTCTATACAAGAAGGGTGATCCTTGGAGAAGTTGCTTGTATCAGATTTAGTATCGACATCATCGCATATATATTTATAAACAGCTTTAGTTCCAATCTCATATGGTTTGGATTTTGACCCATACTTTGGTTTGATGTAGTTGTAATGGAAATCGTACATCATCGTTTTGCTGATATCCAGAAAACACATGTCTAGGTATACTGGCTTGCTGAAGACCAGTTTTGTTTTTTTCATATGCACAGCCATTAGATTCTCATCAAATATGTTAAAGTGTTTGAAGTTTGGTTTTCAAGCTAGCTTCTTTGCTTTTGCCTCGTTGTTCACTAACCGGATGTCTACCCTACTTCTAATACTGTCCATGGTTTTTCCAAAGACAGAGTTGTTCATGAGCTTGGAGAAGTCTTTTTCAAACTCATTCTTTGCCTTTGCTCTGAGGTTTTTGTTTGGATCAATATACCGCTTGAGCCATGCACTTTCTTCAAACTTGATAACTCTATGGATCTTTGTAATCTTTAACCCTAATCTCTCATATAGTTGTGAGATTTTCACAATGTACCACATAATTTGTTTTGCTAAGTTGTTTTCTGTCATAGAACTTAGAAGTATTGTGAAAGCAACTTTTGTATAAATTACTCACCAACTTATGCAAGCTCGAGATCATCAACTTTATGCTATCAATGGATCCAAGCTATTTTTTTTACGCGTTTCTCTTCACCCTTCTTGTTATTTCATGTTGATAGCTACCTGTTTGTGAAGATACTTCAATTTACATCGAAATATATATTTTTGCAAATAGAAACCAGGTCTGTTCTCTTAAAATTTTCAGATCCGCGTTAAATTAGAGGCAATTAATTACACACTTTTGGTCATTTTTGCCAATCCGCGTTAATTTGAATGCGCGTTAAATTAGAATAATTAGAGTATTACATTGAAAACAGGGCACATTGTATTAAGTGATGCTATTGGATATAATCCCACAATCACTCAAAGATGAATTAAGAAGGTAAGGCCGACTACAAGAAAGTCTTGTAATTTATTTATCCTCTGCATGGTCTCTGAACTCTGAAAGATAAAGGATACCCACAACATAAAACTTTTTGCGTTATCAGAGGAATAACAAAACCTTTGTTTAGCGTGAATAATACAATTCTTCTTAATTGTGAAGACAATAGACGGCTTATGTTTTTGATGAGGCAGTAGTGTTATTTCTCACCTCTGAAATTAGCAGAAGAAATAATTTTCTTTTTGTCTGTACGCTTTCCTATTCTTAAAGCCAATAGCAGATAGCACTTTACTAATTCTGGGTACTGATACTGATCTTGGTGCTGAAGCAAGTCTTCGTGCTGGTACAGGTTTTGGTGCTTCAGCACTTAACATATTGATTGTGCCAGCTTTTCTGAGTTCTGAATAACCTTTGAATCCACTACTTTTCCCTTGGATTTTAATTGTATCACTTTATTCAATTTCATTTTTATTAGGGGCTATATTTTCTATAACTCATTTTCATTTTATTCATTTTTTCCACGAATTCCAAGGAAATAGTAATTCATGCTCAGTCATGTGGTGTATAACATTTTTGTCAGTTTTATACAACATTAATCTTCAACACTGATTTTATACTTTTTGCAAACCCTACCATTCCAAAATGTTACTATCCTGGAAGATTGGTTGAGAAACTGCCCTCCTTCGTAGATTGATGGAAATGTCATTTCATACCCTGTGTTAATATCTTTCAGCAAAACTTTTTGGGCTTGTTCTGATGGTCTTTAATCTATTAAACCTGGGGTCAATCTCTTTGAAGGGCTTTAAGGCTTTAGGGTATTTCATCTGGAAGAAGTCTTCCTCGTAGTAGTTCCATCACCTGTTTCTTGTTGTAGTGCATATAGCCTTTGATTTTGTTTCGATGACGAATCTTTCTCAACTGTGGCAGTTCTGTCATTTTATATGGTTTACATTTTCATTAAATTATGTTCATGTAATTCACTTTTTTGATATGCAACGCTCATTTTATTTCTATCAAACTGGACGTTAATCTTCTTGTCACTAATTACAACTGCAAATGTTTCTATACCTGCTGGCTCATTAACATTAAACTGTATTTTGATCTGAATGTCTGTAGCAGAGGTCTTCAGCCTCTCACATTGCTTGCTTACATCAAAGACAAAGAGTGGAAACAATTTCTTGTAATCCGCAGAAGAAATGTTGGGGTTAGATACTAATTCATCCATGTGATAGAAATAGATCTGAATGATGCACCATCACCATACACCCGACTGAATTGTTGTTTAGGAAAGGGAATGTTGTAGTCAACAGCACGATACCTTGTAGAGTCAAGGATTACTTACATATTTCTCACATCCAGATTTTCAAAGACTGATGCATTATGTACCTGATTTCCATCCTTGTTAGTTTGGAACCCTAAAATAGCATGACGTGGCTTTTCTGGTGATGATTTAACTGAAAGCCGTTAAGTAAAACTAGTTTACGATGAGACAAAGATAGTGCCACAATGCCTCATCCTGTAGGCTACCGGTAGGAAAGTCTTTATTTTGACTGTCTTGTAGAGAGGAAATTTTTGAAAGCTGATACTTGATGTTACCAAAATGATGCATATAAACAATTAGATCCCTCTTCTTGGGATCTGTTATCTTTAAAAATAACATCCTTTTCTAACAATTAGATATTTTATCTCTTTTTTATCTCATTCTTTATCTCACTTTTTATCTCACTTTTCATTTTACTTTACATTTCACTTTTCAGCTCACTTTACATTTTACATTATACTAGAGATTTATATGGATGTTGACTCTGTTTTTCTTAAACATTCATTGAAATGAAACAATAGCTTTCTTTCTACTTTGGTTGATCAATGATGATCTTGTCTCTTCATCAATTTCTTTCCTAATTTTTCTCCTTACCTCTTTCTTTACTTGAAGACATTTTGTTATTTATGATAGGATCAAGGTGTTCTCTTTGCAGCAGAACGTATTATCTGTCAATGCCTTAAAAATGAAATCGCTGATTCCATTGAGTTTTACCTCTTCCAGGATTGTAAATCTTTTTATGTTTCTCCGCCTTTAGCATCAAATTTTTCTTAACCTGTCCAATAACAATACTGTTCCTACAGCTGTGATTTCTATAGCAATTACAATTGATGCAGCAACAATTGTTGAAAGGAGACCTACACTTGCTACAGGAGCAGAATCAACATTACTAATAATTTTGACTCATCTGTGATATTTCTTACTAAGATTTTCAAAGAGTTCTCTCATCTTCAAAGGTTTCTTGAATCTCATTAATCTTTTCGAGACAATATTGTGCGCCAATACCATCTGTACTTTTCTCGTCAATAGGTGGTGCCGATGGTAGTGGTGGGTACAGAGAGTTCGTATCTGCAACGTTGTTATACACATTTAATTTTTGAGCAGGTTGTTCCTCATTATTATTTTATATAAGAAAAATTCTTTACATGTGTTATATCATATAACACATTGCATATTTTTTGTATTATTACATTCGTTACTACACTCCTTTCACAACGAACTTTTTAAAGGGTAGTATTATCCTTGAAACAGTTGCCAGGCACATTTTCCTTTTTTTCACTTTATTCTAAAGCATGTAATAAACATAACATAGTGGATTTTCTTTCTCAATCAAAACGTCAGTTTTTGAATTGTTTTGGATAATCATTATTATATCAGCACCACTCTCAAGAATAGTCTCATTCTGTAAAATATATAATTAATATTTTAGCTCCTGTTTCAACAATGTCACCACCATCCGTTTTGGCATTACAACACCAAATCCTAACAAAACTATTTTGGTTCCATTTTGTGGGATGGTAAGTTGTTCTTCAGTAAAAACTTCTCTCTAGGTACTCTATAACTACATTTGGTTCCCAATGTATTCTTAAGGGTTGGAAGGAAGGGCAAATATTTCTGGTTTTCTTCCGAATTTGTGAATTGGCATCACTTTTAAAACGTAATTTATTTTTTAGATTCCATATTCAATATCATTTACCGGAACAAAGTAGCTAGCTCACACCCTTGCTTGACCTTCTAGTTCCTTCCTTTTTCTACAAAGTCACTCAAAGGATTGGGATACTTTAAAGTTACTGTTGGGCGTCATGAGTAAACCTTACCATCAAACATCCTCCTTCTTTCTTGAGACAAATCCCATTACATACAGACTTAAGGCCAAAATTTGAGGTTGGTTCGAGATAAAGCCCTTTCTCATCTGTTTCTATCTCGCAAACCTATGCTCCCCTTTTAAAGTGTATACCATTACCAATGAGGCTTTTTACACCAGAACTTACGAGACCTGACAATGCTCCTACCCTAATGCTGGAAGAATTGACTTTGCTAATATAGGTAAAGTTCTAGCACCAAGACCTTCAAACATAGCAAGAAAAGTACCTTCAGCTTAAATGTTTTGTACTAGCTGTGTCTTACTCATTTTAATGTGTTACTCTCTTTCTACCTTCGCATCGTTTAGCAATCTTCTTCACTTGAGATTGAGTAAGCGTGAAAACATCCTCTCTATTAACTAAGTCGCTGTAACGAATACTCACAGGATCACCCGTTTGAAAAGCAGTTTTTAATTTCTGGTTTTGTCCCTGGGGTATGTTGACTTTTCATATTTGTGTAGCGCGTTACGTACCGACACATTTTTTATAGATAATCTTATTGAAAAATTCTCCCCTCTCAAATTAACTACAATACTATTCTGGTCAGTGAGTGGTGTGTGTCTTCAGTACGTATTGTGTCTAATGTCACTGAAAGATATAACGAGTTACGAGGTGTTTCAATTATTTTAAACCCTGGGAAAACATAGGGAAAGAAGGAATAATCATTGTTTTGTGAAGCTCCCTTCACATAACTCCAGCAAACACTGTCAGTATTCACAAGTAAGTTATTTATTCTACGAATATTAACTAAATTTTCAGACTCTTTGAAAGCTCCGAGAATAAATAACATTCTTAAATCAAAAAAGGCTTGAAATTGAATTTGGTTCTCTAAAATATACTTTGTAAATAGGACCTGTAGAATTTTGTTTTTCCAAGATGAGGACAGACATTAAGGTATTAGTATTAGTAGAAAGTGCAATGTAATATTCTTCACTAAGACTATTGTAAAATCCATTCTTCTTCATCTTTTGTTGAATAGAACTTTTGATGTCAGTAATATTATAACTTCCCGCTGTATATGAATTTCAAACCATACAGTACCAGCATCTGGGGAATACCTAAAGTAATTATTTGTTGAGTTAACATTTGGAAAAGAATACGTCTTTAGGTTAACAAGCGCCTTTTCATTTTTTTTTCTTATCAAGTTAGATAGAAGGATTAAAGCTCGCTATAAATCTTGCCTTGTTATCGCAAACTACAATCTAAAGTGATTTCTAAGCTCTGTGTTTTCAATTATTTTCTCAAGTAACGCTTCCATTTTTTATTATTTACTATATATTTTTTTTATCGAGTTAGATTGGTATGTTGAATGTGTCAAAACCACTCCTGTACTTAACCATTGTGCTTCTTACTTGTAAGATCAAGCCCCAAGCTCTTTTACACAACTTTCTTAATTTATCTTTACCATGTCTTCACTAAAATGGTCGTTGTAAATGTGATTGATGTTTTTATGGTCTTGTGGGAAGAGACAGATAAATTTACGTTAACATTTCTCTATTCTTGGTGAGGTAGCTTGAAGGAATTCTGTGAAAGGGACAAGCAATCTATATTACTATGTCTTTCATGAATATAATAAGACTCACATTTGGTCTGCTCTTCTAACTTCTTGTTTTCTGAAACTAAATCTCGAGGGTCAGGAACATCTTTGGCAGATTCATGAAAACTACACTCTTTGTCTGAGGAAGATCGTGTTCCACTATAATCTCTAATCTCTGTTCCCCACTCTTTAATAAGTGCTGTTGTTGATAAATCTTATCTTTTTACACTACCACGCAAGTCAAGTAAGCGTAAAATAACTTTCTTCGGTAGTTTTGCTCCTGTTTTGAGTATACGAAATTCTGGTTGGAAAAGAGTCCTTTCGAACACAATTGGTTTGTAATAGTCAAACCAACCTGGTCTGAGTAGGAGGTTAAGCAACAGAGTGGTGTTTCCACACCTTGATTTGCCTATAATGACTCGTCTTATACTTTTTGGTAAAAGCAGCTGATTGCAATGCCTCGATACTACTTCAGTGAACGACCGATCTTTCAATTCGATATTTTATACATATAAATATTTAATTAGAACCATGTATTGTGTCAAATCTAAGCAGGTCACTGGGAGAAATGACATACAAAATATTGTATCTAAAAATGGGAGAAGTATAAATAGAGGCAAATGCCTTGATTTGTCAAAAAAGCTGCGGGGGGTCCATTTTAAACAAAACAATAAATTAATTCCCTTTTTGAAACGAATAATATTGTTAAGCTTACCCTCAAAAAAAGACTAGATAAATCCATAACTGAGAACATCACTGGTGCTAAGCGGAGGTTTGTGATAGGGGCATCTTTTTTAAATCCACAAAACCAAAGAGTCGTCAAGGTGCCTAACACCTCAGTCAGCTTAGAAGCAAGCATTAACAGAAGAGTTCCATAAACCAGTAAATAGACAATTCAGAAAAAGAAGGGTTCGAGTAACTGGTATAGACGAGATAAGCGCTGCAGATTTGGGAGACATGCAAGCATTCCCAAATTTTTATCATGGTGTAAAAGAACTTTTGGTTGTGATTGATATATTTTCTAAATATGGATAACTGGTACCATTAAGAGACAAAACCGGGAAATCAGTTGCCACTGCATTGAAGAAGACATTCAAAGAAAGAAAATCAACCAAGTTATGGGTAGATAGGGGAAGAGTTTTACAATAAAGGTGTGTATGAACGATTTGATTTGAATTCTACGGAAATGAAGAAAATCAAAGGTGGTACAAAGAAGGAACAAAATGATGAAAGAAAAGATGTTTAAGTATTTTTCTGCTCAGTCTACTACAGTCTATCTTAATATTGTTAATGATTTGGTCAATCATCATAACAACACAAGACATGCGACTCTTAAAATGACACTTGTAGAAGCACGCAAGAGGATAAATGAAAACAGAATATGGAGGAACCTTTACCTACATCATTAAGAACGAAAGGAATATAATGCTAAGTTATCTGTTGGTGGTAAAGTAAGGTTTACAAAGAAAAAGAAACAATTTGAGAATGGATACACTCCCAGATGGATGGAAGAGGTATTATTATTATTATCATTAATGTAAATCTCAGACATGTTTGTCTGGAAAGTTCTTTTGTTCTTTTATCTTTGAGAGCGGGTAACAACAAATCACCAGG
>RDPX01000256.1:377788-392869 GCA_003991215.1 Morbakka virulenta
TCTCCCTTGGCCCAACAAATCCGAAAGTTACATAGTGTATGTACCAGCGTTGTCCCAATCGTCGTGGGAAGCTTAGGAGTGGTGACGAAGCGCTTGGAGCGCAGTTTGAAAGAGTTGGGCATCCCTGATGTCTTGGGTGGACTCCAAACATCTACCATCATTGGAACTACCAACATATTGAGGAAGGTGCTTAACCTCTAAAGCTACTGGTCGGTAGCCGGGGTTAAGTTTTCTCGTCCGGCAGGTGAATACCATCTCCCTGTGCGGGCTGTCATGCTGGACATGAAAATGGATTATGATGATGATGATGGCTGGTTGTGGATTTCTCTGTGCCTTCCGATCGAAATGTGACAGCTAAGGAAGAAGAAAAGATCACTAAGTCTTCTCCCTTGGCCCAACAAATCCGGAAGTTGCACAGCGTATCTACCAGCGTTGTCCCAATCGTTGTGGGAAGCTTAGGAGTGGTGACAAAGCGGTTGGAGCGCAGTTTGAAAGAGTTGGACATCCCTGATGTCTTGGGTATACTCCAAACATCTACCATCATTGGAACCACCAACATATTGAGGAAGGTGCTTAACACCTTCCTCAATATGTGATGAACATGAACTTTGTTATTATTATTATTTTTATTTCTATCTTTACAGAGGATGATACAATTCAGTTGTTTACAATAAAAATATAATAAACACTGCTGTCAACATGTGTCCTCTTTACCATTTCATCAGTACAGAACACCATTCTAGTCACCTACAAAATAATTTACTTCAATGGAGAGAAAATATCTTCTATAGGCCTTAATTACAGGGGACAAAACAGAACGCTTTCGGAATTGTAATTATGATTAAAAAGGGAAAAGCTAAATCATTAGTTAATTGGAAGTAATATCCTGATACATTTAATTCACGGGTTGACAATAAAGAATTTATGACAATATAAGAGTAGTTGTGTTTGGCATTGCAGTGTATACACACACGGCATTACTTAATGAAGGAAATCAGGTAGCACCAACTCCTTCCTCAGACTTTTTCCTCTTGTGTGAGCCTGTCTATTCTAATATCCCCATGACAACGTCTCAATGTGAACTTTGATTAACAGGTTGTTTGCGATAAATCAAGGATAAACTCTTGTCTCTTAACCACTTTGATGTTTTCCTCACGAGAACTTTTTCCCTTGCCTGTTTACATAATATAGGAACAAGACTGACACTTGACAACCTATTGACTTTTTTGTGAGGTATTTGACAGCTGAAAACAAAGAAATTGAAAAGAATTCCCCACATAACAGTTTGTCATAGTAACCGACGTTAGCACTTCTACTGTTTCAAAGCTTGGATGTGAAATGTAGCTTGACAGTTTTTGCAGCTCTTGGAAAGCTTTTGTTGCTCATGGGAAACACCCTCAACAAATCGGGTATTCCAAAGTAGGTGACGGGAAGAAAATGTCCATCTCATTCTCCTTGAACATGCATAAACGTGTCTGGTAAACAGGTGCGTGTTCAGTAAGAACTGTTCAAACAAGCGATCTACTTTTTCCCCGGTAAAGAATATTGTCATAAGAAATAATCATCTCACGAAGAGAGGGTCAAGAAGTTCCCCAATGAATGATGCCAAATAATTCTTTGTTCGTCAGTTTAAGAAGGCTTCTTGACAAAAATATGAGCCACTTCATTCCTTTTTTAGCAACACCAAGAAAAAAGAAATATATGAAGAATATTATCCGTGCGAAATATGCGTACCGACAGGATCGATCCCAGAGCATTGGTGCCACGTTGACAGGAAGCATTATTTGCAATGGTAATTCAAAAGTTGACGCCATTGTGCCAGGTTAGAAGATTGTGAAATATTATCAAATTCCTTTGTTCCTTCATCTCAATCATTTCATTTCTTAATCATTTGATCTTCCCGAATATCGTACAACACCTTTTCTTTACCATGCGATAGATGGAAATCATTTTATTCTCTTCAAACCTATTTTCTTTTTCGAATTTAAAGCGCATTTGGTATGTCGATTCACAGTTCTTGCTCTTTGAATAGTTTGTTACGTTAAGGTTAAGCAATTACAATTGCAAACCCAATGGGTGTCATTGAATCTTACGAAAAATATCTTAAGTTTCGCAAGAAAATTAATCGTAGTAACGGAAAGAACTATTGACATAATTGTTTAACTGTCCAAGCACTTCTTCACACTGTAAACGTGGCTTCCACTTCTTCAAAAGAAAAAAGAAAACTGAAATAACAATGTGGAAGATAAATAAAGAAAATGGATCTGGACAGAATCACGAGGTTGATTCTAACAACAGTCGTTCAATGGGTATGTAACAGATGGTATAAAGTTTGATGACTTGCTGATAATTTCGGTTTATCCAACAAAAACAGTCGTCATGGAGAATCCGGAACTTGCATGGAGCGATGAAGAAAGAGAAAATACTTTGGAGTAAAGAGTATAATAAAATTTAAACTAACCTCTCTGTCTTTCAAAAATTGATATTTGTTGTCATGGTTTAAAACACGTCATGTTAAACAATGAAGTTATTTTTACCTGCAAATATCTCATTTTAAGTCATGAGGGTATATTTTATCTGACAGTGGGATAGGTCAACTCGGGGTGCTCCAGGGAGGGCAATATTTACAAAAAAACTATGTCATACTAGGGTTGTAACTTTGTCTTATTACAGAGCATTATGAAAGGGGGCGGAGGGGGTTAACTCCCTAATCAATAAGTACTTTTTGAATGACTTCTTGTTTTTCCGTTTCACCTAGGGCAATACAATAGCCATGTTGAGCATGAAGAGTTTTACTTATGGATTTATTTATTGCTATGACACGGGAGATTTTCTGGGGAAAATGAAATTCAAAAGTTGACATTTTTTAAAAATACAAAAAGGACAGAAAGGGCACTGGGCCATACCTTACACTGCAACAAATATGTTTCAGTCTGCTTTTTCAGGTGACCGACCAAAGAATGAAAAAACTTCACACCATTGGTTTCAGATGCACTTGGCTGCATTTTATCATCAATAGTATTTGTTACATTTTTTGCAAGTTGATTCTGATGGTAGGGGATGACCCATTTCTTGGAAGAGGTTTTTCGTGTGCCCACTGTTCACCTTTTTAAGTGAAATGTCTCTTGAAAGAAAAGGAGTAATAATACAACTCGTAAAATCTTGGTCCTTAAAATCTTGATGTAGCCATCAGAAGCTATTGTATAGAAGCAGTACTGCTTTGCAGTTTCGCTATGTCTTTCCTCGTGATATTTTTTCTCCATTTTGACAGTTGTTTTACATATTAAACAGAAGAATTCATTTCTTGGAGAATATCGAGTTCTTTAGGAAATTGAGAAACATAGTGGAGTGCTTTGGGTATATTGGTCTTTTCTTTTGGCATTTTAAACAACAGAAAAAATAAAGAGAAAAAAGCTCTCAATCAGTAGAAATTCTGCACTGCAACAGATTTCAAATCGACCCCCCCCCCTTTCTTTATCTTTTTGTCACCAGTGACACTCATTGGAAGATTGGAGGGATAATTTTTGCAATGTCAGGTAAGAATCAAATTATTCGCCCATCACGTCAAAATTCACGAACTCATTTACCAACTGTAAGAAATACTGATAGCAAATTAGCAGATTTATAAGAAAGGCAAAAGCAGTTGTGATGGTTTTCACTTCTATTTTTGCCTTCATTGAGAAAAAAAAGACAGTAAAGGGATATTTCAGTTATATGACTTTACCCTGGACCTTAGGTCCGTCCGTCTTGTGGACTTCAGGCACGAAGGCAACGTCTTCGGTTGCTGTCTTACCCCAGGGCAGGAGTGCTCTCCGCCATGTTTGTTGAGCAGATTGGCTACTTCTTGTTGATTCTGTAGTGCCTTAAGGTTTTATGGGGTGAAGGTACTAACCATACTCCTTTCTTAACCTGGCTTTGGACAGGCTATGGCTGGGTTAGTTTCATCATCATCATCAGCTGCCGTCCTCAGGTCAGAGGGTTGGCGATCCCTGTCACAGCTCGTACAGTTTTTCTCCAGTCAATTCGGTTCTGTGCCAGTCTACTGCATTTGTTTACATCTCTTTCAGTCCATTCCTTGATGTTATCACTCCACCTAGTTCTTTGTCTTCCTTGGCCTCTTTTCCCTTCTACTTTCCCTTGAAGAATAACTTTGCTTAGGTTCTTCTTCCTTGTGATTTGTCCGAAGTATCTAAGCTTGCTCTGTTTTATATTGGTTAGAAGGCTCAAATTAGTTCCGAGTTCCTCCAGTACAGACTGATTGGTTCTTCTTTGTCTCCAGCTGATTCTGAGTATTCTGCGGTAACCATACATTTCAAAAGCCTCAATCTTTCTGGCTTCTTTTCTTCTTATCGTCCAGGTCTCCGATGCATACGTTGCTACTGGCCACACTAGTGTTTTCAACAACCTAAGCTTTGAATTTAATGANAGGTTCTTCTTCCTTGTGATTTGTCCGAAGTATCTAAGCTTGCTCTGTTTTATATTGGTTAGAAGGCTCAAATTAGTTCCGAGTTCCTCCAGTACAGACTGATTGGTTCTTCTTTGTCTCCAGCTGATTCTGAGTATTCTGCGGTAACCATACATTTCAAAAGCCTCAATCTTTCTGGCTTCTTTTCTTCTTATCGTCCAGGTCTCCGATGCATACGTTGCTACTGGCCACACTAGTGTTTTCAACAACCTAAGCTTTGAATTTAATGATATATTTCTACTTTTCCATATCTGAGAGATATTTTTTATAATTTGTCTTCCTTGTCCTAATCTGGCATTTAATTCTGACACAGTCTGCATTTTCTGTTATAGTTGATCCTAGATACTTGAAATGCGGAACTTGCTGTACTTCCTTTCCATCGCATAGTATGTTTAAGTTGTCATGAGCCCTACCGATCATCAATACTTTGGTCCTCTTGACGTTCATGAAAAGGCCATATTCTTTCGAAACTCTATTTACCAAGGAAAGTATTGATTGTAGTCCTTCTTCAGATCTAGCCATCAGGACAATGTCATCTGCGTACCGGAGGTTGTTCACATTCTTTCCATTAATTTTTATTCCGTACTGACTTACGTCTACTGTTTCTCTCATAATATACTCTGTGTTGAGGTTGAAACAAAGTGGTGACAGGAGACAACCCTGTCTCACTCCTTTCTCAACAGAACCATTCAGTAAGTTCTTTTTCAACTCGGACACAGGCCTACTGATCTCGGTACAAAGCTTTAATGACTGCTATAGTGGATATATTTGCATTCAACTTTTGTAAGACATTCCACATTTTAGAGTGATGGACGGAGCCGAACGCCTTACTGTAGTCTATGGATGCTAGATATAGTTTTACATTATTTTCCCTGGCCTTCTCAGTGATTACACGAAGATTGAAAATTTGGTCTCTAGTGCCGACTCCCGACCGTAAACCCAATTGGGTCTCACTTATTTCTGCTTGTGCTTGCGGCTTCATTCGTGATAGAAGAATGCAGAGTAGAATTTTGCTGCTGTGGTTTATTAAGGATATCGTTCTGTGTTCATCACATTGCTTTGCACCCGCTACTTTGCGGATTGGTAGGAAGACTGTTTTGCGTCCACTCTTGTGGCCACTTTTTCTCCGCTATGACTTTGTTACATAGTACTGTAAGGAAATCTATCACCGGTTCGCCACCTGCTTTCATAAGTTCTGCTTTTACACAGTCTATTTCAGGTGCTTTATTATTTGGCATTTTCCTTATGGCTGCTTGAACCTCACTCTTCAGTATCTTCAGTGGGACATCAGTGCATTCACTTACATAGTTTGCTGTATTATTGCTTTTGAAGAGTCTTTCTCCGTATTCTTTCCACCTTCTCAGTATATCGTCTAGCTGGTTGTTCTGCTTTCGATTATCTTTCTCCATAATATTTCTTTGTGATACTCTGAAAGAGCTTGTTAGTTGCTTTATAATCTTGTAAGTTTCTCCGGTATGATTTCTTACTAATCCTTCCTCCGCTTCTCTACATTTATTCTGAATCCAATATTCTTTATCCTTTCTAAGGTGTCTTTGTAATGAGCTCGATAACTTTCTGTACGCCTCTGAGAATTCTTCTGACTGCCGTTTCAATGGTTTCAACTCTCTTCTTCTTTTCATAAGATCAACTGCATGCAAACTTATCCATGGTTTTTTTATCCTCCTCTCTCTTTTGCCTAAGACTTGCAACGCTGACTCCTTTATAACTTTTTTACCAGCTTCCCACATCTCATCAGTATCTGGTATGCTTTCTTTATCAATTAGGTTTAGAGCTTCAAATTTATTCCGCACAGCCACTGCGTACTGTGTAGCTATATCTTCATTCTTTAGGTTTGCTATGTTCAGCAGTTTTGGGTTGTTCCTTCTCTGATCTTTGAGAATGCAAAGTTTGACATCTGCTGCCACTAAATTGTGGTCTGAACCTCAATCAAATCCTGGATATGCTCTTGAGTTGTAGATACATCGAAACCATCTCTTCCTCACCAAAATGTAGTCTATTTGGTTCCGCGAGTGTTGATCTGGCGGTGTCACCGGTTTGTGTTTGCTTGCCTCACATATCCCTAACACATCTGTTTTACTTGCTTGCATCTCATTTGTTACCTCAGCCAATGCACCTAACCTGTATAAAGTACGGATATTCCACGTCCCGATTCTGATTTTCTTCCTGGTATTGTGCTTGCTTGATCGTCTAGTTCTATCTTGGTTTTCTGGGTTGACCAGTGTTGCTTCACCCATGAGTCTACCACCTCTCAGAAGAGTTTGGGTGGTAGGCGTCATTATAGCTGGTGCCATAGGCTGGCTCTGCTCCACTGGATGTGTAGTTTCAGGGGCTCTAGCCCTGGTGCTGTAAGTTGTAGTCATCATGATAGAGAATATTGTACGCGCTGTCTCATGGATACACATTAGCCATTTAGTCAGTGGGGCTTAAATCATCTTCTGACCGCAGTGCCATACTATAAATGGTCAGTTGCACTCGACCGTTGTCTGCTAGGATCATCCATTCGACCGCATCTCATCCAAACCGTTGATCTACTAGAGACTCCTCCGGCTTGTCTAAAATCCGCCACCCTGCTGTCGATAACTTCACCGTGACCCTGGCATGGGAGGCTTAACAGGTACTACACCTTGCCCAAGGGTGGCCTGCAACTATGCATTGAGGGTAGAAGCGTTTAACTTCCTAAGGCCTCCTGACCAGCATACCCAGTTAGTTTACTTGTCGTTATTATACAACCCTACGGGCCAAAAACTTTATTTTTTGCGTTTCAGTGTTAATGGAGTTTGTGAGAGGTAAAAAAATTCCCCTAAGTATGACCGGAAAAAGGTCATATAGGTCAATTGTGACAGGGGAAAAGAAGCTTATCTATTGACTCCGAGAATAATCGAAATGGAAGATCATTTTTGTGTTGGAGGTGGTGCCATGATGGCTGGAAGGCTATCGCATGCGCAGTCGACAAGGCTGTGTTGACAAATCGAAGTACCACAACAGTTACGAATTTTGTCTCCGCACTGTAGTAAGGATAGAGAGGCATTGGTAATTGATTAAATAATAGAGTAAATAAACGAAGAGATGCATCAATAGTTTACTTATTAGTGGCAATTTTAGGGTGGTATTGAAAACGCTACTCACTCTTAATTGTTGTGTGGGGAATGCTCACTTAATAAGATAGGCCAGCCGAACCCCATTGTGCATTTCATTCACAATGGCATCTTTATGCAATTACAATACTGTTCAAAACCTGGAGGGTACTTTAAGTAAGAAACAGTTTTTAAACCAAAGAAGGAATTCAAATTAAGTTAAATTTTTATTTGATTTGTTTACGCATGTGCTGACTTGGATTCATACAAAGAGTGACAACATGTCTCAAAAGGAATTAAGCAATATCAGAGAAAAGGGATTGGAATCACGGCAACTGCAGGTAAATCCATAATTTGCAATATTACACCACTCACTGGTGAAAGCCGCGATTAAATTTTGTGAGTTTGAATGGGGCTCATTCACCAGTACAAGTGATGATTCAAATAGTTCGTCGTAATCGATATCTGTGGAAGATTGGCTTTTGGACGAGGGCAGCTTATTGTAGACATTAGGATTCTTCTTTGTGATATTATTTTTGACTTTATTATATTAGTAGGGTTTTGAATTAAATCCAAAAAATAGGTAGATTATGATTTCTTCTTCTTTGTACTTCTCGGCTTTTAAATTGAGGTTGATCACCATGTGCTGCATTGAAGACCATCGCAACCAACTTCTGCAGTTTTCCTCAGACCTCTGTCATTCTTTGTCTCATGAGATCAACTGGTGTTTCAGATTTCTGTACATTAGCACATTGAATTAGTTCATGAATTCTTTTGAGGTCTACATTGAGTGTTCCTTGGAGACTCCTCAACCAATGGATTCAAAATGGCACGGATTTTCCTAGAATAAATTTTAAATGCACAGTCATTGCCCAAGGTAACAACTAAAATACTACTCTATGGGATGTTATGTGATGGTGATACCGTCTGGTCTGCTGGGATAGCATGAAGTTTATGCCCTTGCCCTGGGTCTTTTAGAAGGCCCAAACACCCTTCTCAACTGACTGTATAACAATTGAATTTAAAAAGTGAACCCTCTTAATCATTGCACGTTGCAATATTATTTATTGCGGATATTGTGGTTGGTTCCCATACTATTTGCATTATATGTTTGTAATTGGCAGTTTTACCTCATTCTTTTGATTGTGACTTTATAGATGGATGAGACATTGAG
Organism: Morbakka virulenta; assembly: GCA_003991215.1. NCBI lineage: Eukaryota > Metazoa > Cnidaria > Cubozoa > Carybdeida > Carukiidae > Morbakka > Morbakka virulenta. The sequence goes on from RDPX01000256.1 coordinate 386,523, forward strand.
GCAGAATTTCTGGAGTATGTTATGGTCTTTTTTTGTGGTTTTTTTTGTTTTTGATTATATTAAGATGCCCAAGCATGAAAATGTTTGATGATATCACATGCACTTTTTGTTCCATTTTAAACCAACAAACTAAAATTCTGTTGTGATTTTAAAAAAATCACAGCTTTGCATTTTATTTGAATTGATGAGCATCCAATAATTCAAGCTGAAGGGTTTTGCATGACAAAGGAAGGGTTTAGTTTATACAAAAACTGGTGAGAGAGGGCTCCAAGTTGCATTCCAGGCCTTGGCAATGATGGGTAAACACTACCATTAACTTTACACACATTACTTTTACAACTGGAGAATATCTGACTTTATTGTAAAATTTTCAGTGTAAATGAGTTTGAATCTACTTGCAGCAAACTTTTTTGAAGCATGTATGAAATCATGAACTCAACCTTGTCCCATTTGCCACCAGCACACACAAAGTATTGGACTAATGAATGTCTGTAGAGGATAAAAGAACTTTTATAGCAGACATCAAGTTGTATTCCAGATAAAAACTTTAAGGTGATTCAAAAAGTTTACCTGATTTCATGTTCTTCTAAAAAGCTTGTAGAATAAGTAATCTCAGAATATGACAGAGTTAACTTATATTGCACATTGTAAACCAGCCAAAATTGTTATCAACTATCAGTCATATAAATGCATTATGATACAGATGACGTTCTTGTACTACCTAGAGTATAATAAAAGATTTACTCCAAAAATATGTTGCTAGTGTTTTTCTTCAAGGGTTAGCACATTACTCAGAGAGTGTTACCCCTTAAGTGGAAAATTGTTATCAACTATCAGTCATATAAATGCATCATCATAGAGATGACATTCTTGTACTGCCTAGAGTATAATAAAAGATTTACTCCAAAAATATGTTACTAGTGTTTTTCTTCAAGGGTTAGAACATTACTCAGAGAGTGTTACCCCTTAAGTGGATCCAGCAACTAAATCTGGAGAGTTGAAAATATTTGTGAGTAAGCCAAGTAGTCCCAAGGGCAAATATTTGTTCCAACCCATGAATCTGGTCATAATTGTTCAAGCGAGCAAAGTGAACGAGAACACTATACTACAGCAGTTGTTTTGGGAAAGAGTACTATAGTAAGGCAGTAGTAGTTGTATTGAGTAATATTGAGTAATAGGATGTGTAGTAATAATAGTATTAATAATAGAAAATGTTTGTGTGTAAGTGGAATTATCAGAGCCTTAAAGTTGTTCAAATTTTTAAATAGTGCCAGATATGAACAAATGTATTACACAATAATTATTAATGTCAATACATGATCAATATTTGAATTTTCTTATTTGGATCAATTAGTTTCATGTTGTCAGTATACATTATAAAGATTAATTGATAAGCATGCTCCTGAGAAATATAAAAGGATTATAACTAGGCCTAGACAGCTTGGAAGAGTAACAATCTTCCTAAGCCAATCAGACTTGATAGAGCTTGAGACTCATATACTGGTCTTCCAGGATTCAAGGAATAAATTGTATAAGACTTGGTAGTATCAATATTAAGATGGTCTGATGAATGAATATGCCATACTTATTAAAAACAAGACTTGAAAGGCACTGAGAAGTGTAGACCACTAGCAGATTACCAAGACCCTTGTTAATTGGCCAATAATTTTGCAGTTCTATGTGCATAATACTGAGACTTATAAAGAAAGGAATGATAAAAATTGTCAAAAAGAATCCATTAATATATTAACATGGTTGTCCAACACATGCTAGCATGTAAACCGGACGTTAAACCGGATATGATGATGATGATATGATGATGTTGAAGAGATAAAAGCAAGGACCTAAGTTTTACTTCATTTAAATTTTTATTACATACTGATGATGAAATGAAGAAAATAGTCAAGAAAGGCTGCAAAATGGATCATGTATCCACATGATTATGCTAGACATATCTAGAGTTATTACTTCCCATCATAACGTTCAGCATGCCCTTTAGCTTAGCATACTTCTCAATTGCTTGAAGTGTGCACTTGTTATACCACTACTTAAAGGGTTTGTATTAAACCTAATATGGCCAATTATTTACTTGTAAGTAAATGGTCATATTTGGTGAAATTTATTGAAAGTGCTGTTGCCACTCAGTTGAGAAGACACAGTGAGTACAATGGACACAATGAGTTCATGCTTTAATGCATAGGAAATGCAACAGTACATAGCAGCTTTACTTGATGTTCTCTGATATATTTGATATGGGTAACAAAAATGTTACAATGTTTGTGCTGCTTGACCTAACAGTTACATTTGAAAGTTCTTCACATAATCTCTTACACCATAGGATCATGAGTTTCAAATTTATGGGACTGAGGCAAAATAGTTCAATACCTCCTCAGATAGTGGAGAACAGTTGGTTTTTGTTTAAAATGCTTTTCGTGGACCAAAAAACCTGATCTGTGGGAATCCCAAGACACTTGCCTCAAGCCTGTATTCTTTTCCTTGTAAATAATTTATATATATGTAAAATTATAAAATATAATATCTATAATATATATAATATCTAATGTATATAATATATATGATTTGATTGGCAAGGATATTCTCAAGTCCATGGATATGCCGATGATAATCAGTTATTCATATCATTTAGACTTAACATGATATCTATGATTACAACAAACAGTGGTAATAAATTGGATGACTCTATCTAGAATATTGGCCCTTGGATGGTCACTTTTACGGATAATAACTGGGACTTATTTACATTTTTGATTTAATATTTGGGTTCTGCTTTAATGTTAATTGATCCATTTCCTGTTTAAATGTTGTCACCAGTGAGAAGCCTTTACTTTTTGCAATGGTGACCTACTCATTTGGATTAGTCTATATGTAATGAAGGTTGTTTTACCTTAGTACAAGGTTTTCTTGTGGACTGAGTGCCATGGCCCAAGTATTTTGACATTTTGTAGCACTAAAAAAGCTTAAGGAGCATGGATCCATTGGTACTGTACCTTTAAAATTTTCACTCAATGTTACCTAGAGAAATTTTTAAACTATGTGGAATACTTTGAAAAGTTCCTGACTTAAAAACCTGAAATGGAAATACTACAGAATATTTATATTTAGCCAACAAATTAGGTCTACGGTCATTATCTAATTGATATACTGAACCAGCAGACTAAAGAAATGCAGTTTATATGTAGCACATAACTTCCAAGTACATACCAACCGATACCTCTGAAAGGTGTAGACAAGCCATACACTGGCTTTAAAGTTGGATCAATTCACCGAAATTGAAAAAAGTATGAGTGAGTAGTTAGGGAAAGAAATTAGTAATTAGATAAGAAAAGAAGTGTTGTTTCATTTCATTTGTCTTAGAACTGTTATTTAAAACTGACATGAATGAAGCCCTTTATAATAATTCAACATTACTTTCCACTGTAGAGGAGAGTCAGACACTTGCAATTCATTATTGGAAGAAACATTGAGATAATCAAGCCAGTTGCTAGCAAAGGCAAAGGAAAAGTCTTGGGCTTCAGTTTATATTTTTCACTGCATTCTAATTCAAACTTGAATCATGGTAAGTTTTAGTAACTTACTGTTTTTCAACTTTTAGTATATTTTTCCTGTCATCCTAATGATAATTTTGAGCTCATTAAGCTTTCATGGTTGTAAACATTTTGCATTTGAAGTTGCATCTTTTTTAAAGATTGGCACCACACTCACAAGTTTCATTTGTGAAGCATCACAGATTTTTGTGAAAGCTAAGTTGACAAAAGCATGACCATCTTGTTATTATCTGAAGAGCTTGAGTTATAAATGTTTCTTAAAGTTATTGAATAGATCAATTAGTATTATGTAATTAACACTTTAAAAAATTTTCTGGAAGTCTGTTGGAAAAGTGTTTTTTTAGTTTTATGACCTTTTATAAATGAAGTATTTGTTAACTGGCATCTTTGCTTTGCAAAGGTTATCAAAAAGATTGTTTGAAGTTTAAACAATGCAGTTAAAATAAGAACTTTTTTGCATTATTTCTATTTGGAAACAGTTTAAATAGCCTGCAACCATCAGGATAATGCTTTTTGTATTTCACTTTTTATATAACATCACCACAACTATGGTATCAATAAGACAGGTGGTTGTTTACCTTATCTGGCCACCACTGTAAAGCATTTTTTTACTTTGGCTTCCATTCACAACCTAAATGATATATTCAGGAATAGAATCAACCTTTTGTCAGTTATGATGGACACATGACAGGAGCCTTTTGTTATTTTGAATATAGGAGTAATCTTAAGCATGACCTGAAGTTCACAGGTCATATAAACGCAGCTTGTGGTTGGTCTGGCAATGTTGGTCCTTAAGCCCTTTCAACACCAGCAACTTGGCTAACCCTACATAGCCAATGTTTTGGAGAGCTTTTTTGGACTAGCAATTACATACCAATATAACCTCTGCAATAGAGAACTGCTGCAACTGCATTGGTCTCTACAACAATAAGAAATGCTGTTCTATAGAAAACTACAATGTTATCTGATCATCATCCCTGACCAATGGAAGTTTCCACAATTTCAGCAGTAAGTTAGTTAGCTTAGTCAAGGCCTGCTATCAGGTTACTCCAAAACCTATACCAGATACCATACTGCAAGTCAAAAAAGAAGCCATAAATGTACATTAAACCAACATCTTTTTTTTCACAGCAAGGTTTGGTATTTTCTGATGATCATGAGAGAGACCCTTAAATTTCTGTAAGATGCAACAATCTTTTAGTGTAGAGGATGGCTTACTACAGCAGCAGTTGTTGTGTGCCATAAAGTTATATCCAACATTGCTGAAGGCAATTTCCACCATTTTACACTAATGTCTTTTGATGGGAGATGGACACTGTTGGCTGAGGGTTTGTAGTGTGTTTTGAAGGTGTATTAGTTGAAGACATTGCAAGTTCTTACCCATACGAGACAAGCAGTACAAGGACTGAGTTAAAAAAGTAATGTTAGGAGATGGCCATAATGCCCCCTTTGTTACCATTGACTTGATGTCAGTGCTCACTTAGATCTTATCAGGGGCTCTACCAGTGAGATTGCACAGGTTTGTTCTTAAGTAAAAAGAGTGGTGACCTACCCAGCAGTTGTTTTATGCATGCATCTCCTGAACTGTTTGTTTATAATGCTTAACTCCAGAGAGATATGTTATCAATATGAAAGGCTATTATTGACCAAAAGCTGTATGTTGAGGGTCAGTTCTTCACCATATTGAGGGTTTTCAGTTCCATTCCATTTGGTAAAGGATCTCAGTGTTGGATCAATAGTCAGTTTACAGAATGAAACCCTAGCAGGGTGACCATTGGCAGTTGTTGGAAGACATTTGGGATGGAAGGAGAGAAGATTAGATAAGAAAGGATTACATCTGTAAACCTGCATTATAAAGGGTGATTTTTAGAAAAACTGGATCTTAAAATTCTAAAGGATGCATTCCTACCATGAGATTTTTTTCCACCAGAATTGATTTGGTCTTTGGAGTCATGTTGTAAGTGTAAAAACTAGGGGATTTTTCTTGGGTTAAGGGCTTGGATAAAATATTGTTTCCAATTCCTTCTTTCCTCACATATTTCAAAACAATATTAGCCTGCTTGTTAGCCTGCAGAGAAATTTATTCTGGATATATTATAGTACACAAACTCTTTCTTAGAGTGTTTTTGTGGTGCTAAAAGATCCCAAGCCCTAACTTGTTTCCCATCCCTCTATTAATTTGACCATTTAAAGACTAACATCAACTGTTATTGTGTCCTTAGAATGTAGTCAGAATTACTTTTTCCCCATATTTCTTTTTTAAATGTAGCACCTCACCTAGAAGTCATACTTGGCCCAGTGTTGGGTGAAGAGAATAATGTTCAAATTTTGCTCTTTACTGCTCATGTGAACATTTGATTGTTTGGAATAGCTTCCCATACTTTATATATATATATACATATATTTTTCCCCTGATAGTTTAATGTAGTTTTTGTCATATTCTAGTGCTATACGAAAGTGAAGAGGTACACAATTCAGTGGTAAGTACAATGATATTTTTATTTAAGTTGAACTTAAACATATGTTTAGAAGTCCATTGGCAAAAAAAAGTGTATTACCTCCCAGTGTTTGTTTATTAGAGTTAAAATTGTATTTTTCATTCTACATTGAGGAGTGGTGGCTTTGTTAGTGCAACTACACAGTAACCAAGACTTTCTGGTACGATTCCCTGAGCAGGCAACTTTGGAAATTCACAAAAGAAAAAGCCATTGGAAGGGCATTTAACCAAGAACTGCCAAATCCAAGTCCGTGTGAAGGGCACTGTCTGATCCCCAGTTACTG
>RDPX01000256.1:394704-405014 GCA_003991215.1 Morbakka virulenta
TTCTCCTTGAAAAGTATAGAGAAGGACAACAACAGCTGGTCTGTGTTTTCATAGACCTTGAGAAAGCCTATGATAGGATACCTAGAGAGGAAGTATGGTACTGCATGCGAGCTGCAGGAGTGCCAGAGATCTACATCAAAGCTGTACAGGATATGTACTCCGACTGTGAGACTGAGGTTAGCTGCCAAATGGGAATGACAGCAGCTTTCAGAGTGGGAGTAGGATTGCATCAGGGTTCTACACTCAGCCCCTTCTTTTTTGCCATTATCATTGACAACCTCACAGTGGAAGTAAGGAAAGAAGTGCCTTGGTCAATGATATTTGCAGATGATGTCATGCTATGTTGTAGTACCAAGCAGGAAGCTGAATGTGAACTGGAGAAATGGAGGCACATGCTTGAAAGGAGAGGCTTAGGAGTCAGCAGAGCAAAGACTGAGTTTCTGGTCCTAAATGATAAGGAAGTACAGACTAAGATCACCATGGATGGGGAGGAAGTGAACAAGGTTGACGAATTCAAGTACCTGGGCTCTACTTTAGCAAGCAATGGAGACTGCAATCGAGAAGTGCAGAAGAGGGTGCAGATGGGGTGGAACAGTTGGCGCAAAGTAACAGGGGTGCTGTGCGACAAGTACATGTCTACAGAGGTCAAGGGAAAGGTACACAGGACAGTGGTATGACCTGGAATGATGTATGTAATTGAGACATTACCTCTCACTAAGAAGCAGGAAAACATTCTGGAAGTGAATGAAATGAAAATGTTGAGATTTTCTATTGGGAAAACTAGGAAGGATAGAGTGAGGAATGATCAAGTGCAAAACACGCTAGGAGTGGCAAAACTAGGAGAGAAGATCAGAGAAGCAAGACTTAGGTGGTTTGGACATGTTATGAGGAGGGATGAACAGTATGTGGGCAGGCAGGTGATGAGCATGGCTCCAGCTGGAAAGAGGAGATGAGGGAGACCAAAAAGGAAGTTCTTGGACTCGGCAAATGAGGACATGAAGGAGAAGGGACTGTCTGTGAGCGACATCCAGGACAGGCAGAGATGGAGGAGACTGGTCCTCTGTGGCGACCCCTAATGGGACAAGCCGAAAGAAGAAGAAGAAGAAGAAGATCATGGCTATAAAAATGGTCTGGACATGTACAATATTATCTCTTGTAATAGCTTAATTGGGAATAATCTCTGTGCATGTAGTTTTTGTCTTTCAGAATGGAATGTTTCCAGATGAGCTGAAATTTACCTTTGTTTTCCCCTCCTGTAAAGCTAGTTTTAGACTTAACCTAACTAATTACAGACTAGCATCAGTGTTACCTGTTTTCAGTAAAATGCTTGAAAAGCTTATGAATAATAGACTAATTAACTTTGTAGAAAAGAAGAGATTTATTTGAGCAACAATTTGAATTTTGAAAAAGCAAGTCAACATTATTAGCTTGACTAGATATACATTTCAAACATATTGAATCAATTGAAAAAGAAAAATATTATTGCAGCATTTTCTTAGACTTTGAAAAAGCTTTTGATACAGTAAATCATGACCTATTGCTATTGAAACTATACTATGAAAGTAGACCAACAGCTCTTAATTTAAATCATATCTTTTTAAAAAACCTTAGACTGTAAATGTTGGTGGATATTCATCTGATGTACTCTGTTAAATGTGGAGTACTACCAGGTAGTGTTTTAGGAGCCCTACTCTTTATTGTGAATAAGTGATATACATTTGGTCTCAAAAAAAGTGAGTTTTTTTTCTCTTTGCAGAAGACACAAACATAGGCTATGTTCCTAAAGACCTAGTTCAAAAAAGTAACTTTCAATGAGGAATTATTATACATTTCAGAGTAGGTGATTGCAAATAAAATGATATTAAATGTTTCCAAGACATTTTTATACTTTCATCCTTGAAAAAAGAAAAATGAAAGACTTGAGGAGAAGGAATGATCTGAATACTAAAGTGTGATTGTTGTTAAAAACCTTCTTGAAAATAGCATAACCACTACATAAATTACTAAAGAGATGATAAGAGGAGCCGTGGCTTAATGGTTAGTGCAAATGCACAGTAACCAAGAGTTCTGGGTTCGATTCCCCGAGCTGGCGAGGAGGATTTGGAACTTTACAAAGAAAAAAGCCATTGGTTGGCGTCAGGAAGGGCATCCGGCCAAGAAGTTCCTCAATGCCAAATCAAAGCCCCTCTGAAGGGCATTTCATCCAACACATGCTAGCGTGTAAAACGGACGTTAAACTGAATATGATGATGATGAAGATGATGATTAGGATGATGACAAACTTAGCCAAATTCAGCTGCATTATTTATTCCAAAATATCTTTAAAAGTTTATGTCTTTTGTCACTCCAAGTGTAGATCATGATTTAATAAATGTGAGCTGTGAAACATTAGCTAACTAGCAAATCAATGAGATTGAACCTGAGACAAGTTGTAAGAATTGTCTTTTTAGGAAAACTTTGACTGAGAGAAAAACAGGCTATAGCTGACAACTGTGCCATACCAACAAGGAGGACATTATACTTATAGCTTTATCACTGTAAAAGGTGTTGATCTTTGCAACAAGGAAGTTAATTCCTAAATGAACAATATTGATAAATGGTACTCATTTGTGAAAAAAATTCAAAAGCCATCTTGTGTCATCATATATGTGAATATATAAAAATAATTTTCTTTCCGTGGTAAATGAGAAAACTTATACTGACAATTATCTGTTTTTTCTAAATTTTTGATCAGTTCAGACAGCATATTTTTGTGTTTTGATCTTATTCTTTAGGGAAAAATTATAAACTAAACAAGAGTCACCAAAAGTATTTATTATTTGGTCCATCTTCATTATCAAGAGCATTTTGTAAATTTAATTATTTGTGTCTTTGGCTCAATAGGCCCTAGTGTTTTTTTATAAGTTCCCATAAATACTCGTAATGTTTTTTTCATTAGTTTTTAATTGTTAAAATTTGTTAGTCTTGTATTACTATTTTTTAGTTTTGAAAGCTAAAATAAACGATTTTGAATTTAAAATTTGAATTTGAATTTTTAAATAATTTGTTCTGTTTTAAGTTTTTTTATCTTCATCAATTTAGAATCCAAACTGGAGAGTCTTCTATCCAAATTTCTTTTGTGACAAAAAATGTTGCACAGCAACCTGTATCCTTTTTTATGGCAGTTTACTGGTTTTTAATACTGCAGTCATTTTAGTACTGAAAAATAGATTTCTTGATCAGATACCAAATGTTTTGTAGTAACACACAGGTAGAACTTAAGCGTAATTCCTCGCACCTAATCGTAACTCACATCAGGGACTTATTCTGCTACTCATTTTGGGCTACAATCACTAATTGCAGTTTAAAAGGGCTATGTAATCTTAAAACTTCTTGACTTTATGGACTCAGTGGAAGCCATAGATATAAGAGCTTTATCATGCCTTTACTCCTAAGCTTTTTACTGAACTATGTTTTGAGAAATATTTCTCCCATCAGGGTGCCTGACATCAACAGTATACGTTACGTTATTACAGAAATATGGCACCCAGCACTTAAAAGAAGAAATGGAACAGACACGTGACAGGTTTGGTGTCACTCTTAAGAACAATTAGATCCCTGTCCCCATGAAGCTCCACACTATAGATGTATGAAAGAGTTGTTCCAAATCACTTCAGCAACCCAAGGGAAAATGAAAAAAGGACAATGTAAGTTAATCAAGTTATGGTTGACTAAGTATAAATGACTGTTTTACAAACTCTTTCGCATAAAAAAGCTGATATGATTAGTTCACGTTTTCTGATTCGCATCTCTAAGAGACATGGAAATGTTAGTAGCTTGAATTAGTATCCATAGAAGAGCTTCTGCACAGACATTTGTTTTGTCAAAAGTTCAATAACCACAGTACATTTTCTGGATTTTGGAGTGAAATGAAACTATTCTGATTTTCTGATGAGGTTGAAAGCTTAAAGTTATTTATTGTGGAAGGGAAGCATAGCCAGTACCGGCTGTTACAATGGAAAATTTTAGAAACCATACGTACATTTTTTGAAACCTTTATGCTTATTTATAGCTAGATTTTTAAGGTTTGATTAACAAAATTAAGAGTTCTTCTTATCTCAACATAGACTACTTTTTTTAAAGGTATACTCTATTATATTATACTCGTACATTTGGCATGTTAAGTGTCAGGTTATCAATAATCAGACTTTGAATGCATTATTTTTCTGTGGACTACACTTTTGCACGATTGTTTTCATTGACCCAAGCCGTGGGTAATTTAGTAAACAGACTAGTATTGAGTTAAATTACCGTTACTGTCATTGTATAGAAGTACAATATTTAACATGGTCAACAAATGAAGCATATTTTGTTATACCTTTAACAACACAAAGCATGTATACTATGCCTATGGTCTGTCCAGAACGGAAAAACAAAATTAATAATTAAGTGGGATGTGGACTTATCGGGGTTACGTTATATTGGTGATCAGGTAGGTTGTCAAGCGCAGTTTTCTGTATGTATGCTTTTATGTTGTAATCCACCTTAATCCACCTGCTTTTGTACGACATAACATGAAATGAAATACCTCCTATCCCCCAAATGTTTACATTCTATTCCTACGTTGTTTCATAGATATTTTCTTTGAGTGTTTTCTCTTTGGTTTCTTTTTTATTTTAAGGTTGATGTGGTTGCGTTAGTTTTGCTACTTCCTTTTTATACAGTGTAATATATTGATCTACTTTTGCTTACTCAGTAAATCCAGCTAAATATATTTTCTATATTTTTTCTATGTTAAGACCATATGTATATATNTGCAGTTTAAAAGGGCTATGTAATCTTAAAACTTCTTGACTTTATGGACTCAGTGGAAGCCATAGATATAAGAGCTTTATCATGCCTTTACTCCTAAGCTTTTTACTGAACTATGTTTTGAGAAATATTTCTCCCATCAGGGTGCCTGACATCAACAGTATACGTTACGTCTGCTACTCATTTTGGGCTACAATCACTAATTGCAGTTTAAAAGGGCTATGTAATCTTAAAACTTCTTGACTTTATGGACTCAGTGGAAGCCATAGATATAAGAGCTTTATCATGCCTTTACTCCTAAGCTTTTTACTGAACTATGTTTTGAGAAATATTTCTCCCATCAGGGTGCCTGACATCAACAGTATACGTTACACTATTACAGAAATATGGCACCCAGCACTTAAAAGAAGAAATGGAACAGACACGTGACAGGTTTGGTGTCACTCTTAAGAACAATTAGATCCCTGTCCCCATGAAGCTCCACACTATAGATGTATGAAAGAGTTGTTCCAAATCACTTCAGCAACCCAAGGGAAAATGAAAAAAGGACAATGTAAGTTAATCAAGTTATGGTTGACTAAGTATAAATGACTGTTTTACAAACTCTTTCGCATAAAAAAGCTGATATGATTAGTTCACGTTTTCTGATTCGCATCTCTAAGAGACATGGAAATGTTAGTAGCTTGAATTAGTATCCATAGAAGAGCTTCTGCACAGACATTTGTTTTGTCAAAAGTTCAATAACCACAGTACATTTTCTGGATTTTGGAGTGAAATGAAACTATTCTGATTTTCTGATGAGGTTGAAAGCTTAAAGTTATTTATTGTGGAAGGGAAGCATAGCCAGTACCGGCTGTTACAATGGAAAATTTTAGAAACCATACGTACATTTTTTGAAACCTTTATGCTTATTTATAGCTAGATTTTTAAGGTTTGATTAACAAAATTAAGAGTTCTTCTTATCTCAACATAGACTACTTTTTTTAAAGGTATACTCTATTATATTATACTCGTACATTTGGCATGTTAAGTGTCAGGTTATCAATAATCAGACTTTGAATGCATTATTTTTCTGTGGACTACACTTTTGCACGATTGTTTTCATTGACCCAAGCCGTGGGTAATTTAGTAAACAGACTAGTATTGAGTTAAATTACCGTTACTGTCATTGTATAGAAGTACAATATTTAACATGGTCAACAAATGAAGCATATTTTGTTATACCTTTAACAACACAAAGCATGTATACTATGCCTATGGTCTGTCCAGAACGGAAAAACAAAATTAATAATTAAGTGGGATGTGGACTTATCGGGGTTACGTTATATTGGTGATCAGGTAGGTTGTCAAGCGCAGTTTTCTGTATGTATGCTTTTATGTTGTAATCCACCTTAATCCACCTGCTTTTGTACGACATAACATGAAATGAAATACCTCCTATCCCCCAAATGTTTACATTCTATTCCTACGTTGTTTCATAGATATTTTCTTTGAGTGTTTTCTCTTTGGTTTCTTTTTTATTTTAAGGTTGATGTGGTTGCGTTAGTTTTGCTACTTCCTTTTTATACAGTGTAATATATTGATCTACTTTTGCTTACTCAGTAAATCCAGCTAAATATATTTTCTATATTTTTTCTATGTTAAGACCATATGTATATATTTGTATTTAACTTGGTAGTCTTGTGCACACAGTATCCACATTGATACACTGTTTTAATGCGGTTTTTTTTTAGTTTCTTAAAGTAGTTATTTTTTGTTCCTCAGTGCATTATTAAATTTCTTACGTGTAATATGTCTTATGACGTCATATATTTTCCGCTGATGTCCCAGGTCATCGATTAATGTTACTGCAGTTGGTTTGTTCTTGAATATTAAAACTCTCTCTCGCTTGCCGGCTTTGTTTTCATCCTTTTGGCTCGTAACCTCCCTTCAATAAGACAATATCTTGAAGCAAGGATAAAATTTAAAGTATCATGGCTGATATTTTACGAACCCCGACGACAAAGCGCAAGGTGTCATTCATGTGTTATTCCTGTGCACCAACTCAATCAACCACAACACGTTACTAAAGTCGCCGTGATTTTAAAAATCTGCAGCCATATTATTCGAGACTCTTTGTTTGTATGGTTTTGAAGGGTGGACACATGCAAATACTGGAAATGCAGCATAATCTCTCCAAGATACCAAAAGAACCCCCAACATTTGAATAATTTTGGAGAGATTATACAACATTTATATCAAGATATGCCAATGCTTGGTTGGACGAACAAAAAAAATGATAGTTTTTCTTTAATAAAACTCAATAAAATTGAAGATAAACCGGAACATTAAGATACTGATATTAGCTGCGTTCGTTTTGTAGTTCTACGCTACCCAAAGGCATCCCAAAATTGCTTGCGTATCAGTCGTGGTCACGAATAGGTAGGATTATGCGAAAAATGTACTTAACCTAATAAACATTCTATGAGGGTACTGTGTAACGATAGAGGTCAACAGTGAATAAATGACAAGATACATTTATACTATTTCTGACACATTGAAATATACAAATTTTTTAAAACCAAATCTATGTTTACGTATTTAAAAGCTACACAGTATGCTTTTACATGATGCATAAGATTTTCCAAAGGCCTGCTTTATTTTTAGGCCTGTGTCAACGAAACTAGATAGAAATACGTTACAAACTGTCTGTTGAATAAAATACTTCTTGGAAGAAGCAGTATCTGTTCAAAGTGTTTTCGATTTATGGGTTGAGCTTATTCAGTACAAGTGATTTAGGTTCAGATAACCTTTCGTAGCCCCAAGTAGTGTTTCATATACTTATCTCAACCAGGATAAGCCCTCTTTCCATGAGAAAGCAAATAGAGCGTTCCTGAATCCGATCTTTCAACTGTAATCAAAATAATATGCGTAGCGTGATCAATTCATCGTCAAAGCATGTCTTTGTCTGACTCAAACTTACGCCTGACTGCTTATTAAGTTAAGTGCTGGTATGATTGCTAGAACAATTATTTAGGCCGTAGATCCTCAAGACAGATTCTTAGAATAATATATCATTTGCTTGGTTTTTATGTACTGTTAAATCGAATTCAGCCAAAATGGCAGTGCAAAAGCACTTGCTGAATTGTTAATTGCTGTTACTTTACAGGATAGTTGCTACTGTTAAATCATGAATGCGTTAAATATTTCTTGGTTAAAGAGTTAAACAGTATTGGGTGTAGTTAATATACCTCCACAAATAGGTACCATAGACTATTCTTCCAGTTTGAATAATAAATAGCCATGGTTGTCACAACCATAAATTGGTGGTATATTTTCGATTCATCTTTTGCTTTTCATATGAATGAAATACCGTTTGATCTGATCTTTTAACTCTCGTATTAAGCGATAAATTATTATTGGCGTGGATGGAATGTAACAATATGCCGAGGTGGGATTTTTAAACGTACATAAAAATTTGAAAAAATATCATGGGAGGAGACTTTGTAATGTGTACAAACAGCGTGCACCGTTTTGAAGCCCTTTATTTCGTGAGCATTGCATCGAATACGAAGAGCTGAGGTACAACTTGGTGAAGGTTTGAGCATGGGTGGAAAAATTGTTATGTAATACATTATTTTCAATCACCTTTTCAGTTACTTTTAACTTTTTGAATTGATAAACATCGTACAGAATTAACTAATATTTATTTGCACTAGTTCCCTTAAATTTCAGGATACTTGGGAGCCTTTTTATTTCATTGAGATGCTTTCAATTATGAACTCATATCTTCCAGCAGCCATGTTTTTGTTCCATGCAGTTCTTCCTATTTGGTCCACTTTAACCTGATTGCGGAATAAACAATTCACTTTGGACACGGACGCAGTTACTTTCGGTAGAAATAGGGTATAGTCATTTCGTTGGAGACAAAACTAAAACTACCAGTGTAGCTAACAAAAATACTTTCAAATATTGAAAAGGTCATAATTTTTTAGCTGAATAAAAGGGAATTTTTCGCCCAACAACATAAAATATGGAATAGGCATATGTGTACACATTGGCCTATCAGAGACAAAAAATTCGTGTTCTGCTATTAAGATGCTGATGTTGTTGTTGTTGTGTGAGCTGCTGGAGGCAGATTGGAAGACCACCTCGGTGAGCTCGATCCGGTCTCATGAAACGGGAAACAGACCTTCCCTCACCGTCAAAACAAGTGAATATCTATAGCCCACAGCAACGGCCCCCATTATATAGCTGTGACCAAGTGAGTAGTCTGCATCGGGAATATCTCTCGCAACTACTGGGGCGTCGAAGACACACATTTCTTTGTTGGTTTTTCATTGATAAGATAGAGCCAACAGTTGTTATCCTACCACACGAGTTTTTCCCAGGATTTCTCCTGGGTGCCACCTATACACACCAGCAAGGACGACACTGAAAAACAACAGCAACCCACCAGCAAGGCAGATCGGTTTGGAAAGAAACCAGAAACAAAAAACTTTCACTTACCACCAGGGGCGGCACAAGTTAAAAAAAATTCTCTAAATCGACGAGGAACCAGATTCAAAATCACAGGAACAACGAGATCGATTTCTTCCATGGTACGGAAGAAACAGCTTGAAATAAAGGCTATTCGTTACCAACCAGTCAGGATAACCTAGCTAATCAGCATCCAGGCGTCACCACGTGGAGGTTGCCTTCTTGGACGCCCAAGATGCTGACGTATGGGTCTTGAGCTTAAGTTCGTGCTTCAGATGTAAATGTTCGTTTTTTCCTCTTCCTGGCATCAAAAATTTGCGGTGTTTATTTTGGTATAGCTTTGAACAAAGTCATCTAATAAAAGTTAGGCATAAATAATATAATATAAAATACAGATTGTTTGTAAATCTTGCTGCAGCATTTATCTCGTATAAGACTTGTTCTTGCCAAATTGTTCCTTATCGGTTCAATGCCATGGTCATAAATTTTTAAAGGTGCCAACTTAAAAGAGAAGTCAAAAAAATACAGTGTTTTATGTTTACGGTAATTGAGATTACAGATCAAATACAAGCTTTATCATGTAGAAGCACCCACCAACTGGTTTGAACACCACCCGCTGCCAGTAGTTAGTGGTCCATATGTTTCCATCTTAGGGGACTTTTTAGTTAATACTGATAGAACCATTCAAGCTAACCGCCCAGATATCATTATTAAAGAACATCTAGCGAAAACATGTACACTGGTCGATATGAGCGTTCCGAGTGAGAAAAATATCTCCGTCAAAGAGTTTGATAAGTCTAGCAAGTATAAGGATCTTGAGATCGAGATTGCTAAAATGTGGTATCTTAGAACAACTACGGTTCCAGCAATAGTTGATGCTTTAGAAATTGTTAAAAAGGGAACAGATAAACTCGTGTGAACTCGTGTAAGCTATGGCTGCCCGAAATTCCGGGCAGCCTTAGCTCACACGAAATAAAAAGGTTGTCCTTACCAGCACCGCCAATATACTTCGTAAAACTTTGTCTACAGAAAGAACCAATTTTTTACAGGATTCTATTTTT
>RDPX01000256.1:421058-437498 GCA_003991215.1 Morbakka virulenta
TTGGGCCAATCTGCCTTGCGGAAGTTCCATCTTGGAGCTGGGCGCGAATGTGTTTGGGTATCAATTGGTATGTGGGTGTTGATGATTGATGGTCGGTGTTGAGAGCTGGGGAAATGTACTAGGACAGTTCTACGGGGTGCAGGAAGTGGTCCATTACACCAGCAGAGATCAGGGTTAGTTTCGGTTTTCCATCTCCCGGACCTAAAGGTTTTCGGTTGTTTCGGGTCATATACCAGAAGATGATTAGTACGACTTGCCCATTCAACAAGAGTGATTCCATTCTTGGCATTCCTACTGTATCCTCATTCAGTGTGGTGGCTATTGAAATCACCAGCAAAAAGAGTAGGCTTAACAAGGTCTGGCATCGTCTGTGCACCAAGTTCAGCTGGGGGAGGTTTGTACACATTAACAACAGTAGTACCAGCTACGCGGATGGCAATCAATTCAGTGTCTTGTTGTGGTGCACTCTTCATTAGTTTTCGAAACGGTACAGTGCGCTTAACAAAGGATGCAGTGCCATGCACTTTGCTCGCTATGTGGTCAGCCAGGACATAGCCTGTAATTTCAGTAGTCTCCGGGTATCACAGTGTGTCTCCTGGAGGAGTGTCACATCGGGTTTATGGGTGAGAGTCAGTTGCTCAATCAGTATTTTTGAAGGCTGTCAGGCCCTCGATATTCAATTGTAGTACGCTGAGATTCATAATGGAGATTCGTTTGGATATCAATAGTAGATTGTCTAATGACACAGTTAGTTCACTGACTTGGCTTGAAGTAGATTCAAGTAGACAGCTTAACAGGGAACACCACGAGAAGGATGTGTCATGTCCCCCAGATGAGTTCATGATAAGCACTTAGGCTCCATTCAAGGAGCTAAACCACATAACCATAAGATCACAAGAAATACTCAATAAAACAACAACACTGTTTAATGATATAATTAATAATGCAGACAAAAGGCACATTTCCAAAGTTAACAGTTAACACTACAACCCAAATTTTACGCCTGACTTAAACAAACGCACGAAAACGTAACAACTTACTAAGGCACCCCCCTTTTCCCTCACATATCGAACAGTATACATTAGTTAAACACTGAAATAAACACCAAACTAACACAGAAACAGACAGAATACTGGTTAGTTTTTCAAGAATCACTAAACTACATGACTAATAATCCAAGTTATAGAAAATTATCAACAGCTTCATCAACTCCAATAGCGGAAACACACCAAGTCGCACCTCAATCACGAGATCAGACAAAATACCTTTACGTAAACAAGAAGCCAACATCCGAATAGACTACTGCTCAAAAATCAGTCACCTCCCCAAGCACAAAGAAGAGAGCTTCATCTGCAGACGCCCACAACAATTCACACTAGACCTCGCAGTAATACGTACTAGAAGAGAAGGCACTGGTCGAGTCATCAAACAACTTAAAACCTCCTCACCAATTAGGATCGATAACATCTCAGATATTCACTTAAAGCATCTTGGCCCCCATAACATACAAACATTCACTAACGTAGCCAATTGTTCATATGCACAATGCATAATACCACACATTTTTTGAAAATAGGTGAAATCACAGCACATCTTAAGGCAAACGAAACACTAACACAAGCTGTCGCTTACATACCTACAACATTACTCTGCACACCATCCAAAGTAGTGGAATGCCCTATCTTACTCAAAACCACACCGCACTTACCACTGCCCTTCGCACAACACAGCTACAGACCTTACCACTCTACCACTACATTAAGAACCTATTTCACAAAGAAAATACAGGATGGCATCAATTTAAGACGCCCCCCACAACGTACACTCCTGATCGCAATAGACATAAGTCAAGCTTTCGATGCCATCTCCAGACTACTTGACATGCATAGAACCTACAGCACCACCCTAGATAACAACAGCAAACGCTGGCTAGCGGACTACTTGACAGAAAGACAAGCTTCCACTCACTACAATGGCGAGTCATCCAAAATCTGAAACTTTCCCAAAAGTCTCCATGAAGCCTCCGTTCTAAATACAATACTTGTCAATTTATACGTTTATACAATCATATCAATATATGTAGACAGAAATACATGCTCCACACAAGTTTATATCACACAATTTGAAAACTGACTCACACATAATGTAGCACCTTGTAAATCCACAAGCATATTTCTCACGTCACATCAAAGAACATCAGTACAGACCCGGAGCAACACTGTATGACACGACAATTTTACATTCTCATGAAATAAAACCCCTTGGAGTTACTCACAACACGACCATGTCATTTAAACCCCATATCAGCAACATAATCACAAAATGCAGACCCAGTCTAAATATACTAAGCTTACTAACAAGTACAACATTTGGACGACCCAAGAAAACACTCCCCATAGTAAACAAACAATATATCTGCTCCATAATTTGCCCACAACAAACCACAAACCATGCAAAATACAGCACTCAGATTTTTCTTGGGTAACACACAGGCTACACCCATAGAACACTTGCAAGCCGAAACCAAAATTCTTACAGTACGACAACACTTAGGCATGATAGGCACACAATTCTTGGCACCAGCCACAAAGCAAACAGCCCATGCTAGTTCTACTTGATCAACCTCCAACAAACATACAAATAGCAAAAGCACTTCACAGACACTGCACCAGGATCTTGAATTCCATACTACCACCTTCAAACACCACACAATACAAGAAATGCATCGACACTCACCCCACGAGACAAGCACTCATCCACTTTCTCAACAACCGAAAACGAGATACCTCTTCCTCTTCACTATCAACTACACAGATAGTCATCTCTCAAGGTCGGAGTACATCTGTCACGACGCTATGGCCATCACCCATCACCCATCACAAAATGCCTACAAACACCGCATAGACAACACCGACACAGACGTAGGCCCACCCAGCCAAGTTAGTCACCACACAGTCGCGAATAGCATAGAAGATTGCGCTTATTTCTCTGCCCACAGATAACACCATAAAATTAATGGCACCCTACAGTTATGATCAGATCCAGTGAGCATGGTGCCATTTTTGCGTGGTGCAGGTTTCCTAGGATAACAGAGTGATTCAATTTGTCACCACTTTCGAGGCTGTATCCAGCCTTCACTTTCCTCAAAATATGACTTAGAGGAATCAAACATACTACAAATAACAGTGGTGACAAACTTTTTCCTTGGAATATCCCTCTCCTGATTTTAACGTTTCCCAAAAACTTTCCATTTGCAAATAGATTTACATTCCATTTACTCATTGATTTTTCAATAAAACTAATTATATTATCTGCTATATTTGCCTACTCAAGGCTTTCTGTTATCCACGAATGTGGAATCATATCATAGGTCTTCCTGTAATCGATCCAACCCATGCCCAAATTAGTATGTCTTCGCTTACAGTCTTTCATGATCGTCTTATCAATGATTAACTGATCTTTTGTTCCCCTTCTTTTTTTGCGGCAGCCCTTTGTTCAGGCGGGAGTTTCCCTTCACGTTCAAGGAACTAATACATGTTGTTTGATATTATACCTGTCATAAGTTTCCACATCAATGGGAGACAAGATATAGGCCAGTAGTTATCTACGGCAGTTCCATTTTTGGTGTCTTTTGACACAGTACCGTTTTTCCTATTGTCATCCTCCTTGGGATTTCACCTTGGGCAGCAATAAGGTCACTCATCTGAGTTGCTATTCTATCATGAAGCGGTTTAAACTGTTTCAGCCAATAGCCTTGGACTCCGTCAGGTCCTGGACTTTTCCAATTTGGGATCTTTTTTGTTTGCATAGTTACCATTTCTTCTGTTATTATTAATACATTCTGTTTTTTATTCTACTCTGCTTCATTCTCTAGTTTTTCCAACCATTCAGCATCTTCATTATGTCTGACATTCTTGCCCCATATGTGACTCCAAAACTGTTTACTTTCTACCGCGTCAGGCTTTTCATTACTCCTGTTAACACCGTTCAGTTGTTGGAAACTCTTTTTTGATCAGTCTGGAATGTTCTCTTTATCTTGAATTGCTCAGTTGTTTGTTGGAAACGTTTAACTTTCTTAATCTTGGCTTGAAGCCAAGAGTATTATTATTATTATTTCATATTATTTATTCGGCTTTTTTTGCAATCCCGTACCGGGTCTCATCCAGAGTCCCGAGGTATTGGGTAAGTTATTAAAAAGATATTATGCAAGTAAGGTACAAAGTTTTTTTATTGATGGCGCCTTACTTGATATTTAAGCTCTTCCATTAGGTACGATCTTTTGAAATTCTGTAAGGGAATAGGTTCTAGGCAGCTTTTNGGAAACGTTTAACTTTCTTAATCTTGGCTTGAAGCCAAGAGTATTATTATTATTATTTCATATTATTTATTCGGCTTTTTTTGCAATCCCGTACCGGGTCTCATCCAGAGTCCCGAGGTATTGGGTAAGTTATTAAAAAGATATTATGCAAGTAAGGTACAAAGTTTTTTTATTGATGGCGCCTTACTTGATATTTAAGCTCTTCCATTAGGTACGATCTTTTGAAATTCTGTAAGGGAATAGGTTCTAGGCAGCTTTTCAATTTGATTTTAAATATTCTTATTTACAACACCAAAAACTTCTACTACAATTGGTACAACTGTAGTTTTCATTTTTCACTTCATTTCCACTTTTATTTGTAAATCCATGAATTTCAGAAATTTCTGGAATTGCATGGTCAATACCTTTTTATCGCTCCGTATCGTCATGTCTATTAATAGATATGTTTTCTTTTCACCATCTTTTATGATGGTATCCGGACGATTTGGCTTTGATGGTCCTGTCAGTATGGATACAAAAATAACATGGGATTACCACCGGTTTGTTATCTATGAAGGCGTCAGGTTTGTCTTCATACCATTTAATCGCAAATTGAAACGTTAACAGACCATCCGGTGGGGATACTGTCCAACTCGATCATGCCTAAGGTTTTATTCAGTTGGTGTTGGCATGGAGCATCCAGCTACTGTAAGACTCGCTTTTGAACAGTCACAAAAGCGACGGTTTGGGTCCGCACCGTTGTAAAAGATATCGGCTTGGAAGTTCCATATGAAAAGACATTGGTCTTGAGGGGCTAATATCAAGCCCTCGGTTTCAATTTTAGTAAGGCCTTGCAGGCATTTGTTATAGAAGAATGTGCTTCATAGAATTACTGATATACAGTTGCAAGAAAGCGCCTTTATTTGCCCCCTGGGCACTTGCCAATGCCCCCGTAACAAGTTAACTTTGTTTATAACTGCACATCTTAAAAGATACGCAGTAGAGGAGGAAATGTGTTTACTTTGTAGAGCCCCGAGGTGATGTCTTTTGCTTTCTAATTAAAGCAAAGTCGAACTAGACATTTTCTCAATATCTCTGATTTCTAGTTTACCAAAAAGGAATCATTGCTTTCAAGAATTGCCATGTTAAAAGAGGAGCTGACTATTCAAAGAGAGAGTCTCGCATCAGGTAATACCCTTCATTATGCTTTTGAAAATGAAGGTCTGAGTCACTGCATATTTAGAAGTTATATTGCGCAAGAAAGGTTAAAAAAAATTTGCTGTTTGCGGCTGACGTATTAAAGTGATCGCAAGACTACATTTAATTTATACCATACTTCATTGTATTAAGACTTTAATTTAGAAGTAATCAGGTTAACTATTGGCCGTTTAATTATAGAGATAAAAAATTAATAAATGTTCTTAATGGCAATACTTAATGTTAATTTTCCATTAAAATTTGTAGATAATCAGCTGCATGTGCTTAAGAAGCATTTTGACCATTAGTTCTGCTTTAGTTGTTTAAAATTTAAGCCTGAGCCTATTCTCTTTTTTCCCTTTACAATTCGTCTCGCCGAAGTTTATAATGTTTCTGACGCATTAATCCTTCCATACTCGACTTGATCAGTAGATAGAGGAGGTGGCTATTGCCCAAGACCCCTGTTGTATGTGACAGCTTTAGTACATGGAGTGGGCCATGGCCTTCTAAAGAGATGGCCGCATATGCCACATTTTGAAGGTCAAAATAAGGAGGCCTACAGTAGCATTTGACAAATGTTTCCATTAGTTATGAAGGTTTAATTAAAGAAGTTTTTGAAAAGAAAAGTGTTGTTTTTGATACAGAAGACACGCAAAGTTCAATGCCCTTGTGGATGCCAAATATAACTTGATTTCCAAAAATATTACTGGAATCAACAAAATGATTTATTAAGATTAACAGGACTCAATTAATTCAATATTAAGTTGTTTTAAATGAAAAAGTTTTTATTGAAAACTCTGTTCATTTTCTCCGTTTCCGCCGTTTAAAACTGACGAGAGTACCATTGCGCGTATGTCCCTTTTATTACTTCTGCTTGGTGTTGAAAAATTGCTAATGGACAAACTTGACTCTCTAATGGTTATGATCAGTGCAATTAAAATTGCATGCCAGAACGTACTTCTTGATAATGTATGTTGCAGATGATAAACCGTTTTTTCAAATGGTCGACAGAGCTTTTTCAACATAACCAAGAGTTCCAGAACAGATGCTAACGAACTCTGACAAATCTTAGAAGGGGACAAATAACCCCCCGCTTTTGACAAGAGTTGTAGATATTGATCCTGCATCAAAGTCTAGTTATATGTTCTTTATCTTTTATTTGTACTGCTCACACGTAAAACGTTTTACCAACTTCTTTCCAACATAAGCCGAGACCGTTGTTGCTATTTCCAAGCTTTCTGAGCCTAAAACACTTTATGTGGTCTCTTTTCATAATGCGGGAAGGACTGTATTGGACTTGAACAAACAAGCCGTTGTCATCGCGTACTGACCCAGCAACCATAGGAACCTGAGTAATATCATCAAACTTCTGTTTCTAAAACATGACACCTTAAATTTGCGGAGATGGAACCCTGGATTGTTTTATCAAACTTAGTGTGCTTCTGAGCTATCTTCCTTTATGACCTATCACTGACCATCAGAGTTTTGTTTTCCGTCATCCGGAGAAGTTTCTAATATTGGCCGAGTCTTCAAGAATGTAGGTGAGCTATCTGATCCTTGTAACTCTTCTTTCTGGCATTAGTAAGGCCTTTAAACGACTTAGAAATAATGCACTGGTGAAAGTCCTGCAGAACATAGGTTTTTTGTTGATGTGCAGCACGGATTTAAAGGATCTCGCTGCACTGGTGACCTTTTGACTGTGATAACTCTAATTTTTTTATCTATAGACTTATGGATTAGTCTGATGAAGGATGTGCTGTTGCTCTGGATATTTCCAAGGTATTTTCAAGATGTGGCACTCTGGTTTACCTTTTATATCTTCTGATTATGGAAATCGTGGAAGGATTTTTAGTGTCATTAATTCCTTTCTTATAAATAGTAAAATGTGTGCCATATCAGGAGATTACATCTGATTTGAATCCGACTTTCAGGCTGATGGAGAAGATGAAATAAAGTGGTTGATTTCTTTTAACACTGCAAAAACGGAACTGATGGCGTTTAGCAGAAAGCTGAACCCTAGTTTTCCTTCAATACTCATAGATAATCATGCTGATTTAACAATGTTGAGGTTGCTTCTTTTGAGAAGCAGTCATCAGTGAGTCTCCTTGGCTTGACATTTTCCCAGATCTTTGTTAAGGTTCTCAACCTCGATCTAATGGTAAACCAGCTTCCAATAAGGTTTGTTCCTTGTATTGCACTAGAAAGATTCTTACTCCTTAAGCAATTTTTTATCTATAAATCTGCCATCGGTTCTTGCATGGAATACTGTTGCTACATCTGAACACGTGCTCCCTAAGGTATTCTTAGTATTCTTGATCGAATTTGAAAACGTATTTGTTACTTAGGTCCCAATATTGGTGGTACTCTTCTACCATGGTCTCTTAGATAAAGTTTTTTCCATTGCTGTATTCAGTTCCGCATCAAGATGCTGCACATTTGTTTACCATTTTCTCCTGGTAAGCTAAGATGTAAAATGAGAATTTACCATTCTGTTGGACAATAAATATGACTTGGTCTTTATATTCGTGGCCTTTGCTATGTACATTTATGGTCAACATTCCGAAGAGCTTGAAAAGTGTTGTAAATCATACAAACAAACTTTTAAATACATAAATCATGAAAAAAGGCAAGCCTGTTTTGCAGATCAAAGGAATGGCTTGGTTGACTCTTTTATCCTCGGTTTGTTTTAGGTTTTGATAGAAAAGAATTACATTAAATATTTTATGTTCTAAAATAGTTCTTTCATGGAGTTCCAGAAAGGTAAAACTGGTTTTGAGTGTTAACCATTAAAGCAATATCAGCAGTCACCAGATTAGCTCAGAACAACGTATTCCTTCGCAGTTGGCAAGCAAAACTTATCTAATTATAGTTGATTTCGTTCCTGTTTCCATTCAGTTCACCTTTCAACTTCCTTTTTTGCAAAACCATGGTCATAAAGATTTCTATTTCAGGGAGGTTTTAATTTTGACCTTTAAAATGTGACATACCACGACTTCAATTTAGTACCCCATGAATGGACCATGTGCTCTTTTTTTATATAAAATTAACACTTGTTTCCCAACCAGAGACTGCCATGTTCAATTTCGTTGCCATGGGGTGTTTTCAGCACTGACTGGAATTTATGTAGTGGGCTTATTGTGAGGACATCTTGAGGCCTTACGTGTTTATTGGGAGCTTGAAAAAGAGGACGCAGGTATATTCCTACTCGAAGTAATGCTTTGCTTTAATTGAGTTTTAGGAAAACGTTTTTACAAGTATTTGATCAGGTGGGTATTTTGAATAGCACCATGAATTTCTGGGAAAAAGATAGGGAAAACGGGGTTTATATTTCAATAATTTTTCATCTTGTAGTGATGCAGTATTTTTATCATTCGTTCTACCTTATGGTGTGCTTAAATTTAATAAGTCATCAGATTCATTACCTGTTAAATGGTGTCATATGGCTGTAAGAACTGGACAGATAAATATAATATATCGAGTTTTTCGACACTATCTTTTTTTGTAGTTAAAAATAAGCTTTCGTCAAAAAGTCAGACCGTCAGCAAAAGAGGTAATAGTATAAATACACATTTTGTTTTTTATTCAAGTGGTTGATTAAGTTTATTTTTGTAGTTACTAGCAAAGAGATCGTTTAATATTATAGAGATTTATGCCATATGATATTACAGAACCCTTTGATCGCTCGTTGCAATGGATTTTTAATAATTAGCAAGCTGTTTCCTGTTGTAATTCACTCAGTACAGTTTCGAGTGCCTTGGTGTGTAATATGCTTGTGATCAGACGAAGTATTAGAAAACAGTTACAAATTGATTACAAATTCTTGCATTTGACTGTTTTCATGGTAAAAGAGGAATTAACGACGGGTTGTGTCGCAGTTAATGTGAGTAGTTTCATATGCCAAAATTATGCTATCAGATTTCTTTAGTTGTCTGTCATAACACATGTTGAAATCGAAAAATTTCTGTTTCGTTAAGTTCATAATTCGAATTTTTTGTTTTAGCTCGATGCGACAAATCGCATGACGTTTCGATGTGTTGCATGCTTAAATTTGTACCAAATGCTAGAACATAAAGCGTCCGCTGAGGTCTATGGTAATTTCTATTTATTTTTTACGTGGTAAGTTGAGGGAGGGAGTATAAGATAACCCACGAATGAATACGAATTTATTGAAATAAGGTTATTGAATCAAACCTATAAAACCACCGTTATATTTTAGTAACTACAGCTGCTGATTGGTGTCAAATAAATATATACTGTTTTGTTTTTAATAATTACCAGACCAACAAAGATACCATGATACCATACTCAGTGTATTTTGAATTTCAATCATCATGTTGAAATTCAAAACATGGATTGGTACTGGATTGGTACTGGATTGTTACCACAGCACCTGAACTACTCCCACACAAAAAAGTTGCTCAAGGAGGTAAATTCTACTACGTAAACGTTTAGGGACTTTTTTGCTTGCCTAAATATAGGAATGACGTTATGTAATGAACATACAATACCACTGGCTTACTGATCTTGTCCAATACAAAGTTGTGTGGCTTGTTTCCATAGAGCTGCAATTTCCGCTGTAGCGGAAAATCCGCCTGAGCTTTTTCCGCCTGAGCTTCAAGCCATTTCCACACAGCGTATTTTTTTCTTGACGCGTTTTCATGTGAACAAACATGGCAGCTATAAACAAGAGGTTTCTCTTGCTTCCAAAGCAAAAGTTGATTTTAATATTGCTTGTATTATTGTGTCGTAAACAAAGACGCCCTCGGAATGGAATTCAAAGACAAAGGAAATTCTGGGTGAGAAAGCTATTTCAGGAGAGAAGAAATAAAGGCTTATATAAGGTTTTAGTGCAGGGTTTAATGCTGTTTGACAATGAATATTTCTTCAAAGCCTTCAAAATGCTACCTAGGCGATTCGAAGAACTTCTTTCGTGGGTTGCTACTATTATTTCGAAATCATCTAGAATTCGCGATGTTACAGGACCAAGTGAAAGGCTTTGTATAACAATGTGGTACCTATCAAGTGGCGATGCACAAGTTTTGTTTTTGTTGATAATGTACGATACCAGAACTGGCAGATGAAATGGCCAAGGTATCTATCGTTATTCTTTTTTTCTGTTAATGTTTCTCTTCTGCTTCCTTTTGTTCCTTTAAGAATCTTTGATAAATTTCCTCATTATAATTGATATCCTCGTTTTCTTCATCCTCGTCAAAACTTGTCGCGACATACCTATTCGCCGCCATTTTGTTATCTGGAAATATTATGTTTTTTGATGACCGTGCAAAAATGTTAATACAATACAAGATTACGTAATGTCTCAAATACTGAACTATCATTGGTTCTTAAACTCAGGCGGAAAAAAAAATACGTTTAAAAAGTAGAACTAGTTCTACTTTTTTTAAATGCTCACGAGCAGCTCGTGAGCATAAAAAATCGCCTGTCCAGCGGTATTTTTAACGCAATGCACATGTGCAATAAAAAAAGCACGTGAGCATTTTCCGCTGTGTCGGAAAATGCAGCTCCATGGAAACAAGCCTTAAGAAAGGTACTTTGAACAACGTGTGATAATAATTTTCTGTATATAACAAGCGGCTTTTGCTAGAGCTGTAATCAAAATCGAATCCGTCTTTATAGGAAAGGCATTCAGAAGGCTACTTTTTATGGAAGGCGAAGTGCATTTTACAAATTGACAACTAATTATTTATTTTAAGGTTAAATATTTTTTGAATCCTCTGTTTTAGAGAATGATCTTGCTAAGCGGTATGAATCATTGGAGCAAAATACTGCTGGTTTGAAATCGTTTCACTCAGCCCATATTGCAAGAAGGTGAGCCATGATTTAAAAATTTTAGTTCATTCCCATGCCCTGGAATCATGCAATCGTCAAAATAATCTACTGAAGAAACGATAAAATTGTTCTTGCATTTGGACTTGATTGATCACCTCCATCAAGTGCCTCGTTTGCATCTGGCAATTTTAATTTGTTTTAACAGCAAATATTCCGAAGGGTGCACTTTTTTTTGGATGAAAAATATTTAAAAGTCTGTATTACTTTGGCGCAGAAGAACAACCTGGTTCGCAATAATTTAATCGCAATATTTTAACTTTATTTTATAAATATGAGATTCCTTCATTGATATTCCATCAGACTATAAAGTTAATTTTCAGACTACGCTTAGAGGACCTAAATATTAAGCAGGATAGATAAAAGGAGACAAATTTGAAGACACCCTTCAACTTTACGCAAATAAATTTTGTAAGTCGAAAGCCAAATTCTTACCGGTAACAATGATAAAAGAGAACAGTACAATATATTTTCATCCTTGGTCAGACCGATAAAAAAATCTACATAGACCACTGATATGCATTAGGATAGTGTGCTTTTTTGACGTTGACGTGGTAAAACTTTGGCGCCCATTGGTAATTTTTATAAGGGTTGCCCTCACTTTTAGTTCCCTAGCCATTTCTCACCATTACTGATCGGCAAGAATGTGGAAGAAAAACATAATTTTATTTGCCACCAAATGTCTGTACAACTGAATAACCGATGTTCCTTTGGGGATAATTGCGATGTTAATATTGACCTCCTGACCATAGGAGAATTTCATTAAGTCGACTCATACCATAATATTTTTTCTCTTCTTCCATTTGCAAGGGAGTCACTATTGAAAGTAGGAGCACAACTGGATTTCAGAAGAAGACAGCTGGTTGCAGAGCTGAGTTATATTTACCCGATAGTCGAGGTAGGAAAAAAGTAGGGCTATCTAAAAATAAGTTGAAACAAGAAAATAATATCGTATATTACAGTACAAAGTCTGACTAATATTAGTTGGTGAATTAGCCTAATTTCTAAGAACTGCATTCATGATAATATTTTCGTTGCGCATCCTGGAAAAGTTACGTGTTCTCGTGTTTACGAAATCCTAAAATGTAATTGGTCCAAACCAATGAAACCGATCTCGTTGCGTACAAAGGCGAGAGTACGAAAATTAAGATTACTTATCCTTATACGTCCGTTACAAATAAACAATTATAGGAATACGGGATAGAATTAAACAAACTCAGCTACGATATCAGGATGACGATTCATAAAATGAGGACTAAAATTCAACATGTGGGAATGAACGTACGTTCACTAATCGCAAGTTCCCGACATTTCAATGTTCCACCCAGACCTGATATTTCTTCCTTACACTTTGAATTTCAAGATCAGAGGTAAATAAACGTTGCTTGATTCTTGGTGATTATAAGACAAGGTTAGATAGCTTTTGAATATCTGGCAATCATATAATGTAACGTTTTAATTATTATATCTATTGTGTAAGGCTAAAATTTACATTCATGGTAGTCGTTTGACATGAGCATTATCATGATTATAGTTCACATGATTTTCATAGGGCCATCGTTCAGGATAATCCATGTGTTCCTTTATTTAGTCATTGTTCATTGCATTAAAATACCATATGTGTTCATTCAGGGTTTCATATGACCGGGTCATAATAATTCGAAATTCATTTGAATTCAAACACGTTTCACCAAAATGGAAACGCAGTCAAAGAAAGAACGTGATTTTTATACGCGTAAGCGCATGTCGAAAGTTTCAGATTGATACACGAAGAATGGAGAAAACATTGCAAGAACAGCCCAAATGTTCAGAGTTGGCTGTAAGCAAGTTAGGACTTGACTGTAAAACGAGGAAAAATCAGCAACGGCATAAGTTAGTATGCCCTTCCGAAGAGGTTGGACCGCAAAATTTTCACGCATGGAGAAAGCTTTGTATGCTGAGTACATAGAGGGAAGGAGAAACGGAAAACATTTTAAAAGGTGATGGTTTGGTCCAAGGTCCAAGCAGTTGCCGAAGAGGTGCTATCCTGGCAAAGAACCTAGATGCACAAACCAATTTGTTTGGGATTTTGTCGAAGCTACAGCATTGCTCTTAGAACGAAGACACGCGTCGCATACACTGGCCCTAAACATTTGGTACCAGCTATTACAGGGTTTCACTCCAAGCTGTTGCGAGCCCGCAGACGTAGTGTTTACCAAGTAAAAGACGTACAGTGGGGAACCATCTTTATAAAGCCTCCAGCAATTGGCCCATCAGAAAATACTTTGGTTGCTGATGTGCATAAGGCAGAACGGCGGACTTGACGTGACAGATGACGTTAAATCTCTACTTAAGAAGCATAATATCATTTTGGTTGATATACCCCCAGGTTGTACAAGTCTTGTTCAACCTCTTGATGTTTCATTTAATAAGCCATTCAAAGATGCCATTAGACAACAGTTTGAGAAGCGTCTTTAGGATGATTTGCAACGCTATTCTGAGTGTAAAATTTGGTTCCAAGTCAAGATCGGACTCCACCAGGGTTTCGCTCTAAGCCCCTTCGTATTTGCAGTAGTTATGGATCGACTCATTTATGAAGTTAGGATAGAAGCACCATGGAGAATGCTATTTAGCGATGTTATTGTGCTACGCAGCAAGACAAGAAACGAGGCTGAAGAAGAACTTGAGAATTTGATAGATTCTTGGGCAAAAACAGAATATCTGTTCTTGAATGGCAGAGAGGATGATAAAACAAGCATGCACGGAACATATTTAACAAAGACAGAAACTTTAAGTATTTGGGTGTGTAAGATATATTGATTCAGAAGAGTGACTAAGATCATGAATTTACTTCTTTTCTCTGACGCAGAGATTCTTCCGGTTTTAGTCCCCCTCCCCCCGAGTTACAAGCCCTCCTTTGAAATAATCTCAGATGCTTATATCTGCTATTTTACGGTCTTGACGCTAAACAATAACAAACTAGATCGTTGGGATCCATACTTGGGCAGTGAAGTTTAATTAACTTGACAATTTTTTGGCCATTAGACAATTAATCCCAGGGCCTGACATAACCTACAGGCATGACGAAAAGACTGACTCAAGGGACTTGTGCCGCAGATTATAAGGAGTATTGGGGTTTACTAGCATACTTTTGTCCTTTTTGCGACACATAGTTCCTTTTTTAACAGCAGTTCACTATGCAGGTGAAACTGATTAGTTCACCCCTTTTTTAAATTTATTTTTTCATTTTTTGTCAGATTCCAGGAAATGCACATGGTAAACGTGAGCTAGCAATATGTGATATTCGGCTCCCGGACACGGAAAGCTTTTTCGGTAGGAGAACTTTTTTTTTCGGTTATTTTCTTTGTGGTCTACTAAGCGGTTGTGCTAATTTTGACGTGTCTGACTCATTAAAGGTACAATCAGGATGATAATTGCAGTCGATATTTATGTATGTATGTATGTATATGTATGTATGTATGTATGTATGTATGTATGTATGTATGTATGTCTATATATATATATATATATATATATATATATACACATACATATTATTAAAATGACATTTGACAATCGCGTCAGCGTGAAACTGACAGTTATGTACTTTTAAACATATTTAATTCCAATTTCAATTTTATGGACGCCTGCGTTAAGTATTTGGTCCCCCTACCTCTTCAATACGTCCCCTGATGTCGAAAGATGGTTCTGTTGTCATTAAGGATCTAGAAAAGATTTTGGAAAGATGGCAGGAGCATTTTACTGATGTGTTTCACAATCCCTCAGCAGTGGATGCTGTTGCAATCGATAACCTCCCACAATGTGACGTCATATTCAGAATGGATCGTTTGCCTAGTCAGGATGAAGTGCAGTTAGCCACCACACAAGTCAGCAGTGGCAAGACACTTGATTTAGATGGTCTTCCAGTGGAACTTCTTAAAATTGGAAGTGTGAATACTGCTGATGCTATTCTTAGTTTTGTTAAAGAGATCTGGGCAGGTGCTCCTGTTACACAGGATTGGATTGATGGTGTTTTGGTGACCTTGTTTAAAGGAAAGGGACAGAAGAATGTCTGTGACCACCACCGTGGGATCACGCTGTTGGAAGCTGTTGGGAAAGTTCTTTCACGACTTCCATTAAACAGGCTGTTGGAAGATGTTTGTCCTTATGCTATTCAAGAGTCACAAAGTGGCTTTAGGTCTGGCAGAGGGACTATGGATATGATTTTTTCGGTCCCGCAAATCCAGGAAAAATGCATTGAACAACAGATGCCGTTGTATCAAGTGTTTGTGGACCTGACTAAAGCATTTGACACCGTCAACAGGGATGCTCTCTGGTTGATTTTAGAAAAAGTTGGGTGTCCTTCAACCTTTATTACAATATTCAAGGAATTGCACAGGGACATGAAAGCTTGAGTCTCCTTTAATGGAAAGTTGTCTGATGAAATGCCAGTTGACAACGGTGTCAAACAAGGTGATATTTCTGCACCTACTCTTTTTTCTATATTCTTTGCTGCTCTACTTGCTTACGCATTTCAAGATTGTGAGAAGGGGATCATGTTAAGGTTTCGAACCACAGGTCGTTGTTTTAATCTTAGAAGGTTTAATGCCAAGACCAAGCTACATCATGTCTTAGTTAAAGAGCTACTGTATGCAGACGATGCTGTTTTTTTTGTCGCACACGGAAGCTGATATGCAGCATATAATGGATCGCTTTGCTGCCTCCTGCACAGCCATTGGTCTAAAGATCAGTCTGTCTAAAACAAAGGTGATGTTCACTCCTGCTCCAGGCCAGCCATACGTAGAACCGAACATCATGGTCTATGGTGCTAGGCTAGGAGTAGTCGATTCTTTTGTCTACCTTGGTAGTTCTCTGTCAAGGGATGGCTCTCTTGATACTGAAATCCACAGACGAATTCAGAAGGCTGCTGTTGCATTTGGAAAGTTAGAGAATAGAGTGTGGTCTGACCATGGCATCACAAATAAGACAAAAATTTGCGTTTACAAGACCTGTGTGCTAACCACACTCTTGTATTCATCGGAGACATGGACACTGCATCAAAGGCACATTAAATGACTTGAAATATTTCACCAAAAATGCTTAAGACGTATCTTAAACATCAA